>OY747715.1:3547738-3977738 GCA_963556495.2 Valencia hispanica | reverse complement strand
AAAGATGACCTCTTAGCCTTGGGCTTACTCAACATTTTAGATGATTGGGTTGCATAAAAGATTGTTGCATTTTTAATCATCTGCTCATTCCAATCGCTTCTTCTGATTGCCTGCAACAAACTTTTGTTTGCCTTGAAAAGTGTGTGAGCTAATGGAATTCCACAAAACTTTCACGTTGTTTTTTTTTTATCAAAGCGATTTCTGCAACCAACAGCACAAGACATGATCTCGTCTGTTTCTGTAGACGACAAACTGAATAGAGCAGGAAATGACGTAGACCAATAATTCTTCTATCATCAACGGAGATTAATTTATCCTATTTCTCAAACAAAACAGACAAATGTCTCAGTTGGATAAAGCTGTGTGGCAGACTGCACAGTCAACTTAATATGACAACTATAAACAAGAATGTACGTTTCTAGACATTCTTGGTACGACAATGGTCTTGTGTAATCTTTGCAATCAGGTCATATGCGTCAATATCAATCACAAAAAGCCTAGCAGTAATGAGCTTTCTGAAGCTAGCCACTTAGCAAACTATTGTAATGTTAACAGCTGATAAATGAATTTAACACATTACTCTGCTGTATATGAACAATGCTGGTCTTCGATGATGCCAGATGTGGCTTCTCCCTATTGCCTTGAGACCTGTAGATCCATGCCTTTAATTTATTTTTTCTCTTTAACATAATTACAGTTTGAAATGTGTACATTTCCCTCCATGGCATAATGTTGGCCTTTCTAAAGGCTCCTCAAAGATATTAACTGTTGTTGCCTCCAAAACTTGTCAAGAGCCTTTTGAGGAATTGTTTCGGCACTGACTGCTCCCATCGGAAACATGCAGTTAGCCTCGACGGCTTGTCAGTGTTGGCAACAGTAACTGAGGAAACCGGCGAGACTGAGCCACAGGTCAATTGTAGGCCTGCACTGTCGGAGATGGGCTACATGACAATAGGCAAACAACTTGGTGAGAAGCCCAAAACCTGTTGGTGTATTTATCAGAAAATGGAAGAAACTCAAAATGGGGCTTCATGCTAGATCTCACCTTGTTGGAGTATCAGTGATCATGATAAAGGTAAAAGGTTGAGCCCAGAACTGAAAGGAGCAGGGACCAGTCTCAAAGGTTGCCATAGAAACACACTGTATTGTCATGGATTAAAACCCTGCAGCATGCAATAGGTCCCCCTGCTTAAGCCATCACAGGCCCGTCTGAAGTTTTCCTATTACCATCTTGATGATCCAGAGGAGGCATGGGAGAAGGTCCAGAGGTCAGATGAGACCAAAATAGAACTTTTTGGTGAAACTCAACTCGCCGTGTTTGGAGGAAGAAGAAGAATGAGTACAAGCCCAGAAACACCAATCCAACTGTGAAGCATGGAGGTAGAAGGATCATGTTTTGGGGGAGCTTTTCTGCAAAGGTGACAGGACGACCACATCGTAATCCAGAGAGGATATCGGAAGAGTTTTGGCAATAACCTCCTTTAGTCAGTAAGAGTATTGAAGATGGCTGGCTTGGTCTTACAGCATTACAATGACCTGAAACACACCGCCAGGCAACTAAGGAATGATTCCATAAGAAGTATTTCAAGGTGCTGCCAGTCTCCAGACCTGAAACTCAGTGTTGCCCAGCAATGGACACCATTTATTGTTTTAAACATATAGATGTGCATTAAATTCACTGCTGGCAAAAGGAAAACAAACATCTTAAACTCTCCCACTACACAACTACATAGCTAATCTTATGTCAGCTAACTTAGTTCTTATATTTCTTTCTTGTCTCTTTTTTATATATATATATATATATATATATATATATATATATATATATATATATATATATATATATATATATATATATATATATATATATATATATATAATTTATTCAGGACCTAAAACTGTTTCAGTATTTGCTTGACCTGGGTTGAAATCTCAACTGGGGCTTCTCTGTGAGGTGTTTGTAACTTTTCAATATGCAGTATGTGTGGTGAGAAATTTTAAATGAGGCCTAAAAATGTTGTTTTTTCCTGCTCAGAGCATTAAGGATGGAGGGAGGTGCAGCGAGAGATCGGTTCATGGTAGCAACTTGAAGAAAACAAGCAGAGATTTCCAGAGGCAGGAGTAAAACCCCCACAAATAAAGTCACTTGAGCCTTTTTGTCCAAAAGGGTTTGGATTTCAAGATTTCTTACCTTCTTCTATCTGACTACACTACAAAACATACATTTAATTTCTCAGTAATGATCATATAAAAGGGTTGCATTTATAAAATTATCCATCCATCCATCCATTACCTACACCATCCATCCATTACCTACACCATCCATCCTATGTTCGGTTGTGGGGGGGCTGCTGCCTATCTCCAGCTATAGACGAGTGAGAAGCTGGGTACACCCTGGACAGGTCACCAGTCCTGCAGGACAACACATTAATATTTATAAAATCTGTTTTGTTTAAGTAATTCATTTCTGCCTACCATAAAATGAACAGACAGCAGCAAAATAACCTGATGTTAAGCCACCCTATTTGGTGCAGCGTGCTTCTCTGTACATAAACCAATAGGTGACAGTATACATTCTAGCACTATTTTTGATATGTAGTTCATGAGGCAGCCTTTAAAAGCCTGAATGATGAAAGATCAGAGACCAAGTTACAGTCGGACGAGGAGGGACACTGGGGAAATTAACTCCCAGCAGCTTCCCGGTGGAATTTGTTTTCCAGGACTGACTTTTTGGATCAAGTTTTCATCATGTTTTGCTCAATTCTGCAAGCAGACATCCTATAATGCTTTTTGTTCACCGTCCAGCTGGGAGCAGAGTTTCTTGACAGATGCATCACAATCCTACTTACTGTGTCGAGGTTGACAGGCAACTAAAGCAACTGTCTAATTAGTTTTATGACGAGTCGACCTTGTACAAAAGCAATTCAATAAACTAAATTCAAAAAGGTAAACTCATAGATTCACTACACACAGAAGCATGGGTTTCAACCATGTATTTCCTTTAGTTTCAAACATGTAATTACATCAGCCAAGAAACGGATTCTTACTACAGAAAAGTTATGGTCATATATTGGCCTACAAAAATCACGGAAAAGACTATTGTCAGGATCATTGACATCCTCAACAAGGAAGGTTTATTTGCAAAAGACCAGCTAGTTGTTCACAAACTGCTAGACTTGAGATAACCTCAGATAGACAAGAGGAGGATTTGACAAAGACTGAGAGAACTGGAAGATAACTGTATACTATACTATACTATAAGGAGGTTGATGATGAAACAATAAACAGGTGAGACTGATTACCTGCGTGTGGAACAGCTGTGAATCAGAATGAACAGAGACAGTTGAGGTAGAGAAATAACAAAACATAACAAGAAATTACAAAGATGTAAAATAAAACAAACAAACTCATAAGTGTAAAAGATTGACATACTCAGCCTTGAAGGAATAATGTTTTATTTCCAACTAATCTGTGACGGTGTTTTGCAAATGCAAATCAAGATTAATGAAGTACCTAAAGAAAATTTATTTCAGAAGACATTTGTAACCAAAATTAAATTTTCTTCATTGAGTTTGAGTTCAAACATCTCTTCTTGCAATGCATGGTAGGACATAATGTCAAACAAAGCTAAAGTTTACTTTGATGCACAGATCTGCACAAAAATATGGATGCTATTTCTAAAGTAGGTCAACTCAGACCTCATTAGCAAAGCAGCTCAGAAACTTGTTATAAAATCTGTCCTGTGGAACTTTTTAAAGAGCTTCACTGAAATGCATGAGGCTAATTACTGTTTAAGGATAGTAATTAATGTTTAAAATCAATAAAACGTGTACCTGCTTGCGCAGTCTGAACGTTTTCAACAAAAGCTGTCTTTCAGTCTGAAAAGCAGACTCTCAGGTCCTCGTGGACTGCCTGCATTATGTGAAGAGATGCAGGTGCATGAATGAAATTGTTGCAAACCTATTTCAATGAGAGGTGTGTGTCAAGGAGTTAAAAAGTCTTCAGTACTTTACAAGAGCCCCAATCAAATCTTCTGTTGGAGGAAAAGTAAACACAGATATTAAAGCAATTTTCCAGGAATCGCTGTAATGCTAATTAGGTTGTTCCTTCCTCTCCTAGGTACTAAAGGAATAAGGACCAGAAGAGAGGACTTTAAAGGGAACACAGAAAAGCACTGATAGAGCTACATACACTAATCCACAAACTTCCACAAAAAGGAAAGAGAAATCTAGGTTGAGGTTTGGAAAGATAACAGACAGATATCTATATCGCTGGAAGAGACAAAACCTTTGTTGAGTCAGATCTAATCTCTTTTTTTTAACCAGAGAGGGTGCATTATTTACAGGAGGAATAGAAATAAATTTGCCCTTCCACACATGCACTGGAAGGAAAAAAACCATATCAGAAGGAAATAAAAGATGAGCATCAATAAAAGTGCTATTGTTGGTTTCCTTTAAAAACAGCCAAAGCCATTTTTGTTCTCGAAACATTTAAGTTATAGTTGTTTTAAAACTTTGTCTGTTTTGCTAAATTTATTTATTTATTCATGATTTTGACTGATAAAATTACCAAATAAAGACCTTGAGAGCTCACTTTACTTACATGTTGAGTTAAATTATGATACATCTTCACCAGAGGTCACGCTAGATATTTTTGTTTTCTGTCATTTTGACAGAGAGGGATAAAACAACCTAGTCATAATCTATTTTCACCCATCACTTTTTTAAATTATAACATTTTCAATTTGAACAGAGAACTCCATATATATAATGAAATTAAACTATTGCACTTATAATACCAACAGTTCACCTGCTGTGGCTTGAACACATAGTCTCACATCTTCCTCCTGCTCCACATGGAACTGAAACGATAGCCTGCTTGTGTGTAATCAAATAGTGGGATTGCTGCAGAGGTTTTTGTGATGAGGTTTTGGATTTTTGCCTCGGACAGATGACTTCTCATGGGGGTTTAGATGTTGTTCTGGAGGCTGAATCCGCTCTTCGCTGCCACACCGGTGACTGGAATTAAATCTCTGCTTCGGCCAAAGTTTAGAAATCAGGGAACATTTCTCCAGTTGAAGCGATCAGATGTCGGAAAGACTCTCTGATCGAGCCGTTTCCTGAGCCGCAAGCTATTGCTTCTGCGGGAGGAAATACCCCCAGCATGCACCGGTGTTTGGCCTGGACCAGATGTTCAGCTTACAGGAGATTTAGATCTTGTGAAAACCAAAATATGTTCTTGTTTAAAAATGAAACATGCTAACGGTAAAACAGCACCACCGCTCTTGGGATGTTTAAGTCTGTCGTTCAAACAACAAAGTCTCTCGTTAAAGCGAGAGACTGACTGAGGGGAGAGCGTTCATTCAGATATGCTGCTGCACCTACAATATGACAAAGATCTTTTTTTTAACAAGAAGAGTGTCACTATGATCCACTTTTAACAACCCCAAACATTTGAACCTTTTTTAGATTGAATTTACTTATACTACATTTTAACTTATTACTTACTGTAACTTAATCCCATCATGAACCTAATTATTATCTTTCACACAACTTTTTCCCATCTCACTATTTCTATTTTTCCTCTCACTCATAATTTCAAAATATGTCAGATCCGAGGTATAGTTTTTGAAATATTTTTGTTTCAAAAACGTATCTGTTTAGAGCTGCCTTTGGATTGTTAATGCTTTGATGTATCATGTTTTGTGTGTGCTTCTTGCTTTATTGCTGTTTTTACTTTATATGCTTTGTCTGTGTTTTACTGCTATTTTTATTTTACCTCTTAATCATGTAAACCATCTTGAATTACCTTGTTGTTGAAAGTGTTCTGTACAAATAAAATTGCCTTGCCTTGCCTTGCAAAACTCACAATATATCCTGTGGCTTCTGCATTACGGAACAAACCTCGAACATGTAGGTAGACGTCTGTTGACAACATCGGTTTATATCGGAATCAGAAATTAAGATTTTGAGTAGATCGCTAAATCGGTAAAAAAAAAAAGCCCATATCCAAAATACCTACTTTTTACACCTCAATAAATGACAGCATCATTTCTTAACAGCTTTTTGTAATTACTCAGTTTATCTGTCTGATATTGAAATCTATTTGATTTTATTTAAGTGGGACAAAAAAGGCAAAACTAGAGGAAATCTGTGTGCAGGCAAATACACTAACTTTGAATAATCCGAGCTGTCTATGTGTCAATGTGAGAGAGTGAGCGAGAAAGAAGAGAGGAACTAAATGAAAACAAAGTATCAACCAACAGTAACAATTAGGAGCTCCATCATGAGGACGGAGCAGTGCACAGGCTCAGGATGTCTGTAAAAGAACTTCTCATCATGTCACAACTTGAATCCTCCAGCAGCACACAGAGAAACTGTTTGTGCTCACCAACGTTTCAGCTTCCTCCTTTGAAAACTTCAGAGCATCAGTGGAGAATGGCAGGCATAAACAGCTTGGACTAATCCCAATACCCGGGGACAGCAGAAAATAATTAATTGTGCTTAATTTGCTGCTGTCTAAACAAAGATTGGATTTTGTTTAATGCTAAAAAGCCAAACCGAGGAAAAAAATAAACACATTCCTGTGCTTAAATACTCCCCAGTGTCTTTTCTTCTTGCTTTCCTCAAGAAAAAATATGCAAATGACAGCATTTATGTTTCCTTTTCCAGCACTGAGAGCAAATGGTGGGAGATCTCCAAGATAGTTTGAAGTCATAAACGAGCCTCCTTGAGTGTTTCTTCAAAGCTCCATGCATCCTTTGCCTCTGTGATGAACTTCCAGGGCAGAGCAGGGTGAGCTGGACTGGAACCAGAAGTCATGCAAGACATCCGTGCAAAAAGCTATGTGTGTACAGAGGGACTCTACTTCTGCTGCATGCCTGATAGTCGGAGTGTCAATATATGCAGGAGCTTATCATGGAACCTTGTGATTAGTGTGAACCAAAGGCATAATTGACTAAAGCAGAACATGGACTGAACTTGCTTGCACAGTCCTTTGTACGATCACAAAGGTATATGTAATTAGATTTCCACTTTAAACAACATTTTGAAAGGGTACTTGAACAAATTTACACAAAAACGTCTGTATTTTTTCTCTTCAGAAAGAAAGAAGCGCTTGTGTGTTCTGCTCTATTTATTTTCCACAACTATTCAGCGCGGTTCAGTAAATGTCTTTTCATCAGCTGGTTTCCCAGATGGCGGTTCTCCTCAGCATCACAAAGGGTCTGGCTCTCAAACTGACTTTAGAGCTACTTTATCCTTCCAAATGACGCGTCTTTTCATAATAGGTACATGGACTGGATTGTGCGAAGAATAAATTGCCAAGAGACCCTCAAGGTACATAATTACACACTCCTGACAACTTGTATTTTTGCAGATGAGGCTATGTGTTACTGTATTCTATTTTCAAAGTTCTGCTGAGATCTACCTTTTTAACATATAAGAACATCTCATTGAACTAGAATGTGTTTATAAAAAGTAACTTATATTGTAAAGATTAGTGGGTTCAGTGTGCATAATGTTGAAGGAGACTCCATTTTTGTACAATAAATTATTCTTTCACTGAATTGTTATTTAAATGTCATAATTTCTTGCCACCTCCATTCTACAGGCTGATTGTGACTGACAAAAATAAGAAAAAAGACACACTCTGCGGATTTACTTAGTTTAAAAAATATTTTTTCTTTGCCTGCAACAATTCCCAGTGTAACATTTTGTTGCATAAAATCAACATCTACCATGAAAATGTACAAAAAAAGGATAATTGCTCTCACTGCAGCTGGGAGGGACTACTGTGCGCAGAAATGGCTGCCTGTGAGGTATTTGGGATGGTGGACGGTCCCATTGCAGTGTCTGCAGGTCTTGAAAAGATTAAAAACAATATGAGCCATCACATTGAGTCCCCAGAAGTCTCCGGCAGTGTCCGGCAGCTCTTCTGGAAACAGTCACAAGAGGGCTCTGAGTGTTCACAAAATAGCAAGCAATAAAGTCACTGAGTTAGCAACACTGATTCTCAAAATCATTGTTCTACAGTCAGAAATACCTCATAACAGCTAGTCTCTAGTGTGGACTCCTACTCACCTATATTTAGACTGGTCGGCAAGTCAATCCAGACTTAGTTCGCAGCTTTTTTTCAGGGGCCGGCTTACCTGAGCCTCAACCAACAACAATGCGGGAGATATCTGAGCACAGAGCAGCTTGCAACTACAGTATAAAGGCAAGGCTCACTTTCAGCAACAAGACGGTACAATGTGATTTGGGTGGTTAGGGGAAAAATAAAAGTTGCAATGAAACAACAATAAATACAGAAAACACAACATCAAAAATAATTAAAACATTCTACTGTAATAACATTCCAGCTATTATTAATCAATTAATCAAAGGCAGCTCTGAAGACATGATTGATTGATTTTATTCAAACTCAGTGTTTCAGCAGCTTTGCAGTCGTCTGGAAGTTTGTTCCAGATTAGAGGAGCATAGAAACTGAAAGCTGCTTCTCTATGTTCAATTTCCGATTCTAGGGATATTGAGTAGACTGGAATTGGAGGACCTGAGTGGTCTGGTGGGTTGGTATAATGACAACAAATCTTCAACATGCTTCGGTGCTAAACCATTAAATGATTTATAAACTAATACAAGTATTTTAAGTCTATTCTTTGAGCAACAGGGAGCCAGTGTAAGGACTTTAGAACTGGGGTGATGTGCTCTACTTTCCTGGTTCTAGTGAGGAACACGAGCAGCAGCATTCTGGATCAGCTGCAGCTGTGAAGACACTGTTGCAGAAATCAAACTGACTAAAGATAAACGCATGGATGAGTTTTTGGAGGTCTCACTGTGAAATTTGTGCTTTAATCCTAGAAATGTTCCTCAGGTGATAGAAAGCTGACCTTGTTATTGCCTTTATGTGACCCTGGAGGTTCAGGCACATACATCCATTAATGTGCTCAATGCATTTACTTAGTGTTTGGAATGGTTCAGTCAACTGGAGACATTGTAATATGAAGCTTGTATAAAGATCGTCTTGTAACCGGAGGGTTGTCGGTTCGAGCCCCTGCTCCGTCAGTCTCAGTTGTTGTGTCCTTGGGCAAGACACTTCACCCTTCTGCCTACTGGTGGTGGTCAGAGGGCCCGGTGGCACCAGTGTTCGGCAGCCTCGCTTCTGTCAGTGTGCCCCAGAGCAGCTGTGGCTACAATGTAGTTTGCCATCAGTGTGTAAATGTGTGCGTGAATGGGTGAATGACTGAATGTAATGTGAAGCGCCTTGGGGTCCTCAAGAACTAAATAAAGCGCTATACAAGTA
The DNA here is from genome assembly GCA_963556495.2 of Valencia hispanica. NCBI lineage: Eukaryota > Metazoa > Chordata > Actinopteri > Cyprinodontiformes > Valenciidae > Valencia > Valencia hispanica. Next base: position 3,968,438 of record OY747715.1, on the reverse strand, counting down.
CAGGCCATTTACCATCGGCACAGTTATGGTAACTAATCTTGTTGGTTGTTATAATCTGGGCTAGTGGGAGCATGTAGATATTAAGAAGGGGCCCCAGGATGGAGCCCTGATAAAAAAAATTGTCTGTTGACACAAAGACGTCGCTGTTCTTTTGGTAAGACTAAAGCCAGCCAAGTACTGTACCAAAGAGTCTGATCTAGCTCTCCAATCATTTCAATAATATATGATAATAAACAGGAGGTCCAACAGAACCAGCACTGTGGTTCTACCACAGTCTGTATTTATGCGGATGTCACTGAACACTTTGACGAGGGCGGTCTCAGTGCTGTGGTGAGCATGGAAACCAGACTGAAAAACATCAAAGCAGTTGGTCATTGTTAGGAAGCTTTTTAACTGCTGAAACAACTTTTTCAATGATCTTATTGATGAATAGAAGATTAGAGACCAGTAAACCTTTCCTAACCTTTTCTATTGAGAAGACCCTACGCTGAATTCCACTGGTGAAGTCTGCATTTTGGCATGATGTTTATTGAAGTATTTTTACTGATTCAACTATAGTTTAATCACCAAATATACCTTAATATGCCGTTAAAAGTGTTTTTAGAGGGGGCTCCAAGCACACACAAATTTGGAGTATTTGCAGGTGACTGTTTCTCTTACCACTGCAAATACGCTGAAGCTCCACAATGAAAAGGCACACATAAGGACAGAAGTAGTTTGATAAAAAATGAAAATGAAAACAAAAGTAACCAAAAGGCTTTTAAAGGAGTCATAACCTTGTATTACCTTGGATACCAAATGCTCTATTACAGTCTTTCAGGCCCTTCTAAAAAAGAAAAGTTGAAAAAAGTGAAAAGAATATACACACTCTGACCCTTATTTCTAAAGGCATTATTGTCTCGCGAGATCTGATGCGATTTTTTGGCTGTCGTGGACGGGCATTGTAATAATGCAAATGAGGGGCGCGTTGATTGGTGGCAGGAAGGAGGGGTGTTGACACTTGTAATGGCAAAAAATAGTATCTCAGGGTTTCCATTAATTCTTTTATTTATTTTTTCCTTTCTGTTCAACATATTGGACTGTCTGGAGGTGAAGTGTTGCTAGATTACAGACCCGATTGTCTGCCTGGGTACCCAGTTCCAATGAAGGACGTCTCCCCCATCGCTTTCTAGTTTCCTTGAGTGAAACAAAAGCTTAAAAAAACCCTCGTCGGAAAATAATCAATCAATGTAATTAATTGACCACTTGTCCAACTGCCGTGCTCCCAGGTAAAACCCGGAGAAAAAACCCGATACTTTCTTTAACGTTGATTAAATAATTGACCATACAATTATATATAAGTATATATATTATATTAAGTAATCAATCAATCAACCGCGTGTAAGTAAATAAACACAAAACCGCTAGCAAATATTTCACCTCCTGAGAGTGCAAATAAAATTCTGTTATCACTATTTATTTAAAGGACTCAGTCTTACCAGGTTCTGTCTCAGGTGACGGCAGGGCCGACAGAGACGCTTCAAGGCCTCCATCTCCCAAACAGCTACTGGAGGTAAGAGGCTGGGAGAAAATGTCCCAGGACGCTAGGAACTCCCTTGACCCTGTCCCTGTCGGTCCATTCTGCTCGCTGAGGCTGCGTTGGGCGCCAAGTGTAATGGCAAATAAAAGTATCTCAGGGTTTCCATTATAAAGAAGACTTGAGTCCAAGAAGGCGTTTAAGTATTTAATTCAAACATGTCTGGCCAGACACTGAGGAGACAGAGTTACTCGTGCATCACCCTAACCAACCTTTCTAACTAACCGCTTAAATAGTATTCAGCAATCATTGTTTATCTCTGTAGACGTCTTCTCCAACGTTCACGCCCCGCCTCCAGAGAACTGCTTCACACGAGTCTTATATCAACGCATAAAGCAGCTCATCCGAAGGCCAGACTGTTATCTTACTGCCCCGGCGTCTGTCTCTCTGGTGACCTGACACATATATCTTTCTCATAACATTAAGCTGGAACAATAAGCCTGTCATTTTACCCTAGATGCATTCACTAAACAGAGAATATACACTTAATTCCTAATTGCATAATTTTCCACCACACACTGCAGGTAACGCTTCAGCATATCATTCCAAAATGACATCATGGCGCAAGTTGTGAATGAACCCGACCTTCAATTTTAACTGCATTCTAGGTCATTTGTTGTTTGCAAAGTAGTAGCCATTACCCATGTTGTCCTCGAAGCTACTAGTCCCGTTAGCATACAATAGCCACATTAGCAGTTAGCTGCTGTTTGTTACACACATAGCAATAAAAACACAGCCTTACCGTTTCAATTGCAGGCAAGTCTCTGATTGTTGGAATGGCCCCTTTTTCCAAACAGAGCTTCGATGCCAACTTCGTCTGATATTGTCCCAAATTCGTAAAGGATTCCGGCGTGAAATGTTTAGCACAAACACCTAAACCAGTGGGAAGGGTTGTAGGAACCGCGTCATTAAAAATGAATTTAATCAACTGGTCCCTGAAAGCTTGGTCCGTTCTTGGGAGAGAAAAAATATTTCCATGTTGGTTCTGGCAGTCAACAACAGAGCAACTCACGTGTGCACTTCGTTTCTGCCTCTTTCGCGATCGAGTTCTTTCTTCGAATCGGAATTCAGTAATGGGAGAGGGGCAGGGCGGGCTTCCTGCAGCATAGGTCTGCGATGTCCACATATGGTGTATCCTGCGCCAACTTGACGTCAAGTCAGCCAGAAATTAACATCACGTATTTGAGTGCGCGTGCACGTGGGCTAGTTGATGAACCAAAGGGTAAACAAACGCTTCAATTTTAAATATCGGCTTCCAGGCCAGTGTATAATCGTTAGGCAATCATAACATACATTTTTTCTCGTGGAAAAGTGAAAATTACAGGTCATGACTCCTTTAACAAAAACGTTAAATTCTTAAACTGTGTTCCATTACTTTCTATAAATACATTATGAGCCTTAATGAGTGCTTAAATACATACACTCAACTAGTGCTGAGAAATTCAACAGAATTTAGGAAATGCTTATACCAATATGACTAGTTGACTGGGTTTAGAGTCGTTTTTATCTAAAAAGAAAATCTGGCAATGATATTATTGCAGGATGAACAGAAAGATAGAAAAACAATGATTCTATGAGGTCAAAGGATTGGAAAAGATGGGAAAGGATTTAAAGGAGCCTTTGATGATTAGGAGGTTGAAACACCAAACAGTGTCTGTGTGAAGAAGTCAAAGGTGGCTCACCAAACACTGTTGTGAGAAAATGAAGCTATGTTCCTTTGGGATTAGGCTGACAGATAGCAAAGTTAAGACTGCCTTCTTTTCCAATCCGTCTGTGATATCAAGTCTGATCAGCAGAAGCCAAGTGCAAAAAACACAGCAGAGTCAAATATCAACATGCCACTCAAGATTGAACAGATTTCTTGTATGAAGTCTGTAGTAAAAATTAAAAAATATATAAAACAATATCTGAACTGGAAAAAACAAAACATCCATTTCACTTTTATTGGTATCCCGGGTAAAGAAACATCCTGAAATGTAATTTTGTTGAAGCAGCTTCATCTTACATCGACAACTGCTGTCTGCAGACTGATTCAACGGCACAGGAAAATACCATTCCAGCATCAGATCATTATACATTTAACTGTGTAGCAGGCACAGTTTCAGGTAAACGCGGCTGATACAGGTTTGTTTGGACATGTCGAAATTTGCAGCATGAGCATTGAAGATCTTACAGATCATGGATGCACACAGGCTACAGAATCGATTTAACTGTCACACATAAGTCCGCAATGACTCAATAAAAGGACTTCATGTCACACTCAACACGGTGTCTGCCCTGAGGAAGGCTCACTCACCTTGGCATGCTAAATGCTGGAAACTGATGATTGCCCTAGATTCTCATTATTTGAACTAATGCTTGATTAGTTGGACCCCTTCTAGTTACAGGGACTCTCTCCTAGTTACAGTTAGTTTTACAATCAATTCATCCTTGAATTAATAAAAACAATAAAAACAAGCAGCCTTGAACAGCCCCGCAGCTTAGACAAGATTGTTTTGGAGCCGGGAGTTTGTGTTGCAACATTTGCAAACACCTTAACATACATAAGTTCTCAGCATAACAGATGCATCCACCGAATTTGGGGAGTTTTCATATATGTTTAAGCCTCCAAAAAGCCAATTCATTTGCGCAAAGAGTAATGAACGGTACAGATACAGTAGGACTCCGCAGACCTATTTAAAAGAGATGGTGGCATTATGAAAAAAGGACCATCCCCCATCATGATGCAGCAGAACATTGATTTCCACATCCTTGATCCCAATGCTGTGGTGGGTTTTCTTCATCTCATCTACTGAAGAGAACATCAAATGTTTTCTACAAGATTTACTGTACGTCTGAGGACTGCATTGGGTTTATGTCTGATTAACCATTTTTGTGTTGATTTAGCTACGTGTATTTGAGATTTTATGTTCATAGTTTTTAAAAGACTAATTTATGGCATGGACCATAACATGTTTCCCAGAGCCTTGGGGAAGAAAAATAAGTAACAGGATGAAAGCTCCTCTGCTCTACTCCATGGGCATGAGGTGCTTTTCATACTAGACCTATCTGCTGTCAAAAAGCTCAATCTGAGGCTCTGACCAAAGCTCATGGTTCCAGTTAAAATAAAAATACTTTATTGACATGAAAACGGCCCAAGAAACCGCACTCTGCTGTGGTTCTCTAAAAATAACATTACCTTCGTTCCTCATTGTTTCTGTCCCCGATTTAATTGCTTTAAACTGTGTAATTATTGCTGTTAATATGGGCAATTTGATAATTCAACACACATCTGGATTACATGAATGACATCTTTTCTACTCTTTAAGAGAAATGGACCTCTGTATCATGTCAGAAAAAAGGGAATTAATGGATATGTAATTAAATGACCATCTCTCAACTAAAAAACTAATTAACAAATAAAAGAAATACCTTAAACACATTTTATTGAACTTTTTAGAGCTGACAATAACTGTTTTACCGGTGGTTTTCTCCCCATCGAATAAATATACTCTATATTTGAGTTTATGCTACTGCAATAAAACATGAATTTAATTTTTACACTTCTTGAATAGGTGAAATAGATGTAGATAAAGCCACATGAATTATTAACATTATAACATTTTTTTTTAGTATAGCAGGGACAAACATCTGTAGCATTAGGGAGGAGTTAGTCATACAAATATTGTTCAAACTGAAAAAAGAATAAAGAAGCCATGGAGATATATAAGTGGATAAAGCCAAAGTCTTGTATCTATTTGGACTTTATTTAAGATGGGATAGAGGGGGAACTATGACAGAATTCAGAATTAAAATAAGGCTCCAGTTCATGTGTTTGAGCACTGGAGGTTTGGAGCTAGATTCAAATAACTTAATGTAGCGCCCAAACGGTGGCAGTAAAGTCACACTCAGGAGGCACCTTAACAAGCTCAGAGACCTGCGCTGCTGTAGAGCGGAGCTGCTGCCTGATTTAGCAGCATCTGCACACTAAATACTCATAGTGAGTACAGTATGTCATTTCACCACATAATACATAACATGAACCCATATGGCCACTAAGCGCCATGATTTCGCTGCGTGAGGCAAGTGCAGATGGTGCACATTGTGCTGTTGTCTAACTGACACCAAAGGATGAAGAAAGGAAACATAAGTCTAGTTATTCTTTGCTCCACGGTGAGTGCACATATGGTGCAAGCGAGTTGGAGATAAGTTCTTAAATTTGGGTTCGCCTTTAGACTCTCAAGGAGGTTCTGTGAAGAGAATGTGACTTTTCCCTTATTACCCATTGTGAGAATAAAGTACCCAGAGTCTGTCTGTGTCAGGACTTTACCATTCACAGGTTTGGTCTGTGAGAGGGTCTAGATGGATGAGTAGAATGTGAACATAGATATCTTAGTTTAGATTTTTCTGGTGTGTGTACAGTATTTATTATATCCATACTCAAAGGGGAAAACCTTTCAGCTCGCCAGACAGTGAGGTAAAAAAAAAAATACATTTATCACAGCAAGTGATGAACAACAATGAAAATCCAACACTTTTAACCTGAGAACTGCTCGATGAATGAGAGCAGTGATGCATATTCGCATAAATACACGGCAAGCTGAATAAAAGAGCTGCCAGTGTTACTGACAACTCATCACATTCTAAACACCCAAAGCTGTTTGTTTTTTTCTAAAGCAACCCAGAAGACTGGCTTTTATTGCAAAGTGTTCTGTAATACAGGAAGGTGTCATTTCAAACATGCCTCTCTGTACGTGTAAAGGTACAGTTAAAAACACTCGTTTTCAGTTCCAACTGAAGTAACATGTAAAACTATAGCAGCGGCCATTACGTTGTTACCTGGGCCTGATAGATTTGTGATAACACAGAAAAGTAACAGTCAATTTACACCGAAAGGCCAAAATTGCAAGGTGTTCAAATATTTATGTTCCTCACTATAGTTCTGATTTTAGCTTGTTCGGATTGAATATTACTTCAAAAAGAACCACTGAATATGTTTTCATTAAAAAAATTAACAGCTATAAATAGATGAAGAACAATAATATCTAGTGCGACCTCTGAACCAAATATACCTTAATATGCATTAATAGTGGAAACAGTCTTAGCACTACCACAGAAGCTGACATCTACAGTCTTCCTTTTTTCTGCTCTTGAAGGTTCAGCCAAGTAGCACCAAGGAAAACTAATGGCACTCCTGGATTGGTGGTTTTTCAGACACCAGCCACTAGTGTGTCAAATAGCAAGGCCCTAGGTATTTCAGCTTCCCAAGCTGCATATTTTAGACGTGCTGAACTAAAGACTCTGCGAAGGGGCATATTTTCCCAGATAATTTGAAATTACGTTCCACAGAAAAATGTATGAAAAGAACTGCGAATGGGCGGGCGTCTCTGTCATGCATTTAGAGGATAGTGATTAACTTAAAGAGATTTTTTTTTTATCCAACAAGGTTCACTTAGGGTTCACAGAGGGTCAGACTTTAAATTTCTGGTGTCTATCCAGACCCGTTGGATATTTTGCTTTTGTCCCATTGGCTAATTTCAGGTGGTGCCTTGGAAACAGACGGAGGAGCTCCATCACCCAGAGGTGCTTGGAGAGCAGTCCTTTTTTCTCTAACAGAAAATATTCAGCTTTTGAACATAAACAACAAAGAAATTATCAAAACAAAAAGAAAACCAAAAGGGATGGAACAGTTCATGGTGGAGTTAAATCTGAGGGTATTTTACCAAAGTATTAGTTTAATGGTATGTGTATGAGTATGAAATCGAATAATTGCTGTGTTTTTAATGTTTTTCCCTTTAAACACATTTGCTTGTTTTTAATTAGATTATGCAAGATAAATGTCACATTGTAGGTGGAAAAGTTCCTAAATTGTTTAAATAATTTTTATTTTTGGAAAACATAAATACCTGGAGCTTTAACAGGGGTGTATTTCATCCACTATAAGTCCCATCTGGGGATGACCTGTTGAAGAAAGGAGGGCATTACCTTTACAACCTGACCTGGACAAACGGATGGACCAAATTGTTTTATTCATGGTAAACGAACAGAACTTTAGTTGTTTAAACCTTTTAAAAAACATCTTTCAGAAACAAATTTTAGATTGATGAGACACTAAGTCCACATGTTGCCTTTCAATCTGTTGCAGCTGTTGCTGTTTTAGGAAATTGGATGCTGCTGAGTGTCCTACAGAGATTTTTAAATTACTCAAAATCAGACAGTTCTGCAAGCAGATGGTCTCAAGTTTCCGAATGAGTAGATGTTGTTCGTGCTGTTCATCGTCTCAGAAGTGCGTATATAAACCCTGTTGAAGCAAAAGGTGCAAGACGTGTCTATCTGCTTCGCTCACTGCAGAGTTGGTAATGAGTTCTCAGCTATGAGCTGGTAGAGGACACATGATTGGGAGGCTCTGTTTCCAGGAATATTAGAACACTGAAATGATCAGATAATTAGAATATGACTGCTAGCTGCAGAAGGCTTTACTATTAGATTAGTACCTACCTAAAAGACACTGATCACAGTTAAACTGTCTGCTAACAGTACACTTGTTAGTATGGAGTTGGGGTTCGCATGTTCTTCCTGTGCGTGGGTTCCCTCCGGGTACTTCAGCTTCCTCCCACAGTACAAAAACATGACTTCAGGTCAATTGGTCCCTTTAATTTGTCCTCAGTTTTGAGTGTGTGCATGCTTGTGTGTCCTGTGTGTTTTTGTGTTACCATAGTGACCTGTCCAGGGTGTACACCGTCTCTCGCCCAATATGCTGGACAATTGTGGCCCTTTTTGGTGACCCTGGATAGGGGCTCATCGTTGGGGTTTCACGACCAAACAGTTTTTGTGTCAGATGAATCCCACTGAGATCATTTGTGTTTTGTTACAGCTGGAGGACTGAGACATCTTTTATCAGACATTCACTCAAAAAGGGCTGCGTAGCTGTGGGTGTTTTTAGCACTGTTGCCTTATTCAGTAGAAGATTGCATCTTATCTGTATGTGCAGGTTTCCTGGTGGTCAGTTTCCTTCCCCAGCCCAAGCAATCATCCATGCCAGCTTACAATGTGACCTTAGATTTCCCTTATAGGTTGTGGAAGGTAAGTTCCAGGTGAGTGTGGTGAAGGTGGGGAATTAGGGAGCTCCAAGGTGGCTTCTAGACACACAGAGACAGGTGATTAGTGCCTCAGAGAAAGATCTAGGATGCATGATTACTACAACCACTGTATCAGTGAACCGGAGACATTAGCAGTTTATTCTCAGGTGTGGCAAATGATTTGAACTGGCAACCCACCAGTTAGGTGACAAACTCCTCCCACCTGAGCCATGGTTGCCACCCTATATGCATATGTCCGCTGCATGTGCAAATGTTTGAAAGGGACCATAGGATGTTAATAATAATTTCATATTCTGCTGTGCATCAGTCGTCCTCTTATAATTTGATTAACATACTTTATTTAGATGTAAAGGTTTTAAATGGAGATTTACAACATGGTTTTTTTGAATAATCTTAATAATCTTCCAAACCTATACAGTAAACCCCTGCCATTTCGCGGTTCAGTATTCAGTATTTTTCTGTGGAATGTGACTCCACATATTGGCGGATTTATTCCTAGTGCATATGTAAAATATTCAAATGAAAATGAAGCTGCAATAGCCTACAACAATGCTACTTGACACGCTATTGGTTGGCGTTTGCAAAGTAGGCAATCCAGAAGCACCATTCATTTTCCTTTGCGCTAATTGGCTGTACCCCCAAGAGTATAAATAAGGAAGAATGTAGAGGTTAGCTTATGTGATAGTGCCAAGATTGTTTCCACTGTGCATATTAAGGTGTATTTGGTTTTTGAACTATTAAAATAGGCAGTTAGAAGAATTTTTAGAGGAGGGTCTCATGTATTTTAGCTTTTCACAGATGGGTGAGGTCCCTAACCCCAGCGAGTACCCAGGGGTTTACTGTAGAGTACACAGTGATTTGAAGAGGGTAGACAATATAAACACAGGAACTTAAAGATTAATCAAATCAATACAGAGACAACAACGAAGCACTTCAACTCCCTCAGAAATGAGAAATAGACAGGTGTTTATCTTTTTCTTTTAACATAGAAGCCTAATTGTGTTTGTAACGACGTAATATACTTTTTTACGATAATTTAAAGCAACTCATTTGTTTTTTGCAAGTTGAATAAATGTTAAAAGAATAGAATAAAAATGTTAAAGGTTCATACTGTCCTAACCTACAGCTATGATGGGTTATAGGCAGACGAGGCAGCATGAGAAAATGATTGCTTTGGTCAATAGAATTATACTTGGAAATAATGCATAGCTCTGCTCTCAGCACATAAATCCTTTTCCATTTAAAAGACTAAAGTTAGAACCTTTCCTTTCATTATTTCGTGTTGCATTGATCCGAAATGAAGTGCCGTGGTTACATGGTTGAGCGAGAGCGTCAGATAGACACTCTAGTTTGTAGAACCAAAATGAGGCAGAGACTCTTTGATAGACCAGCGCAGCTCAATAGCAAAGCAAGTGAAGCTGCTCTTCAAACATGCTCTGCCTGACTGGAGGTTTTAAAATGCCTGTGTAGCAGCGATGTGCTCTGACAGATTGCTGTGCAATTGATTTTCCTAAGTCTCTATATGGTCTTCATTTGCACCCCACCAGCTCTGAAAGCAGAACTACACAGAATTTACTTTTAGTCTAAGTTTAGAAACTGTGTTAATGATTGCTGCTATAAATATTTCAAACTCACAATGTTCGGAGTACAGCAACATGTCATGGTGGAAAATAAACTCCAAGATACAGATAGTCTGAAAAAGAGCATTAGCGTTATCCTTTGGGCATTGACACAAACAGCTTATACGCACAACTTTACAGCGAGAACGAAGTTGTGAATCCTTTGACGAAGCCTTTTCTCCACAAACAGACACCAGAGAATGAGACAGTGACATTGACAGCATGTTAAATTTAGAATCCCACTCGCAGACGTAGCTGCAGCTTCATTTTATTTCTGGCGCACGTCGCCCGCAGAGTCTCTGCACAGGTTTTGCATATTACAATGTAAACATCAGACAGGTAGGAATCCACAAATGCAATGAACACAGTGGAATTTGCTGTGTTTTTGCAGATTTTGCATTGTAAAAAAATGTATGCAGACTGAAATAGCATTCAGTTTTCAGGAAATATTGTTGTGTACCCACAGGAGATGGGGACAGTAGGAGCGTGATTAATTAGGATTTAATGATCAGAGGTCAACTCAGGCAGAAAGGGTTAGGGGCTATCTGACAAGGAGTATATACAGTGGAGAGTGTGATTTTGGATTTTTGAATGCTGCAAATGGACAGATGAGGGACGGCTGTGTTGGAGAAGGGAGCTGAGGCACTGCTGAAAAAGAGTAAATATCCAAAATAACCAGAAACTAAACTCAAAGTGCAAAAGATCATGACACTAATACTGAATGAATGTCTTGTGATAAAACCAAATAAATGTAATCATTCTCTGAATCTGTACACTGTCTCCAGTCAAGCCGGGAGACATCAGCACCAGATGCCGTGCTAGACGTTTGTGTTGTCCGTCATTTCGACGACTGGGTCAAGAAAATCCAATCATAATCTATTTTTCCCAGTCAAGTTTTGATATGATGTTCGATAGATAGATAGATTTTTTTATCTTATGTTATTTTTTTTTAATTAACTTTAAATAACGTTCAACCCGAAAAGCTGAGAACTACATATGAACAATGAAATTAAACGTTTGCACTTAAAATACGAAGTTCCCCTCTTGCGGCCTGAACACAGTCTCACAACTTCACCTCCTGCTCCACATGGAACTGAAAAGTGTTCCCACTTGTGCGTATTAAAATGTTTCAGTGGGATCTCTGCAGAGGTTTTGTCATGATGTTTTGGACAGATAATTTCTCATGGGGGTTTAGATGTTGTTCTGGAGGCTGAGTCCGCGCTCTGCTGCCACACTGGAGACTGGATTTAAACGCCATTGCAACCAGAGTTTTGAAATAAGGGAACATTTCTCCAACTGAAGTGATCAGAATCAGAAAGAAGAATGTCGAAGCACACAACAATCCAGGCAGGGATGGAGTTCTTGAGTCCTGGACACGGATTTAAGTCCTGACTCCAGTCACATTTAAGGGACTTGTGACTTGACTTGAGCAGCACGCTAATGACTTGCGCTTGGACTCGGACTTGCAACATTAGGACTCGGACTACAACTTAATAAATTGCTATTGTTGGAATTAGCATGTAGCCGATGCTAATGATAGCTTGTTATATTAGGCGAGATTACTTGACAAATGTAATCATAACTTCCCAAAGCTTTTGTAAGTGTACAGGTGACACGTCAATTATTCATTGTTTTCACATTTATTCTAAGCATGTTTTAATATTTTGCACATGCTACTGTGTTAGCTTGGTGATACTGTGGGGACATTGAGTGCAATTTTTTTTTTTATAAAGCAAACCATGTATGGCTGCCTCTATTCTAGCCTTAAAATCTACACTCTTATTTTTGACTTCCTCCAGGTGATAATGACTTGACTTGGACTGAAAGATTCTTTTTGGGAATTTGACATTTTGGGACTTGCACTTGGACCTGAACCTAACTCCTGCTTTTCACCAGACGCGTAAGCGGTGCATAATGTAATAGACACATTTTGCTTGCTAGCTCAGCAGCGTCTACCTTCCCACTGGGACCGTTTTAGACACGTATAGCTCGCAAAAGTGTTCCACCCAGCTGGTCCAGTGAGATCAGGAAATCATTTGAGAAATGCAATTTGAATAACTGAATGGGTAACACGCAGAAAAAAAAGAATTATCTGTTAATAAGCATCATGGACTTAACCGTCCACTCCCAAAACTGCAAATATTTCTGTCCATGTCTTTTTTTCTTGTACTTGTAAAAATGATCACTGGCATCATCTAAATAATGTCAGTCTCCACTTCTAGGAACAACATCTCATCGTCCATGATGTAAACCAACACATCAGACCCACAGATCGACTAAATTCAACCACTGTGTCACACTTAATGTTTTGTTCAGTTTATTCATGGTGAAGCACAAAATTTGCACCTGTCTTTTATTCTGAAATTTTCAGTATGCTTTGCACTGTTCTCGTGTCTGATTTTCTTTCTGGTCTGATCTAAACTGCTGAGCTAAGCATTTTAGAAGCGTAGAGTGTAAACAGTACACCCAGCATGTAAATTTAGGAGAGGGCAGCGACAAAGCGCTTCTGGGATGCATCCAATTTGCACTGCTTCGCGCCTGGTGGAAACGGACCTACTCACTATAACGTCGGCTATCAGTTGTGTATTACGCTTTGCAGACGTTACGAGCCGCTTACGGGTCCGGTGGAAAGCAGAGGTAAGGACTCGAGAGATAATGACTTGACTACAACACTGGTTCCAGGATGTACTAGTAATATCTAGCTTCAGTAGATTCTAGCTTTAGACAGGGTCATCGACCCATTGGGGTAAACTGGCCAATCAGCATGCAGCTGATTTCGTATTTATAAGTAGGCGAGGAAAACCAGTCTTTCAATTGTAGGGCTTTGTAATGGGGTTGTATTTGGCCATTTTTCAGGGCTCCTGGGTCATTTTCAGCCCCAACAAATTTTCCTATGCTATGAATAGGCTCAAAGAACAGGTAATTGTCAAAAAACGTTGTTCTAGAACCTCTTTAAAGACTTTTACTCCCCAAAACTAGAATAAGTTCACAACCAAAAACTTATAAGTGAGAGATCACTAAACCAAACCACAAATGCCTTCCCTGCACAAAGGAGCAACCACCATTAAGTTCCCTTATACACCATACAACAGAACAGTCACCCACCTTCACAATAGTGGAAAAACACAGGAAAATCATCCTCCTTCTGAAAAGTGTAACACAACATAAAATAGGCAGGCAGCGTGCGGTCCAATCAAAACTCACAAGGTTCTCCCACACCATGTAGCCAGGCTTGTGTCTGAGCTAGATCTGACTACCTCCCCCACAGCTTAAATACCCTGCCTCACCTGCTGATTAGCTTAAATAGGAACAGCTGCACTCAACCACACAGCCAAGACACATGGGTGGGAGAGTAAAAAAAACAACACATGCACAGTGCTGCATATAACAGAGGTCGCAAATTAACTTTATATCAACTGTGCATTCAAACCTCTTTTCAGAACAACTCTCACTTTTGTACAAAGGACACCAGATCTACATGTTTTAAAGAAGAAAGTGCTGAATTGAAACAAGTGTTTTTGTCTTGTCAAACAGTTGCTGTTTTATTCAAAAGTCCAAGATAATAACAATGATGTATTCCTTATGCTCTACATTCTCTAAATCAAGAAAAGAGAAAGTGATTCCCAGATTACCATGATGCTTCTGCTTTCATCTTGAGTTTTGTCTCGTTCTGTAGCTACATAGCAACTGGCCATAGAAAGAACTCCTGGCCATGAGCTTCTGTGTTTAGATGTCTCTTTCCTAGAGGGAACTTTGAACAAAGCAATAGTTATCATTAACTGTGTGTACAGCATTTGTTTTTCTTTAACAAACATAGTCGCATCTTGTCCCTTGCTTCTGTGTTTTGTCAGTTTTCCTTCCCATTCTCTTGCCCCCAGGCGGTCAGCGCACTCCATTCATAGTTAACCTGCCTGGGCTTCCTGAGATAACTTTCTATGTAATCAACACTGATCTACCTGTCATGTCTCTGGGTAATTATCACCTGTGAGATGTTTGCCTCATCTTAGGAGATGGTTTGGACTGCTAATAGTTGCTAAACCACCAGGGAAAGAGAGGCAAGCCAGCACAGTGGGTGTTGGAAAGGTAACACTCTCTACCTGTTAAACATGAATTTTCTTTTCATCCTTTTTTCTTTTCTGCCTAAAACCCTCAACACTTGTCTGTAAGGAGCAATCCATATCTCTGAGACATTTAAGTGTGAATCTCAGGAGCCGGAATATTGAGCCATTAACATCTGAAGACCTTTTATAGATGTTGGTCTGCATTTGAGTGCAAACCCTAGTCCAGAGGTGGCCCACACTGGTCCTCGAGAGCTACCTTTCGGCAACATTTCGATGCACACCTGCTCAAACACACCTGAATCAAATGAATATCTTGTTATCAGGCCTCTACAGGGTTGAATGAATGCTGATGAGGGAACCTTTTGATTCAGCTGTTGGAGAAAGGATACAACTAAACGTTGCAGGATAGTAGTTCTGTAGAACTGGAGCTGGGCACCCCTACTTTAGACATGTCAAGTAGGTAATTCAGCATTTTGAGCAGGGATACATCCAAAAGCTGTAGAACAGGGGCACTCAAGGACTGGCGTTGCAGAACTCTGCTATAATAGAATCTGACTTCAGCAACTCTTTCTGGTAAAATTATTATATCAAAATTTATTCCAATAGAACTATTTTTTATTTTGAGCAGTTGTGTAAAATACCAAAGGAACTTAATATTGAGGACATTATCAATCAAAATAGAGCCTATGTGTTCAGAAATAAAGTATGAATGTACCTTATGACTGATAACACTTAAGACAGTGCATTTACTCCAGATGATTTACAGCAGCCTTGTCACTGCAGGAGAAATCAGCTAGATGGATTGTTGATGTTCAGGTGTGATTATCTGCATTTATACTGCAACACATACTTTCCTTTCCCCCAGGAGGACGGAGGCTTTCTAAGGTTTGACATTATTTACCTGGCTGTTTGTTCTGGGCTGTCAAATTAACTCTGTAAGTGATGATGGAGTCTCCCTGTGGGACCATCATAAGGAAATGATGGTGACAGACACACTTGTTTTCTCTCCATTCTTCTACGCTGAGAGTATCAGTGCAACCTTCACTAGTATGAATGTGTTGACTGTTGGTTTATGTATGTATTTTGATCAGTAATTGATGGTTTTGCTTGAATTTAATGCAGAAATGGCTATAAAAGCTGCTACTAGCCCAGACCTGCCCATTTTAACCTTTAGAGCAACGATTAAAAAGTGTAAAACAAATTAAACTATGAGAGACCAGGCTGGATTTAGTTTATCTTCTGGCTGGTTGTGTTTGCTTTCTTACAAGATTGGTTCAGGCCCAACACCAATGGGCAGCACTGATGGCCCATTCAGGTATCGGCCCGCCCAAGACAGACTATAACGCCCGTGTAAATAAGTAGCAACCATGCATTGTATTGACCTAGGACAACCAGCAGAGGGTGGGGTAGGCTTTTAAACAGTATATTTGGAGGTAGTGAAAAAGATACTTTGACATGGTTGGATGCCAAAACGGACCTTAGAGCTTGGCTTAATAAAAACAAGGGCAAAGCTAGCACAAGCAGGATGATGCTAATACATCAACAGTATTAGGCAAGTGCAACCTTGAGAGACATTCTGGTCCACATTCCATACCAGTAGGTGACAGTAATGCACCAAGTTGTTGTTTGCCAGCTGCCAATGCTAACGGTAGTTAAGATGAAAACTTTGTGAGAAATACATGCAAGGAAGGGAATTATCAAGGTTTTGAGCAGCAGATTATGTTGGATTGTGGACATAAGACTTGTTGTGGACTAGCTATTTTATTGGAGGACATTAACTGGACCCTTGTGAATGTAAAAAGATGATAAATGTGGCTTCTTACATTAAGTTGCATATTACCTTGTGAGTTGTTTGACAAAAGCGTTTACTGTGTCTACAGTTACGATTGTCTTAAGAATCACAACAATCTTAGCTTTCCAGTGATGTATAATATGTACATGTGCATAGAAAGGGTGTTGCAAAAAAAACACAGATTTGACTTGGAAGCATGCAAAGTAGTTACCGCCAACCGGATGAAAAAACGCTAAGGGGTTAAATGAAAAGACTGTTCACTGCCCCCCCCAGAATAAGCCACAGCCCACCAGCTAAATTCCTCTGGTGCCGGGTCTGGGTCGGTTTCTGTTTAGTTATTGTTTTGTATTTTTTCAGTCACTCTCCATGTGGTTTTCTCAGCTGCTTCTACTCAGTAAATCAACCTCACCTATTGCTTGTTCCACTAATCAGCCTCCTTTGAGTTTATGCTCCTCTGTTGAGTTGATTGTTCTCAGATCCTCATGTTTTATTCTGATTTCCTTTTGTCCTGTTAGGGAGCTTTCACACCTGTGGTGGTTAGTTAGTTTAGATTTCCCTCCTTGTTTCAGTTCGTTTCTGTAGATATGAACCCAGCGATCACTGAAGGATGCAGACCTAAACCACTGTACTGAGACAACACACTAATGATGTAATAAATTTCTCTGTATTTTCGACTCGGCATCTGCTTCCTGTCATTACATCTAGTTATTTCGCCCCAGAGCGATCTGACCAATAAACAGACTGAATGTTCTCACCTGGTTTGTGGTGACAGGTTCTAGTTCGCCTGGACTTTCCAAAACCAAACTTCCAGAAAAAATGACAAGTTAACAAACTGTTATGGGAATCATCAACTGATTCCCAAACTCATCAAATAATTCCTAAGAAAATGAACTAAAGGTAAATAATGTTTACCATGCTTTCTGTGTTCCAGACTGTGTTTTATCTTGGATTCCATGCTGCCTTGCTTCTGCAAGACCTCAGAGATCTTTTGTCAAGTTGTTCCCTGCATTTAAGTCCACAATATGACAAATGGATGACTGTGTAGAAAAAAAAACTAAAAAAAGAGTGTGGCAGAAGATCTGTAATGCTGAGGGTCTGATTCTCCTCTAAAGACCCTGGAAACTTTGTTGGAGAGCTTATCATAAACTATTTGAAATACCAAGAGACTTTAGATAAAGATCATGTGGCCTTTACAATAGAACTGGAAATGAATGGTCTCTGGGTCTTCATTTGGTCTTTCAGCCAGATGTTGATCCAAAACATGGACAAAGAAATGATTTCCCAAATATACAATCCACCTTCTTCCTCTTCAGTCCCCAGACCTAAATGGAGGAAAGAAGAGAGGATGAGAGATGACCAAGGAGTCTGTGTGATCTAGAGAGATTGTTCTAACACAAATTATCAGTATTTCTTACACTGTCTGCTCCAAACTTCTGAAATGTTAAGAGAGTAAGTGCTACCCTGTTGGAAAACTGTCTCGTACCAAGTATTGACCGCGGGAGAGCCTAAAAGTGTGGCACCATAGATTACTACATACATCTACTTTAACATATGGTTGGATTTTGCTGCATGTTTTAAGGTGAGGTTATGCTTCTGCAATTTAAGATGAATTTATTTGAATGCTTTTCATACATCCTTACCAGGGGTGCCAATGGTTGTGGAGGGTGCTGTGTTTTGAAAGTTAAACGTTCATAGCTTTTCCCACATGGTGCAAGATGAAATCAAAAGCAGATTTTACAGAAATATTGACTTGTATCATGTGGCGCTTTCATATATCGAAGCAGAAGCTCACATATAGATCCCATCCTGTGAAGCTGCATGCTTCAATCTAAATACTTTAACATCCAGAGGTCTCCCAACACCGTCAAGGCAGAACGCCGCCTCACACCTCAGATAAAACCTTTACATTCATTCCACCGCAAATCATCATTGTTATGCTTTGAATCTAAACTAGAAAAATTCACTACGCACTTATAGTGCCCTGCATAAGTATTAAAACTGGTTGAACTTTTTCAAATTGACAAACTTCAATATATTTTGAAGGGATTTTATGTGACAAACCAGCACAAAGTAGTGCATCCTTTAGAAATGGATGGAAAATTCTACATGCTTTTCAACACTATTTGTACTAAACTCTCAAATGTGGGACGTGCATTTGTTTTCAGCCAGCCTGAGAATCATCTTTAGCTCCCATTATCGCATGCAAATCTTCTAGGGATGTCTCAAACAGTTTTACACATGTAGAGCCTGATTTTATTTTTCAAAAGTTTGACCAATCAGTCAGGTTGGATGGAGAGCATCTGTGTACATCAACGGTCAAGTATTTTCAAGTGGTGTCCAAACGTTTCCTCATGTGGGCTAATATTGTTACGTTTAAAGTCCTCGGGGGCCCCATAAATCATCTCAATCTCCATCAGCCGACAGGCGGTGTACAACCAGGTCTTTAGTCCATCACACGACAACATAGAGACACACAGGACGTATAGCCATGCACTCATACCTGAGGGAAATGTAGAGAGACCAGTCAACCTAATAGTCATGTTTTTGACCTGTGGATAGAAGCTGGAGTACCTATAGAGAACCCACACATCCATGGGGAGAACATGCATGCTCCATGCAGAAAGGCAGCAGGCCGGTATTCAAACCCAGGACCCTCTTGCTTTAATGCAACAGAGCTACCAGCTGTGCTGCCATGCAGCCCTGTTATTACAATTCAACAGTAAATTTGTTTTTGTTTTACCCACAACAAACCCATGCAATGATTTAATGAAATGAACAAAGGTGTCTGATTGTTAAAGAAGAATGATTCTGGAATCATGTTGATGCGGGGAAAACAAGTTTTAGCACAAATACCTCATTAAAACAAAGGTAGAAATATACTTTGATTTGAAATGTTGTGTCTGAGAACCATGAACTGGACACGAATCACTCTTTCTACGAGAGTGCTGTACATAGCCAGGTTTCATGGAAAGAGATTTCTTTTCAGTAAAAGTTCTCAGGTTCTGTGTTCGTGTTTACTACTAAACGCTACAAAATGTGGGGTTAATAAAATGAATACTTTTTGTGCCTAAAATATTCCATTTTTTGAGGATCTTAATTTCTCTGTAATTGTTTCCCTAAAACTCCTTAAAAAAAGTTCATCTGCATCAACCACCTGCGTTAGAAGGCCAAATTTGAATCATTCTTGAATCACTCCAAGGGCCACAAATGGTCCCCAGGACCCACTTTGTACACCCCTGGTCTAAACCATCCCATAATACTGTATATTTAGGGTGGTTGTCTTGCCGGAAGGTGAACCTCCTGTTATATTTCTAGAAAGGTTCCTGACCAACATGCAGAAATCAGACTCAGCGACTTTGATAAAAGTTCAGAAATGTTTCTACCGATAATAAAATATGACCAGGAAATGTTTCACTGCTTCTAGTTCAGGAACCACTGGGGAAAATAGGAGATCTGATTATTGACCACTAGTTGCACTAAGGTGACGGTTTTGACTGATTGTAGGTAATGATGGATCTTTCTCGTTTGCGGGGTTTGAGTCGGCGTGGAGGACCATATGGATGATCTGTGAAGGTACGTTCGAGAGTGATTGGTTATGTGTGGTCCAGAACTTGGTGGCACAGGTTTTCCTGGAGAGGGAGCAGGCGGATGGAGATTTGAGGTGCGGAAACATTAAAGGACGACCGTGAAGCAAGTCAGATCTGACGAGGATTCAGGGAGAGAGAGATCTTGACTTTGACTTGGGATCAATGGAACGGGAGGCCAAACTCAAACCTGGTTAAATGCAGAAGAGAGCAGGAGCTTTGGCTTTAACTCTACGGGTGACAGCACCAAACAGTGCTCTGCCAGCTCCTTATGAGTTCCCAACAATGTGCCAAATAGCACCAGGTGTCATGTCTGCAGCAGGTGGAGTGCATCTCCAGCAGAGATCCTGTGAGAAGGGAGACCACACACTTGGACACAAAAATGCAGAACCTGACACTTCCACCCCAGTCTCGGGTCTTCTGCAGCCTCTAACAGGTTTTCTTCCAAGATTGTCCTTTTTTTCTTGCTTTTGAAGATCAGATTTGTGGACCACATGGCTAATAGTTGTCCTGTGGGCAGATTGGTCCACCTGAGTTGCGGATCTCTGCTGCTCCTCCAGAGTTACCATGGACCTTTTTGTTTAGGTGGAACTCCATGTCTTGGTAGGTCTGGAGTTGCTCCATCTAACTCCTTCTCTACATCGTTCTCACTGACCTGGCTGCCGTGTCCCTTGGTCTTTATGATGCTGTTTGTTCTCTAATCTTCTCTAGCTGCATTTATACTTAGGTTAAATGAGACACAACTGGACACTGTTGACTAAAGAAATTACCTTTGCAGCCAATTACATAACCTGGATTTTATTTAGAGGTATCAGAGAAAGTGGAACTGAAAACAAATGCACGCCACACATTCAGATTTATTTAGTAAAAAAGTGTAAATTTTTCTCTATTTTTCACAATTATTGACTACTCTGTGTTGTTATAACTTATGAAATCCCAATAAATACCTTAAAATTGGAATGTAAATTGTGTGTTAAAGGAGCAGCTATGAATACTTTTGCAAGGCAAACAATTTCTTTATCTTTTTATAACCTCCTAAAGGACAGATGTTCCTAAACTGGTTTTGTAGATCTTCAGACAAATATCAAGTTATGTTTAACTGTATAAAGACAGATCTCATAAACAATGGAATCATTTAGTGTTAGGAGAAACGTGTGATGTTTATGATGTTATGAAAGGATAAAACCCTTTTCTATTTGTCCCTTTTTGTTAGAATATGGAGAAAAGTTGAACAACTAGCTCCAGTGTTAAAATATTGGCGCTGTGAACTTGTTAAAGGTCTTGAGTGATGACAAAATTGGCTCCTTCAGAGTTAAATACCTCTGAGTTTCAGTTGAATAATGAAAAGACATTTCAGAGCCTTTTTAGTTTGGATTACCTCTTGTTTAAATGTAACTTATTACCGTGTGTCGGCGCAGGAAAAGAACTGATTCATTGTATCAGAGATAGCTGTGGCTTTTATGTTACCCCGGAAACATGACTTGCACAATAAATAGTTTCTGATGCCACAAGTGGAGAATTATTTCTCTCAGATGTGCAAATTTCACAATAGGGGGAAAACAGATCAAGTCTCTGATGTCTGCTGCTTTTTCTCCTCCATCCAAACCAAATAAAATGTATTTAATGTGTCAATTTTTCTATGATGCTCTTGAAAAGAGCAAATATTTCTCATGTTGAAATAACTTTTTTAACACTTTGGATGCTTCTAACATTTTCTGGAAAGGTTTGATATGATTTAAGGTCAATGAAAAGCGGTGGGGTAGGCCAAGAAACAAAAACTGAAACTAATATTTTGTTAAAAGCTCTAACCTTTAAAAAAGTCAACCAAAAAAGTAAAGATAAGCACCCATTTTTATGTTGCTTCCGAGACTCCAAGCAGACTACCTGCTGAGAAGACTTGAGATCTTTTGGAGTGTAGGGGGCACGCCTCAAATCATCTTCAGTGGTTGGAGCGGCAGCAGACGGGGGGAGACATCATTGTTGGACAATCTCTCCCACCCCATGCATGAACCTATTGTAATAGATTTAATACAATTTGGACCTAGAACTCAGACCACAAAGGTTAAACAAGTTTTTTTTTACAACAATCTGCATGCACATGATTGGTGGCTTCTTCCTGGTAAGGCTCTACAAAACAGACAGGAAGGCGAGAGACTGGGAGGACAGACAGGAAGTAATGTATTATGGTTATTATTTCATATTCATTCTCATGCAGCTACAGCAGAAAAAAGGAAGATGGGCCGAACCAGAACTTTGACAGCGAACGCATCTTTCAACAGCAATAAGGTCCATAACACGCTCTGCACTGAACTGAATGACTCACCTGAAACAATGTCAAGCTGAATGGAAACATCATTGATACTAGAGAAAAACCAGCTGACGTCCAACATGGCTACCAGGAGCATCCAATCAGCCAATCAATATGTGCTGAACCGTGACTTTTGTGTACCATTTCACCCCTACTAATTAACCATTCAGTTCTTTTTTTCAGAACAATTCCTTTTCAGGTATTTTAACCTTTACCAGTTTTGCCCACATTGTTAAATAAAGAGAAAAATAATTCACTCTGTTTTTGCATTTTTGTGCCACCAAACCCCACCCAACCCTCCACCTTAAGGCAGTGCCACTCTGCACAGAAAGCATACTAGTATGACATTGGTTAAAGAAGAAGTGCATAAGGAGACTGAACCATTAGTGTGCCAACCTTTTACATTCAGTTCCTCATTAAATATATGCTAAATTAGTTGTATTGAAGTGGACTGTTACACCGTGTTGGAACTGGGTTTGTGTCACTACCCCGACATTTCACAATTGTAAAACAAAATTTAAGAAAGAGCTGTATTTATTGTCTTATGCTTTATTTTGAGCATCTTGTGTTACATAAATGTAAAGATGAAATGAAAGGATGAAACGCTGCCGTTCTCCTTCCCTCCTCTTTCATCCAGGCTGTTCCCTGAGGCTCTGGAGACCTTTCCTACTACTCTGGTTCAGCTTCTCGAGGCCTCCAGGACACCCCGACGGGCCTCCATCACTCTGCTCCTCTATAATAGCTCGGCTCCACTCACACTACTCTCAAAGAATCTGCAGTTGATACACATATAGGATGTTTTCTGAAAGGGTTTTTTTTCTACACACAAAGCAAAGTGACCCATTAACGTCAATTTAACTGTGCTTCTTCCTTTTTCTCATGATCTATTTTCTCAACCAACAATATATCCGCCTTCTAAATCAAACTGGAACATTTACAGGAAATGAGTTAAGAAATGACCCAAAGACGCTGCACCAGATAAATGTAAATATTCATCATGCTTGTCAAACAGTATGAGAAATAATTGTAGAAGCCTGTTAATTAGGTGCATGAATTGCTCTCAGTGTGTGGGTGAGTGGTTGTCACTGCCCTGCTCCTGCAATCTGTACTGCTGACATTATGCTACATCTGCTCATACTAAACGGTTTGCTCTAAGATGAGCTCAGAGACAGAAGTTACACAATAACGAGTGACTGGTTTCACACCCAGCAGCTGACAAAGGAGCTGGACACAAACACGGTTTACCCATCCATCCATCCATCCATCCATCCATCCATCCATTTTCTTCCGCTTATCTGGGGTCGGGTCGCAGCAGCTTGAGCAAAGAGACCCAGACTTCCTTCTCCCCAGCCACTTGTTCCAGCTCCTCGGAAGGAATCCCAAGGCATTCCCAGGCCAGCCGAGAAACACCTCACCAGGGAGGCGTCCATGAGGCATCCTGACCAGATGCCCGAGCCACCTCAACTGACTCCTCTCGATGTGGAGGAGCAGCAGCTCTACTCTGAGCCCCCTCCGGATGACCGAGTTTCTCACCCTATCTCTAAGGGAGAGCCCAGACACTCTACGAAGGAAACTCATTTCAGCCGCTTGTATCCGTGATCTCGTTCTTTCGGTCACCACCCAAAGTTCATGACCATAGATGAGGGTAGGAACGTAGATCGACCGGTAAATCGAGAGCTTTGCCTTTCGGATCAGCTCTCTCTTCACCCCGACAGACCGGTACAGCGCCCGCATCACTGCAGACGCCCCACCAATCCGTCTATCGATCTCCCGCTCCATTTTTCCCTCATTCGCGAACCGCTCCAGCGAAAGCTGTAGATCATGTTCTGATGAAGCCAACAGGACCACGTCATCTGCCAAAAGCAGAGACCCGATCCTTAGGCCACCAAATCGGATCCCCTCAACACCTTGGCTGCGCCTAGAAAACCAGTCCATAAAAGTTATGAACAGGATTGGTGACAAAGGGCAACCTTGGCGGAGTCCAACTCTCAACGGAAACAAGCCCGACTTACTGCCGGCAATGCGAACCAAACTCTGGCACCGGTCGTACAGGGACCTAACAGGGGTGTGGAGCTGGTCCAGTGTTCCACGGCTAGGACGAAAACCGCATTGTTCCTCCTGGATCAGAGGTTTGACTATCCGTCGGACCCTCCTCTCCAGAACCCCTGAATTGACCTTACTAGGGAGGCTCAGAAGTGTTATCCCCCTGTAGTTGGAATACACTCTGTGGTCCCCCTTTTTTAACAGGGGGACCACTAATCCAAGGGAACTGCCCCCAATGTCCACGCAATATTGCAGAGCCGCGTTAACCAACACAGCCCCACAACATCCAGGGCCTTGAGGAACTCCGGCCGAATCTTATACCACCCCCGGAGCCTTGCCACCGAGGAACTTTTTAACGACCTCGGTGACCTCAGCACCAGAGATTGGAGAGCCCGTCCCAAAGTCCCCAAACCCTGCTTCCAGATTGGAAGGCGCGCTGGTGGGATTGAGGAGGTCTTCGAAGTATTCTATCCACCGACCCAAAACGTACCGCGTCGAGGTCAGCAGCACACCATCCCCACCGTAAACAGTGTTGGTGGCAGACCGCTTCCCCCCCCGAGACGCCGGATGGTGGACCAGAATCGCTTCGAAGCCGTACGGAAGTCGTTTTCCATGGTCTCTCCAAACTCCTCCCACGCCCGAGTTTTTACCTCAGCGACCATCCGGGCCACACTCCGCTTGGCCTGCCGGTACCTATCAGCTGCTTCAGGGGTCCCACAAGCCAAAAAGACCCGATAGGACTCCTTCTTCAGCCTGACAGCATCCCATACCGCCGGTGTCCACCAGTGGGTTAGGGGGTTGCCGCCACGACAGGCACTGACCACCTTGTGGCCACAGCTCTGGTCAGCCGCCTCAACAATGGAGGCGCGGAACATGGTCCGCTCGGACTCAACGTCCCCCGTCTCCCTCGGAATGTGTTCGAAGTTCTGCCGGAGGTGTGAGTTAAAGCTCCTTCTGACAGGAGACTCTGCCAGACTTTCCCAGCAGACCCTCACAACACGTTTGGGCCTTCCAGGTCTGTCCGGCGTCCTCCCCCACCATCGGAGCCGACTCACCACCAGGTAGTGGTCAGTGGACAGCTCAGCCCCTCTCTTCACCCGAGTGTCCAAAACACGCGGCCGTAGATCGGATGAGATGACAACCAAGTCGATCATTGAGTTGCGGCCTAAGGTGTCCTGGTGCCAAGTGCACATATGGACACCTTTATGCTTGAACATGGTGTTTGTTATGGACAATCCATGACGAGCACAGAAGTCCAATAACAAAACACCACTCGGGTTCAGATCGGGGGGGCCATTCCGCCCAACCACACCCCTCCAGGTCTCACTGTCATTGCCCACGGGAGGGGTACTCTCCAGCACCCCCTCCAAAGACTCCAAAAAGGGTGGGTAATCTAATCTGCTGTTTGGCGCGTAAGCACAAACAACAGTCAGGACCCGTCCCCCCACCCGAAGGCGGAGGGAGGCTACCCTCTCGTTCACCGGGGTAAACCCCAACGTACAGGCGCCGAGATGAGGGGCAACAAGTATGGCCACCCCAGCTCGGTGCCTCTCAGCGGGGGCAACTCCAGAGTGGAAGAGAGTCCAACCCCTCTCAAGGAGACGGGTTCCAGAGCCAGAGCCGTGCGTCGAGGCGAGTCCGACACGGTTTACTTCTTTGTCAAATTAACAGCAGCGGTAAGTTAAAGTGATTGGACAAGATTTCAAAAATGAAATGTATATTCAAACGGAATAACAGCAAAAAACGACACCAGGAGCCGTGTTCTAATAATGCACTGGTTTACCCCTGTGGGGGTGCCGTTTTTAAAGGTTAGCCCAGCTTTTATTTTGATAGTCCACCTCTGTTTCTCTGCAGGTGAATTTGTATACTAGCTAAATATTTAGCTCTGAGTTGTAAATTTACTTTGAAGCTAAATATTTAATTTCTAAACAAAATATTTGATTTGTAAACTAAATACTTAGTTTGTCAACTAAATATTTAGTTTGGAGCTAAATATGTAATTTGTATACTACATATTTGATTTGTAAACAAAATATTTAGTTTGATATTGTGACATTTATAAATCAACACAAATATGACTTTGAAAAATGAATCCTAACCTGAAAATGTAGGATTCAGGCCTAAGTTTACCACCTCAATCTGAGAGGACTTTTGTCACTTTTTGTAGCTAATGTCTGACTTTATTAACTTTTGAAGTCTGAGTTCAAAAGATTTTCTGACATGTCTGAGAATATCCAAGAGGTAAGATTATAAATCATGGGAAACTGCCGTTAATCATGGGAAACTGTCATTTATTTCTAGCATATTTACTAGTTTTCGTTTTGTTTTCATGTAAATTTGTTAAATTATTCTTGAAATTTCTGAGTCATTAATTTTTTTCCAGTTTTTATAGTGCATGAAGCAGGCGTGGAGCCAAAGTACAGAACCAAACTGTGAAATTGAAGCCAAGGTACATACTGAACTGGGATATTTGGCGTACCGTTACACAACTACTAGTCTCTAATATTAAACTAACTTGTTAAAGCCCAAACGTTCTTCTAAATTAGGACGATCCTCAGAAGTATAATATGGAGGACAGCAAAGCAGCTGATCCGTGTCATATCTGCTGGTTCTGATAGGTCAGAGTGATTTCTCTTGTGTTGTAGTGTAGCATCTAGAGGATTTAAAGCTATCTCAGGCATTCCGCCACCAAGCTTAGACTAATCTTTTATCACATCACATTATCTAATAAGTTCCTTACAGAGCAAATAACCTTTAGACAAAGAAATACGACAAAAAACTAAAGTCTCGCTTTTGGTGCTTCTCTTCAGTGATGTAGCGCTGAACAAATGCACCACCTGCTCCCGACAGAAGCACATTCACTGCGACTGCGGGCTGTTTGGAGGGAGCAAACCTGTCTACAAGAGGAATGAGAGATTTCTGACATTTTTGCATGAATCTATTATCTTCCATGTGGGAAAGCAGCATGAGTCCTTTTGGGGAAATTGTTCCCTCAGTTCTAATCCTTGCAGAGACATCAGCAGAAGACTGATGTAGATCCCTGTGAAGTGGCAAATGGAGCTGTGCTGTCGCCTCTGTGACAATACAGTACAACACAGAGAGCTGTACAGGAGTGAGGAGAGACTTCAGAGCCGCAATGAGGAATCACTTTGGCAGATGGCTAACGCTGTCAGGGAAAACAGCTCTTTAAAGTGCCTTACCTGTAATTGCCTTTCTACAAAACAATCACTGACTGAGCTTACTTCCTATATTTATTCCTGGAGGCTGGTACCTATATTGGACCAAAACTGCCATGTTAGAAGGGTTGGTATATTATTTTTTTGTGATATAGATTAGATTAAATGAGTTTTTTTTGTACACCAGAATATGTATTTTATTTTAATGGTTCCTTGTGTTGAGAATTTTTTTTATCAGTGTGAAATGTTTCAAATTTTTTTTTTTTTTTCTTTTTTTTACTTTTTGGACATTTGGTTTTTATGTAGTCACCGTTTGATATGTTTTTGGTCCACTTTAATCAAGAAAAATAAATACAACTGTGCATATGACTTTTTTTATCTTTCTACTTCGATTAGCAATAAACAAGGAATCTTTATTTCCTGGATTCGTTCCTTTCAATTCCTGAAATTAAATTGATTTAATGATAGATAGATAAAACATACTTAACTCATTACGGATTTGTTTTGATATTTGATCAAATAAGGAGTTTGGGCTGACTAGATGCTACTGGTAGCTGGTTTTTCTCTAGGATCACTGATGTTTCCATTCAGCTTGACATTGTTTCAGGTGAGTCATTCAGTTCAGAGTAGAGAGTGTTGTGGACCTTATTACTGTTGAAAGATGTGTTCGCTGACAAAGTTCTGGTTCAGTCAATCTTTTTTTTCCTACTGTAGCTGCATGAGAAACCATTAATGTTCCCAAATAGAGTTCAGTGATAGCCAGGAGTCCTTACAGTTTTGTTTTGGTGTCACTTTTTAAAGTTGCGCTGTGGAAACGTTGCACTGCGCTCTGAGTTCAGCACATAAACATTCTGCATGTGTTCAGGTGGAAAACAGCAGAATTTGTTCAGTACGGGTGCGTACCAAACTGACAGGGTCATACCGAAATATACGAATACATGTATCGTTACATCTTTAACAAATACGCTGTTTGGTTTAACATTATATCTACTGAATATACAGTTGTGGGTTCTCAGTTTACATTCATCAGGTCTTTATCTTGGTGCTTTTACAGAGCTACTGCATGTTATGATGATTTGTTTTTGTCATGATAAACCAGTAATGGTGAGCCTTTGGGGCCTTCAAGTCATAATTCACAGGTTTTTGTGTTTTTAGTGCTGACTTGTTCTTCATTTGGATTATGTTGGGTTGGTGGTTATTACCAATAATAACTTTCCATATCAGTTCATTCCTTTACATTTCTTAGCTCTTTCTTGTGTTTTGCTGATTGTGTATTTTAATGATGGTCTTTTATGTTTTGGTTTGTAGAACCCTTTAGTTTCTTGTTTAGCTCCTTCTGTGTTCAGTTGTGTTTATTCATCTCCTTTCCCCAGTTTCCCTGATGTTCCTTATACCCAGCTCCACAGCATTCCCCTAATTAGTCACACCTGGTTCTCATCTCACTCATCAATTCTCCCAGTAGTTCAAGGCCTGTGAAGTGAATGGAAAAGTGATTGGTTTGTCTAGAAATTACCTCTTTGAGACGTAGAAGTGAATAAAAAGAGGATTTTATTACAATTCAGAGATCTGCACACATGATCTGGGGAAATCAAAGGCAATAGAAGTTTCCCAAAAAAGGTACAGTCACAGTGTGTCTTTAAATGGGCGAAGGCAGCGCACCCCCAGCATCATATATTTTCCATGGTACTGTTTAAACATACAGCATCAACATATGGCTTTTAACATCATTCGACAACAGATCCATTCCTCGCTCTGCAAAGCATCTTTTGCCAGGGTTCTTCTGATTTATATAAAAGGGGTACAGGCAATCCAACATATGTTTTTCAGGACAGAGACTGCAAGAGGAATGAACTCCTGATGAACTAATACAACAAGGTAGACATGTTTGTACATCATTTATGTAACTTGGATCTTCTACGATATGTTACAGAGACCTCAGTGTGATATCGGACTCCACTCCTCTGTTTCCTCACCTCCCCATAGATTCCTGTGTCCGACGATGCTTGTTTACAGCCTCACTATCCTTCACGACGGATTCCCTACATTTCATTTGCCTCGCTCCTCTCAGGAGTTATCTGCTCGGTTTTTCAAGTCCTTTTCTATCAGTAGACTTAACCCTTCACCAACATGAGGCTGCTCCTTTATTATCTGCTTAGCGTCTAACTCCACCAAGTATGACTTTTTAAGGTATTCAGAAAAGTCCCTAAGTGGAACCAAAAAAAGAGATTAGAATAAATAACTAAATATTAATTTTTTAAAATCTGTTTCTATTTTTAAAATTAAATTTTGATGCATCATCCATCTCCCTGGTATGGATGATGGATAGAAAGAATAGAGTTGATAATTAGGTCAAATTTTAATTTAGGTATTTGTTTCTTCCTAAAATGAAGAGTTCTTCATAGTGGCAAGTCTCTGTTTTCATCTGCTTGAAGATTAGTATGCATACTAAATTTTGCACCAATGTCTCACCTAACCCCCGCGTCGGAAGCAACCCCAAAAACTTTTCTTTTACACAATTTTCTTATTACGTTGATAAACTGGATGACAGAGAATATCCATAAAATCCAACCTTCACTGAGGTATTTCTTGGTGGTTTTTACTGCTGTGGGGAGTGGTTTGTAAGGAGACACGTGGACATCTGCTGTGAAGATACCGTATTTTTAATTTCGGCCGTTCGACTGAGTGCCCATAAAATGAAACGAACAAGTCAGCGCTCTTTGTTATGAGCACAGCAGACTATAACACTAGTTTGAAATGCATTAGTTTGATAAAAAAAATAACCATTTATATTTATGAATGCGTCTCATTCAGCGGGCCCCGTGCTGTATATGAGGAAATAACTTCAAAGTGCCTCAGAACGAACAGCTCATGTCCATTTGATGTGTTGTCAAGGAGTTTCTGATATAGTGGCGATGAAAAATGTTCATTTCAGCAATGCTACTTTCTGTCTGTGTTCATATTTTACAGCGTCCGAGTAATAAATCACAAGGTCATCACGCTGTGCAGAGCCACAATGCAGTTGTGGTGGAAAAAAGATTTCTTTCAAAAGATGGAACATACAGCATCCTTCACACTACCTGGTACCACTGGTGTGTGAAAAGGTTTTAACGTAACTGCATCTATTATTGCAGCAGCATAATCGCATACTGACAAAATGTATAAAAATCCAGCATTTAATTTGAATATGTTTATTTTGTGAGGTAAAGTTCAGACACTTTGTTTCCACAAAAGCTGCTGCAACAGTTATTGGCATCCCCAACAACTTCTATACAAATAATGGAAAATTATTATTTTTATTTTAAAGTTGATTAGTCTCTTGAAACTTTTAATTGGCCCTAGCCCATTTAACTTAGTCACTCTTTAAAATGGGAAAGACCAGAGAGCATACCATTCGTACAAGGCAGGAAATGGCTACAAGAAAATGGCTGCACGCTAAAGCCAGCCCACTAGGCTGCATGAAGAGTCTGTTTATCTTGTCACTTCACAATGAGTGCATTGACAACTGCAACTAAATTGAGCTATGGCAATAATCAAGCTAATACTTTAACCAGAGTGGCAGCCTTTATCCCAGTTTACGTGTCAGTTTGCCTAGAGCGTCACACAGATAGTAAACAGATGCTGGCAGCAGTGAAGGAGACAGAGTAAAAGCAGGATATGAACAATGAGCGAAGAAATGGACGACAGCACTGCAGCACAGAACATTTTGTAAGTACTGTACTGTTTGGTTGTGCTACACTCGTTGCTGCTGTGCTGTTGTCGTACCGGTGTTGTGATTCCCACTCTCATAGTCTCGCCACTTCCAAGTGGGGCATTTGCCAGGCCAAGAATAGCTCGACTAACCTGGGATTTTGTTTATATGCAGAGAAATGTAACCGCATTAACTGCGTTCGTTAACTATAATATTGTAGGCCAGTTTGGTTCGACTTCAGCCAGACAAACACCTAATTCACACCGGGTGTGGTACAGATGCCGCCCGGTTTCTGTATGGCTTCTGTACGGACTGCAATTCACACCGACTGCTGTTTGTGTGCGGAACGTCTCCGGAAATTTGCTCCAGCAAGAGCACCAAATCTCGGTGGTTCACGCGAGTTCACGGGGTAACAACTACGTTTATAGAGAGGAGCTAGTAAACAAAAACCACACTTGTCTCCTCTTACTTTTCTTGTTGGCCTGTTCTACAATAGGTGAGTACACTCTGATTTATATAGCTTAATGTTATGTTACATTAAGTCTTGTGTTGTTTTCTGTCTTTTAAATATCCAAATCGTGTTAACTTAGAATAATAATAATAATTATAATTATAATTATAATTATAATTATAATTATAATAATTATAATTATAATAATTATAATTATAACAATTATAATATTAATTACAACATTTATTATAACAATTATTATTATTATAACAATTATAATAATAATTATAACAATTATAATAATACAAATATTATTATTATTATTATTATTATTATTATTATTATGGCTTGCATTTATATAGCACTTTTTAAGACCCTCAAAGCACTTTACAACTCCATTATTCATTCACTCTCACATTCACACACTGGCGGAGGCTAGCTATGCCACAGCTGCACTGGGGCAGACTGACAGAAGCGAGGCTGCCATATCGCGCCATCGGCCCCTCTGGCCAACACCAGGCAAGGTAGGTGCAGTGTCTTGCCAAAGGACACAACGACATGTAGCAGGTCGAAGCAGGAATTGAACACACGATTTCTGGGTTCGCAGGCCGTCCACTGAACTATAGTCGCCCCAAATAGAATAGAATAGAACAGAACAGAATAGAATAATCCTTTATTGTCCCACAAAGGGAAAATTCGGCTGTAACAGATGCAAATTGACAGATAACAGAAGCATTCATGATCACACAAGAGAAAAAGTATGAAAACAGAATTAAGAATTATATATGTACGTTAAGGACACAACTTTAGCAATGGAGCTGAGTTATGTGTTTCAATCGTTTCTGATTGGACTCAATGTTTTTTCGTTTTTGCAGAAGGCGTACAGTGTGCGCACCACATTCGTTCGGCACCCGGTGTCTATTAGGCCTAAGGTGTATACATGCATTTCAAACGTCCAAATTCAGTCGGAGTACGGAAATAATTCGATTTTCTCTTTCTGCATGTAAACTCACTGACTGAGGAGGACAAATCAGTGAAGTAAAGAAGTTCCCAAAGCTCACCGTTAGAGAACCAGTGTAAAGTGCAAAGCTTCCTTCCTCATAAATACCATCAACCCATTGTCTTTGCATGGTTATCTTTGCAGGGTAGCAGGTCTCTATCTCAAGTAGTCATTGAGTGGGAGGCAGGGCACACACTTAATAGGTCTCCAGTCGACTGGAGATCCGTCTAATTTTGCCCCAGGGCAACACAGGGACACATAGGACAAACAACCAAGCACAAACCCATACCCAAGAGCCATCTAGAGAGACCAATTAATCTACCACTAATGTTTTTGGACTGTGGGAGGAAGCTGGAGTACCCAGAGAGAACTTACGCATGCACAAAAGAACATGGAAATTCCACATAGAAAGACCCCAGGGTGGGATTCAATCCCAGGAACTTCTAGCTGCAAAGCAACTGTGCCACCATGCAGGCCCGTCAAAAGAACCCATAAAACTATAAGCTGCTATCTACATGTCAAGCAGTTGCTGTTTAGAAATGGCCTCTCTTTGTCCTACCATCACAAACATAAACATGAGGAATGCTTTTTAGGTCTGATTTTAGGACCTTGATCCAGTGATTTGATCAAATCAGAGGGAAATTAGAATTTTCCAAGCGACAAACACTCTAGGGGGGTTCACCTCATGTTTAGCACAAACTGTACAGAATGATCTGTGATGCTGTGGGCCAGTTTTCCTTCCAGAAACCGTAGGAACGTCGTGAAATTGCAGGACATAATTTTATTTTTAATTCCAGGACATCTTCAACACAAACCTGCTAGTATCTGGCAGAAAACTAAAAGATCTGTTATCATCACTAGATAAGGATCCCAAACGTGAGGCCAAATTAGTGTAGAAATGGTTCACCAGACACAAGATCAACCTTCCTCCACAGCCTTCTTCGTTCCCAGACCTACATCCCTTAGAAAATAACCTGTGGGGGAGAAAGGAACCAGGCCTCTGGATCATCTAGAGAGATTGTTCTGATTTATCAAAGATCCCTCTTTCCATCTGCTTCATGGGAAATGTTTTAGGAGGAGACAAATAGCTTCTCCTACCGGCAAAAGGAGGCTGAACAAAGTTTTTCCAATTGGAGTTAGGATTCAGTTCAATAATGATTTGGAACAAGATATTTCCCCCCCGACTAAATATAGCACATATACTTAAATTTAAAGGTAGGATTTTTCTGTAATTGTTCAGTGGGCAGTTCTACTGGAATAAAACATGAATTTAAACTGTTTCAAACATCTTTTCCTGGTGTGCCAATAGCTGTAAAGTTTCCTGTAATGTGTAGTCATAGGAATCTCGGAATACTGAGAAAAATGTGACATTTAACCATCAGAAAATCAGTTTCTGCAGCCTGAATTGTGTTTAGCAGTCTAAAATACTTGCTGATCCAGCTGAAAATAACCAGCTGAGAGAGTTATCACCTTGGAAAGTTGTAATTGTCAACAATTTCCTCCGCAAATATCCAGTTTGCATGAGAAGACGAGCTCAGCAGGGGGCCTCCAGCATAAATGAGTTTCTTCACCCCCCCACACACACCGCTGTGCCAAAATTAAGTCTGCGCTCCTCCCACTCTCAGTGTTAGATTCTTGTCCATGAAATAATATATATAGCTCCAGATTCGCTGCGTAGTTTAATTAAACACACAGAAACTAATTGAAAGAAGAATTAATGGAGCGAAGTGGCCTGTTTGCCTGTTTGATAATGCAGCTTTGTTTAACTTATCAGACAGAGACTCATTATTATTTAGTTTGGTATCTGATAAACACTTTAAGAGACATTTATTGTTTTTGCAGATGCGCTTAAGGGGCTATGACTAATGAGAGAAATCTCAGACTCCACTGCCTTCTTTGGCAGGTTTCTAACTGCTAACATCTCTCAGCTTTTCGCTGCTGGACGAGAACGAGGAAATGGGTTCATCCTAACATAGGAGAACAAGAATAATGGTCCTTATTTTGGATTTGGTTTCAGAACCCAGTTGGACATAAGCTGTAAAACAAGAGCAAGGAAAGTACAAAGCTGCTTTTATTCCACTTGTTCACATTTTGACTTACATTTTTCCAATGTTTTCCTCAACAAGCTCTCATTACCAACACAACAAATTATCACCAGTTCACAGTTATAACGCATGTATTTTTATGCTTAAAGAAAAGTCTGTGAACACTCTGAATTACCTAAGTTAATGCAGCTTCATGTAAAGCAGTGGTATTTGCAAAGATGTGTGAGAGCTTTAACCCTTGAATGCAAAGTGATCGCTGCTGTGTGCTAGCCTTGCATGTGGTTGTTGACGAAACCCTTTAACATAAGATGCAAAATTGGACTCCAGCATGTCATTCCATACAGCACTGCCTAGCAGAGGTGTGGACTCGAGACTTGATATTTTACCCAATATCTAAAGTTTAAAACAGATTATTTCAAAATTGCACACTTTTAGGTCATTTCACTCATTCCGTCTTCACAAACTGAGGCCATCACTCTGTATGTATGTGTGCGAGCGCTACAAAACAGCCAATCAAATTAACCAGATTAAAAGAAGTCTCTCTATACAGCGCTGGAGCCAACAACAATAGTGCTCCAAATAATCATTTATTTTGGGTAAATAAACTACATAGTAGTTGACCAAAAAAATGCAGTGTAATATGTAAAAACATGCGAGAAGAAAATCACAGAGATGGAACAACAGCCAAGTTCTTTCAATATTTGAAGTTCCATAAGAAAGGTAGGTAGTATTTTGTTTTGCTCCGATTTCAGTGCTGACTTTTGCTATGTTCTCCGGGCTACGTTGATGATACTGTTTGGCTTTAACATGTATGCTATTTTTTGCCACCTGAAGTCCATGCGTAAAGTTGAAAATGTCAGCACGTCTGCGCCAAGTGGTCAGAGGTGATTACTAATCTGTGAGTGCAAAATGACGGACAACCTTCAGATTTTTCCATCACCATTCAAAAAAGATATTCGGTTAACATGACCCCTGGTGGGTGGGTAGGTATTTCAGCTTTTCAAGCTGCATTTTTTTTTTTTTTTTTTGAAATGTGCTACCAAAAACTCCATGAATAAATTGGAGTTAAATTCCACAGAATAATCTGGAAATACTGAACTGCAAACAGATGGGGATCCTCTGTATACTGTTCAGCACCAGTAGCTGCTTCTGCCAGTAAAACATATCTATATTTTTATGGTCAACTTACAGTTAATTGACACCAAAAACAATGTTGTTTGCAGATTAACCTAAACAGTTAGTAACTTTTTACTTAACATGGCCAACAGATAGTGGGCGACCAAAACAACATAAAGTCTTGTGAAAATGTTTTCTCCTTCCTCACATACACCTTCAGCTTTTTGCTTTTTGTCACACCTGAGTTTTTCTACAATTCTTATGACCAAAACCTAACCAGAGTAAATATGAAATGCAGTTGTGAAATGATTATTCCATTTTTACACAGTGAGAAATAATTATTTTCATCAAGTTGGTGGCAATGGGAGTGGTCAACGGGTCCTGCTAGAGAGAAATTCATTTTAGTCAAATCAAAAAGCAAACAGACTAAACAATGTTGGTGCCATTGCAAACAGGAGGATCATTTGCTTTTCTTTTATAGCTAGAGGCTGCTTAGATTTAATTTTCTTTAAAAAAAAAAGTATTTTAGACTGGTGCTCCCTAAGTCAATAAAGAATCTGGATGGATGGATGGATGGATGGATGGATGGATGGATGGATGGATGGATGGATGGATGGATGGATGATTGTACCCCTATGAGTCTATAATGTTGCTTTAATTTTGCATTAAAAACGTATTTTCCTAATGTTTACTTCTCTGGAGTTGGTTCAGAGTCAGCTGAACTCTACCTGCTTTATATTTTGTGTTGATATGAAATCAGTGTATAGTTCTGTACTGAAGCCTCAGGAAATACTGAAATTGTGTTTCCTCATTAGTAAGAAACCTGCAATAACACTTGTCGTCTGCACATCAGCAAAAAATACCACCGCTGAGGTCGCCTTCGCTCAAGGCTCAGGTGCTGACCAAACCACAAACTGCTGCTTCAGTTTTGACGCTAATTATCCCCAAAATGGGAATGCAAATTCAATTAGCAGCACAGTGGAAATCTGCCCAGTGCATTCACCTTTTAAGACGTATAAACAAGGAAGAAGAGTGTCTACGCAGGGGTACCACTTCCTTTTAGTCGACTGAGGTGCAGAAACAAGAATGAAGTGTGTCAAACTAAAAAGAAAGAAGCATATGGGCCTGCATCCTTTAAGCAGGTGGCACGTTTGGCTACATCCCAATCACAGCAGGTGTTTAATGATTGACAGCATGGAGTAAGCGTCCTTTGAACTTGCTTGCATTCATTAGTAGCTCAGTGAGTGTAGTCAAGTCTTCCTCATAACACTGAACTCGTGATTTTGAGACAGAATGGTATTTTAAGCTTAAGAACAAATTAGATATTGAAATATCTGTTTCTTAGATTCTACAAAAATAATCCAAATTCCACTTTCTAAGCTCCCAATGAAACAGATTTCTTTTCTCCTCTTGGCTGACGACAGTAGATGGTATCTCTGCAACATGACCTTGCACAGCGTGTCAAGCCCTCTTTATCACTGAAAATGTCACACCCAAGTTCAAACATGTCAGCTGCGAACTCTCCACATGTCCAGAGCAAAAGCACCTGGGTATTCTGCACACACTCGGCTATAAAAGGACCCGGAATTGGGACATTGCATGGACTGTGACAGACGACGTGTCCCAAGTCCCCCCTGGAACAAATACAGTGAGTAGCGCTGGCTGAAGGGTTGTCATCTCCTCCAACAATTGCAATAAATCTACTTGATCTTCATCTGCTGCTACTATATGCACTTTTATATGAAACCAGTGCTTTATCAGACAGCCTCATTCAATCTTTTATAAAGTATGGGCAAAGGGTGAGCAGTCAAATTCATTTTTAAAAAGGTATACTGTATGTATGTGAAATAAGTCGTCAACCCGAAAAAGACATGAATCATATCATCTGTCACATATAGGCCATTATGGAAGTGTACTAATGAATTAATTTTCAGCACTCAGTGCAGCAAGTGGAGGACTGTCGCTTGGCTGAAGGACAGAGAAACATCACCTACTTTAAAGCTTTAACTCAGATGATAAGAACATTGTTGTCAGTTTTAGTAGAACAGAAATACAAATAAACAAAGAAAAATGAATCTATGGGTACAGCCTTCCGATCTCTTGTGATTAGAAATGATTGGAGCTTGGACTTCCACAACCATCACTCAGGTTCACATAGAATGGTCCAAAAGAGAGACAAAAAGTGGACATAATTTACATGTTTTTTAGATCTTGTCATTTTAGATCATTCCTCCATGTTAGTTGTTTTCTTTTGATACATTTAGGATTATTGTCTTTTTATTGTTTCCTTCTGGTTAGTGTTAGTCTTTGTGTTTATCTTTCTTCTTCTGTTCAGTTCTTATTCATCCTGCCATTGTCCCTCCTCTCCCTGCGGCTTTCAATAGAGCACATTTCCACTATCGGATCTTCAGGGTAATTTAACCGGAACTGCACCATATGTACGTGTCTCCAGACAGGGCCGTTTTCGAGGCCATTTTAGGAACCGTTTTCTGAAAAGGTGATGGAAACTCTGAAGGCCGTTCGTCATTTTGACAGATTAGTTTTCACACCTATGACCACTTCGTGCAAATGCGCAGACATTTTCAGCCTTAAGCACGGATTAAATGTAACTAAATCAATCAAAAACTGATTCAATGAGAGCATCTGAGCATCATTTCAGACCTGGTCACCGTACTCCATGCATCTCTCTAACCGGAAGCTGACAGCGTGTTTAAGAGTTACTGAGGCTTTGGAGCCCGGTGTCATGCCAACCACCAGTGCATGCTGCAGGATTCCCTCCAGCTGAAGCGATGGCTTGTGGGTCAGGAAACGGTTCGTTCAGAGAGTCTTTCCGACTTCTGATTGCTTCAACTGGAGAAATGTTCCCTGATTTCCAAACTTTGGACGAAGTGGAGTTTTAATTCCAGTCTCCAATGTGGCAGCGGAGCGTGGATTCAGCTTCCAGAACATCATCTAAACCCCCATGAGAAGTCATCTGTCTGAGGCACAAATCCAAAACCTCATGACAAAAACCTCTGCATCAATCCCACTATTTGATAACACAATCAGGTGATCATTTCAGTTCCATGAGGAGCAGGAGGAAGATGTGAGACTGTGAGTTCAGGCCACGGCAGGTGAACTGTTCGTATTTTAAGTGCAATAGTTTAATTTCATTTTTTATCGAAATTGTTTGTTCATTTTTTTTGTTTTAGTTATTTAAAATGAATTAAAAAAACACTATTGAATATATGTTATCATTTTAATAATTGATGGGTAAAAATAGATTCTGACTGGATTCTTTTGACCCTGTTGGTCAAAATGAAAGATAAAAACGTCTAGCGCGACCTTCAATTTATACACTCTGGTTTGTGTTCATCTTTACTGGTTCCTTTATCTATACCCCCTGGTTCCCTGTTCTCTTTGCATTTATCTCAATGTCCTCCAGCAGTGTTCTTTCCAAATTTCTATATTTTCTTTTTGTTAAAGTCTCTTCTCCTGTAGGTTCCTGCATTTGGCTCCTCCTTAACGCTCAAACATGACAGTATGGAGCATCGTCCCTGAGGAATGTTTCTGACATCTTCTTTTGTCTATTTAACAAATAATTAATGCGATTCGGAGAGCAAATGGTGTTCCAACCTGGTACTAGCAGGGTGTATCTGATGACCAGTGAGAGAAAAATTAGATTTTATGCTTCCTGTGGAGGATCAACTATTAAACCAAATGTGATCCACTGAAATAAACCAAACTAGACGGTATATTTGTAACAGATGACAATGCTGCACAACTTTGCAAGTAATTGTTTAAAAAAAATCTTCTGACTGGAACGATTCCCTCTTCTGACAAACTGCATTGATGATAGAATGTTGAGGCTATTTTTGGGCAAAAATTCTGCACAGACCAGGAAACTTTGACTATTTGAATGTCCGTCTGCTCTCAAAGGTTTGAATGTTAAATTCTAATGGAGTTCAAGAGTAGAGAAACTTCGACATCCCTTAAACTTGTGTTCCTCACTAGAACCAGAAAAGTAGAGCACATCACCCCAGTTCTAAAATCATCACACTGGCTCCCTGTAGCTCAGAGAATAGACTTTTACTAGTTTATAAATCACTGAATGGCTTAGCACCAAAGTATGTTGAAGATCTACTGTTACTATACTAATCCATCAGACCACTCAGGTCCTCTAACTCCAGTCTACTCAACATCCCTAAAATCAGAACCAAACATGGAGAAGCAGCTTTCAGTTTCTATGCTCCTCTAATCTGGAACAGACTTCCAGATCACTGCAAAGCTGCTGAAACACTGAGTTCCTTTACATCAAAGCTAAAAAGTCATCTGTTTAGAGCTGCCTTTGAGTTAGCGATTAATGAAAGCTGGAATATCATATTTTAAATGTGTCATGTTTTGTGACTCTAATGTTGTATTGTATGCTTTTACTGTTGTTCCTCCTAATCATGTGAAGCACCTTGAATTGCCTTGTTGATGAAAGTGTGCTATATGCAAATAAAGTTGCCTTGCCTTGCTTTGTCTTAAGCTGATACATCATAATTGAAAGATGAGATTCCCTGTGTGATCCAAAGGTGATTTACACTCACGCTGATGCATTGCCAATTTCCACACTTCCAACTTTAGCCACAGATTCTCACTTTAAATCTTCTTAATGCTCTCAGTGGTGTAGAAAAAAACTTGTTGAACCGCGGTTCCTTATCATTAATATTTATACGCAATCATTGATATTCAGAAACTGTAAGCCGTCTCTGCGAAGAGTGCCGGAAATGAGGGACCCCGATGTGACTGTACAACAACACCTCCATTAACACACTCAAATGACTCCAGTCATTACAGTTCTGACTGCTTGTAACACTAATAGACCATTTTTCTTTGTTGAGTGACTTTGAAACCAAAACTGCATTGAATGTAGTTAATAAAGTCATTTTTAGATCATTTGTGTAGAAATTAGAGGCCCAGCAGTCTGATTTAGGCCATTATAAAATGAGCAGATAGGGTTAGTGGTTATAAATTGGCAGATATTCTGTTATTATGTCAGTCCAGCAGCTCAGTAGATCTAATATCAAAATGCTATTATTCTAATTTAATACCCTATTTGAATAGAACCTGAGGATACCCCATGATTTTTAATAACTTTACAGATGGATGAGAGTGATGCTAACTCTCCTTGAATAAGTGTGCAGAACCAAATAAATGGAAATCCTTTTGCTATAATGGGAAAATCAGAAGACTCAAATATTAATACACTCTTATTTAAAACAAGACAGAAAAGGAAAGAATGTTAGTCATGTATAAGTTATTAAATTTTTATTTAGAAAAAAAAGATTAAAAATCGTCCAAGTTGTTTTTTTCCCTAACAGTAAGAAAAGAAAGGGCCAATCTCTCGGTTCCCCCTTCTTGTATTTATGGTATTTGAAGTCACCACAATCCACATGGGAACCACACAACCACAACGCCTGCCTCTGGACTAAACAAATCAAAGGCCATTATTCATCTGAAGATATTTCTGAGCCTCTCTGGTGGATCGCGTCATTTGTCAAATCAAAGCTGCGGAGAAACAAAGCAGAAACGGACTTGTCCAAAGTTCTGTAGAAACGTACTTTCAGTGAGGTTCTGTTGCCCCAGAGGTTACAGAGAGAAACAATACAGAGGGAAAGGATTAGAACGATGTACAAACTAGGAAAAGGCCGTCTTATTCAGAAGCATTTCCAATAATGGATGACCAGTTTAAACACAACAAGATGTTTAGCTTCTAGCCTAAAAATTCAAGTGATAACTGGTAAAACTGACAGCATTTCCCCAAATGCTGTCATAGGCAACTATTTATCCTCATTTTAAGGCTGACTTGCCAGTATGCTTTTGTTTGTTTGATTATTTTTTCCTGCTTTCATTCTGCCACAGCTGTTCCATATCTCCTCTGATTAGTCCATCTGATTCCTTTCTCACTGTCCACCTCTGGCTCAGTATTTAGGCTCCGGGTTTTTTCATTGTTTCCTTGCTGGATTCTTTAGTTTCTCAGCCTGTGTTTCATGACCTGCTCCCTCTGCAGGTTCTCGTTGTTCATAATTAAAATATGCTCTTAAACCACTGTATTACTGCACTTAAATCCTTTCAGGCATCAAAAGCCTCGTTTCCACTAAGCGGATCGGTGCAGCTCGGTTTGGTCCGGTCTGCTATTGCGTAATTCTGACTTTTCATGGGAGTGTTTCCACTGCCTACTGAACCGTCCCTGAGCAGGCAGGGTTTACCCTGAACGCTTGCGTGGCGTCATACTGCTTAAATTGCTTATTTTATATCTATTTCTATTTTTTTATACTTTGATACTTCCTCTATGTTTCCACCGTGGGTTTGAGAGGACTGTAATTTCATCTGCGGTGTATGTCGAGCTTGTATAGCACATTTGATAATAAAGTTGACTTGACCTGTTTTCGCTTTTTTTTTTATTCTTTTTTTTAATTCTTTTTTTTTTTTTCACAAATACGACCGCTGTGTTTTATAAAAGGTTCCATGCGGATTCCACCCTATCTCTAAGGGAAAGCCCAGACACCCTACGGAGGAAACTCATTTCAGCCGCTTGTATCCGTGATCTCGTGTAAAGTTGTCACAGGGGTGACATTTAAACTTGCTGCAGTGTTTATGAGTTCACCCAATAAAAGGACTGTGTCATGTGACGCCAGTAGCTCCGCCCTAACCATATCGGACCATTGTCCTGTGGACCTACACTTAAAGGGGGACCATTAATGGGCCGCTACGGGCCTGCTGTATGGGCCGCTTTTACAATGGAAATGGACAAAAACGGTGGACCGGATCAGACCAAGCTGGACCGGACGGCTCAGTGGAAACGAGGCAAAACATGACATCAGGAGCTCTTTGGTTTCCAAGTGGATATTATTCCACTACCCTAAACTAAGAGGGAAACCGTAGAAACGGAGATGCAGTCATTATCAGCAGCAGACACAGAATGACAGATTAGAGCTTCCTACTTGAGGTCCAACTTGTTTCTTTCAGCTCCCACAGAACCGGCCTTGGTCTCTGTAGATGGTGTCATTTGAGCAACAATCTCTCAGCTTGGCTGACAGTGGAGTCTCTGCACAAAAATGGAAGGTGGTGCTATAAGGTCTTTTGGCACAGCTGTTGGAGGTTTGGACAGGCGCCCAGGTTGGGCAGCACTGTTCTTTAGAAAAATCATTCATCTGAAAAAATAACTCCCTATGTAAATTATATTCTTTACTTAATTTTTTAGCAGCATAATGTTTTGTTCTGTGTTTTTAACCAATTTCAACTGAAAGGAAAATGTGCTTCATTTTTTCGTGTAAAAAACATTATTAGATACAACAACATAATAACAAGACTAATAAAACTTTGCAGGAAATGACTGCAAAGAACAGATTTTCTATTTTCCAGTTTGAAAAACCTTGAATGGTAAACTTCAGATAAAATTGGAGGGGAAAAAACCCTGTAGGTCAGAGCAGGGGACAGAAGGTATTGCCTTTACCTGACCTGTATTTCAACCCAATACACTGAGCTTGTGGACCCAGAAATAACTGACGAGAAAGCATGTAGTGGAAGAATTCATAAAAAGCAGGAAAACAGACTATTGTTCTGGTATGCTTCTTATTTTGTTGGCATCTCATGAGAAAACTGTGATACACCACACAGGATAAAATAATCAATTGTCATGCCCTTCGCTCACCTCTGGCTCCAGTCAGAGCATCTGTTCAGCTTGAGCTATATTCTGTTGCCACCTGCAGAAAAACATCTTCTGTCACCTGGACTTTCAGTTACTGCCACAGAAGGATTAGTAATTCACCCAGAATTCAGGTGACATCCATCCATCCATCCATCTTCTTCCGCTTATCCGGGGTCGGGTCGCGGGGGCAGCAGCTTAAGCAAGGACACCCAGACTTCCCTCTCCCCAGCCACTTGTTCCAGCTCCTCAGGAGGAATCCCAAGGCGCTCCCAGGCCAGCCGAGAAACATAGTCTCTCCATCGTGTCCTGGGCCTCCTCCCGGTGGGATGTGCCTGAAACACCTCACCAGGGAGGCGTCCAGGAGGCATCCTGACCAGACGCCCGAGCCACCTCAACTGACTCCTCTCGATGTGGAGGAGCAGCGGCTCTACTCTGAGCCCCCTCCGGATGACTGAGCTTCTCACCCAATCTCTAAGGGAAAGCCCAGATACCCTACGGAGGAAACTCATTTCAGCCGCTTGTATCCGTGATCTCGTTCTTTCGGTCACCACCCAGAGTTCGTGACCATAAATGAGGGTAGGAATGTAGATCGACCGGTAAATCAAGAGCTTCGCCTTTCGGCTCAGCTCTCTCTTCACCACGACAGACTGTTACAGCACCCGCATAACTGCAGATACCCTACCAATCCGTCTATCGATCTCCCGCTCCATTTTTCCCTCATTCGTGAACAAGACCCCCAGATACTTAAACTCCTCCACTTGGGGAAGGACCTCATCCCCGACCCGGAGAAGGCACCCCACCCTTTTCTGGCTCAAGACCATGGCCTCGGATTTGGAGGTGCTGATTCTCATCCCAGCCACGAACCGCTCCAGCGAAAGCTCTAGATCACGTTCCGATGAAGCCAACAGGACCACGTCATCTGCAAAAAGCAGAGACCTGATCCTGAGGCCACCAAAACGTATCCCTTCAACACCTTGGCTGCGCCTTGAAATCCTGTCCATGAAAGTTATGAACAGGATCGGTGACAAAGGGCAACCTTGACGGAGTCCAACTCTCACCGGAAACAAGCCCGACTTACTGCTGGCAATGCGAACCAAACTCTGGCACCGGTCGTACAGGGACCTAACAGCCCGTATCAAGGGGCCCGGTACCCCATACTCCCCGAGCACCCCCCACATGGCCCCCCGAGGGACACGGTCGAACACCTTCTCCAAGTCTACAAAACACATGTAGACCGGTTGGGCGAACTCCCACGCACCCTCCAGGACCCTGCTGAGGGTGTAGTGCTGGTCCAGTGTTCCATGGCCAGGACGAAAACTGCATTGTTCCTCCTGGATCTGAGGTTTGACTATCCGTCGGACCCTCCTCTCCAGAACCCCAGAATAGACCTTACCAGGGAGGCTCAGAAGTGTGATCCCCCTGTATTTGGAATACACTCTGTGGTCCCCCTTTTTAAACAGGGGGACCACCAATTCAAGGGAACTGCCCCCGATCTCCACGCAATTTTGCAGAGCCGCGTTAACCAACACAGCCCCACAACATCCAGGGCCTTGAGGAACTCCGACCGAATCTCATCCACCCCTGAAGCCCTGCCACCGAGGAGCTTTTAAACGACCTCGGTGACCTCAGCACCAGAGATTGGAGAGCCCGACCCAAAGTCCCCAGGCCCTGGTTCCAGATTGGAAGGCGCGCTGGTGGGATTG
This sequence comes from Valencia hispanica, assembly GCA_963556495.2. NCBI lineage: Eukaryota > Metazoa > Chordata > Actinopteri > Cyprinodontiformes > Valenciidae > Valencia > Valencia hispanica. The sequence continues at coordinate 3,923,522 of OY747715.1, read as the reverse complement.
AGGAGGTCTTCGAAGTATTCTATCCACCGACCCAAAACGTCTTGCGTCGAGGTCAGCAGCACACCATCCCCACTGTAAACAGTGTTGGTGGCAGACCGCTCCCCCCTCCCCGAGACGCCAGATGGTGGACCAGAATCGCTTCGAAGCCGTACGGAAGTCGTTCTCCATGGCCTCTCCAAACTCCTCCCACGCCCGAGTTTTTACCTCCGCGACCATCCGAGCCGCACACTGCTTGGCCTGCCGGTACCTATCAGCTGCTTTAGGGGTCCCACAAGCCAAAAAGGCCCGATAGGACTCCTTCTTCAGCCTGACAGCATCCCTTGTCGCTGGTGTCAGCCGCCTCGACAATGGAGGCGCGGAACATGGTCCACTCGGACTCAATGTCCCCCGCCTCCCCCGGGACGTGTTCAAAGTTTTGCCGGAGGTGTGAGTTGAAGCTCCTTCTGACAGGAGACTCTGCCAGATGTTCCCAGCAGACCCTCACAACACGTTTGGGCCTTCCAGGTTTGTCCGGCGTCCTCCCCCACCATCGGAGCCAACTCATCACCAGGTAGTGGTCAGTGGACAGCTCAGCCCCTCTTTTCACCCGAGTGTCCAGAACATGCGTCCGCAGATCAGATGAGACGACAACCAAGTCGATCATCGAGCTGCGGCCTAAGGTGTCCTGGTGCCAAGTGCACATATGGACACCTTTATGCTTGAACATGGTGTTTGTTATGGACAATCCATGACGAGCACAGAAGTCCAATAACAAGACACCACTCGGGTTCAGATCGGGGGGCCCATTTCGCCCAACTTCACCCCTCCAGGTCTCACTGTCATTGCCCACGTGAGCGTTGAAGTCCCCCAGCAGAACAAGGGAGTCCCCGGGAGGAGCACTCTCCAGCACCCCCTCCAAAGACTCCAAAAAGGGTGGGTAATCTGATCTGCCGTTTGGTGCGTAAGCGCAAACAACAGTCAGGACCCGTCCCCCCACCCGTAGGGGGAGGGAGGCTACCCTCTCATTCACCGGGGTAAACCCCAACGTACAGGCGCCGAGATGGGGGGCAACAAGTATACCCACCCCAGCTTGGCGCCTCTCAGCGGGAGCAACTCCAGAGTGGAAGAGAGTCCAACCCCTCTCGAGGAGACGGGTTCCAGAGCCAGAGCCGTGCGTCGAGGCGAGTCTGACGATGTCCAGTCGAAACCTCTCAACCTCGCACACCAGCTCCGGCTTCAATGTATCTTTAGAAAAAAAGTAAATGGAAAATTCAGATTTTTATTCATTACTCATTACATTTACTCATTTCAAAAAAATACTCTATACTCTGTTTTATAGTCTCTTCTGTCAGTGTGCCCAGGGCAGCTGTGGCTACAATACTAGCTTGCCACTAGCAGAGTGTGAATGTGTGAGTGAATGTGTGAATGACTGAACGTAGTCTGAAGCGCTTTGGGGTCCTCAGGGACTATACAAGTACAGGCCATTTACCATCTGAGGAGAAAGTAAGTACACCCTACCCCCGAATAGCTGGTGTTACCACCTAAAAGACTTTCAGTGAGACCTTTCTTGTCTCCATCTACCATTTCTGACATCAGTCTGAGGGACGTTTACTGCACTCCTCACTTTCAGTTATGAGATGTTTCTTGCATCTTTAGCTTGTTTCAAGTCGCACAGCAGCATCTCAGTGAGATCAAAAAGTAGACTTCGACTAGGCCCAGGACTAGGACTCTCCATTTCTTGATTTTCAGGCAATCGTTAGTGGATTTGCAGCAGTTTTTACGTAATTGTCGTGTTGCAGGGTCGAATTCTGCTTCAGCTTGAACTTTTTAAAGGATGGTCTCTTATTGTCCTCAAGCCCCCTCTGATGCACTGGAGAATTAATTGGTGGATTTTGGTGAGCTGGACAGGTCCTGCTGCAGCAAAGCATCCCCAAATCATGGCACTTCCACCTCCATGCTTCACTGTTAGATTTAGGTTTTGTCCTAGAGTGTTGTATTTGGTTAATCCCAAACATCTTTTCTGCTCTGGTGTAAATTTTTAGACTAATCTTTCTAAAGAAGGTTATTCCAGAGCTCTTGGGGTCTCATTTATAAAGCTTACGCAAAAAACAAGGTCTGGAAATTGCGTTAATCACTTTCTTTGCAAACTTTGTGATTTGTAAAAGAGAAAGTGAGGGAATAATGTGCGGCCCTTTAAGCACACCAATAGACTTGCTTACTCACATTTTGGACACGGAGGACACTGGCCCCATTTTCAGACTTGTAGACCCTCAGGCACACATGAACACACAACCAACAGTCAGCCCCCACCACTGTCTCTGAACTGAGAATAAAAACTTGTTGCATTTAATAATTAGATCAATATGTTCATATGTACGTCTTCAGATTATATAGCAATATGTGCACTAATTGTGATGAGTAGAAATATCAATACTGGCTGAAGATCATGCCACCAGCAGCATCTGGAAAAGGGGTGTTTTTAGAGATTTCCCATGATTATGACTGGCTGATCAGCCGATGTAGATTCCCTAAAGCAGTCCTATTAGATCTATTTACTTGTAGTCGGCAGAAAACCCCCACCCCACCCCCCGCAGCACACTCTGTCTGCATGCTGTTTCCCTCTTTGCCTCCACCTCCTTTTTTCTGTCAGGCACACCGCTGCAACAGTTGTCAGAGCCTCCAGTGCTCTGCCCTGATTACCCATTGTCAGCACGTTCCCAGTCTGCCTCACCTGTTTCATCATACCTTGTGTGTATCTGAGCCCGTCTTGTCTCCTCATTCCTCGTTGGATCATTGCGATGTCTTTGCCTGGGTCCTTCCTTCATCCTGAGACACAAAACCTGACAGAACTTGACAACAATTCTGTGTCACTCGCAGCTCTTTCATTTATTTGTGACCCCAAAATAATATTTTGCAAGCATGATACTTACTGAAAGTAGACTTAAAACAAAATTTTTCTGTCAGGTTTTAAATTCCACGCAATGCTGAAACATAATGAGCTCTGCTGTTTTTTCCTTGCCTCTTCGCCATATACACCTCGATTTCTCCATCTATCTGTTGCCATGGTTACCTGTGAAACAGTGCATGTCACCTGGCTTAAGTCTATGCAGAATATATACTAGGAACTTTGCATTGACCGTTTATGGCAGAATGTGGGTGTGTAGGAGACAGGATATGATCCAAAATAACCTGAGCACATCTTTAAGGAGAGTGTGATTTATAAAGCAGAAATTGTGTGCAGCTGTGCGTACTCAAAGTTTTATAGATGAGAATATTTCTTTGGGTAAGTACATTTTTTTGCTGACCTTAAGTACAGTTTTAGTAAGGATTTTACACAAAGTTTTATAAAATGAGATCCCTGGTCTTTTTTTTAACCTACTTAAAGGATCATCTTCCATTTTCCTGCTTTTTCGGTTTTTACGGCAGACTTTAGTCTGACCTTTGTGTTTTTCTTTGAGAACAAAGGTTTCCTCCTTTCTCACCTCCCCTGAAAGTTAAACTGGTTCAGTTTCTTTCTGATTGGAAATACATAAACTTCAATATCTACAGTAGTGTTGTGCCACAGATAGGTAGGGTTTGGCTATGAATAATTATGAATAATTGCTTGGTGGATTCCAGGAATACAATAGCCAAATTTTTCAGTCTCAGTTTATGTTTACCAGCCTGATAAGGCTGAGATAATTAAACAAATGAAGGAATAAGTTCTTACGCTGTGGACATTAATTGTACGCATCACTCCAAGTAATCCCAGACAACTTCTCTTTAAGTTAAGGGGACTTTGTTTAGAAAATAGAAAATCCCATCTATTCTAAAGCATGCAAAAATTACTACAGATCTTAGACAACAATAATAGGTGAACATTAAACACAATCAACATGAAATGAAATCAGTGAGACAGCTGAGGTTGGGGTCAGAAAAGGAGGGGGTGGCCCTCACTCCAGGGGGCCCAAGTCACAGATAGCCTGTGGTACGGTATAAGTTTTAGGACATCCTCAGCGGTCAGACTCATGTGTCAGGCATCACATGATAAAGCATCAGGTCTCAGGGAAATCGCCCTCAAATTTACGGAATTACACAGTCATGTCTCAGACATCAGATGAAAAGGAGTCAGGTCTCAGGAAAAACGGAGTCAGACGAAAGTTTCTCCGAGTCAAGTCTCAGACATCGGACGAAAAAGAGCCATGTCTAATAAAATAAATAAATAATAATAAAACGGACATTAAAAATTAAATAAAATCAAATAAATATAAGCCGACAGGTTCATTGGATATAATTTGAATAAAATTCAATAGCTGATATACATAAAAAGCTGAAAAATATCCCGCGTCGTCACAACATGATACGTCATCAAAATGTGACCGTCATACGCAGCCTACTGTCTACTGAGAGCCGGTGTTTGCCTCCATTTAATTTCTATAATTTTCTCCAGAGACGTACTTTGCTTTCTATTTCAGAAGTTGTTTAAAATGTTCGGCGTTTGTCTTTAACGGTCACAATATGTAAGCCTGGATGTAATATTTGCAATTTAAATATGTTTTTGGCTAAGAATTGGATATGTCTATGCTATAGCCTTGATATTAATTTAAAATAGCGTAAGATAACTCTACTGCATAGAATGTAAAGGGACAAGTTATGTAGATTAAAATAAATTATTTTCCAACAATTTTATCGATTTATCTGGTTTGTTTTGCCAATATTTTAATGTCATAGCCAACAACGTGTTATACTGTTTACGATGTTTTTATTTTTATTTAGTTTGACATGAAGCCAAAGGTAATTGTTTTATTTGTTACTATGGAAACTCTCCATGGCAAGTTTTCACTTGAAAAAACGTGATCAAACTGATCAAGCTCCTATGGTTTTACAATTACACAGTGTTACTATCTATAAATGACTTTTTGTTTAAAGGTGACAAGATTAAAGCATAAATAGTACATTTCCGCACATAGAACATCTTAGAATTATGATTGTTCTCTTGCCAAAAAGTGACAATAACATCCTGTTTACCTATGAAGGGTTAAATATGCCTCAAAATGTCTTTATTTATTTCTTATTAATTTAATTGTAGACATCACAGCATACTGAGTCTTTTGCACCATCTTTGATACCCCCAAATCGCTAAACAGGATCATTGGACTTGCCAAAGATTGATTATAGCATCGTGGTTACATGTGAAGTGTCAAACATGTCTCGCAATAACTTTATTTATTTAAGACATTATCTGTTATCTCTTGATGCTGTTGTACCCATCACAGCATACTGGGTCCTTGGCATGATCATAAATACCCACAAAATGGCAAGACAACCATTTTACTTACCAAAAATTGATTACAGCATCCTTTTTATTCATGAAGGGTTAAGTGTACCAAAAAATGACATTAGCTATTATCTGTTGATGTTACTGTACCCATCACAGCATACTGGCTCCTTTGAATCATCTTAGATGTCCCTAAAATGGCTAAAAGTGACCATAGGACTTGCCAAAAAGTGATTATAGCATCCTGGTCACCTATGAAGGGTTAAATATGCCTCAAAATGAGTTTATTTATTATCTGTTGATGTTATTGTACAAATTGCTTCAAAGTCTAGAAGAACTATAAAAGAATAATGGCTTGTCAAAGTTGCCATTATTTGATTATGCAGTGTTGCATCCATGTTCAATTCAATTTGGGGTTTTTTATACATAGCCAATTTACAACATGACATCTCAAAACACTTTACAAGAAAAGTAATTTAAATTCAATTATACATACACTCCAATTAATCCTTCAGGTCATTATTCCAATCAGTTTAAAAGTTTTCTCTCTAAGAAAACCCAGCAGATTCCATCGATTCAAGAAACCTCCAGCAGAACCAGAACCTGGCTAACTGCCACAACAGACTGGGGTTTGAGAAGACAGAGCAAAGACACAAAAATAACTGATGAAAGAGTACTTTCTATGTCAAAGAAAGTAAATTGTTGATCACAGGCAAGGGAGAATATTCAGTTACTGGGAGCATCATCCCAGTCGATGCCGCCCTCCAAGAAGGTTTCACAGCCGAAAAGAACACCAGACCGGGTGTAGCTTCTATGGAGAGAAAACATCAAATTAACAGTCGAAATAACAGCAAATAATGTAGTTAGAGTAGTAGAAGAATAAAAGTAGCCGAATGAAGTAGGAGAGTGAAGAAAAATAGTCAGTCTGTCCTGCAGCAGTTTAAGCCTATAGCAGCATAACTACAGAGATAGCTCTGGATGACCTAAGCAACTCTAACTATAAGCTTTATCAAAAAGGAAAATTTTAGGCCTGGTCTTAAAAGTAAACAGAGTGTCTGCCTCACGGACTAAAGCTGGGAGCTGGTTCCACAGGAGAGGAGCCTGATAACTAAAAGATCTGCCTCCCATTCTACTATTAAAAATCCTAGGAACCTGCAGTCTGAGAGTGAAGAGCACTGTTAGGAAAATATGGAACAATCAGATCTCTGATGTATGATGGAGCTTGATCATTAAGGGGTTTATATGTAAGAAGAAGGATCTTAGATTCTATTCTGGAACAGGGAGCCAGTGAAGGGAAGCTAAAACAGGAGAAATGTGATCTCTCTTTTTTTTCTTTTTATTGCAATACTTTTGTAATACACAAGAATGTATATTTATTCTAGGCTTTGAAGCAACATATGCTAAATTTCCAATTGAGGGTATTGGCCAATGAGCAGCAAGCAAGGAAAAGCTTGTTGCCCTGATAAAATTAAAATGACAGTATAACAGAACGTTTGACAAAAAAACAACATATAACTTAGGCAAAACACGGTATTAAATGAATTATCAGAAGCTCATATAAATAGTGTTGATGCTAAATGGAATTAGTTACAGGGTTGGTAAATTTTTCGGGATCAACCTAAACTTCATTGTATTTTAAATTGAAAAGCTCTTTAAAAACTTTAATTTGCTGTGATGTGCACAGTAAGAGAAGTGGAGAAACAAAATAATTGTGAGGCAAATTTCACCCTTCATAAGTAAACAGGATGCTACAATCACTTTTTGACAAGTTCAATGGTTCTTTTTCAGCAATTTACGGGGTATCTAAGATGATGCAAAGGTGCAAATATCTTCTGATGAGAGCAACAACATCAACAGAAGATAATAAAGTTATTTTGAGGCATATTTAACCCTTTATAGGTAAACATGACGTTATAATCACTTTTTGGCAAGTACATTTGTCCTTTTAAGCCATTTTAGGGATAATTAAGATGATACAAAGGATCCAGTATGTTGTGATGGGTACAATAACATCAACAAATAATAAATAAAGAGATTTATAGGTAAATTTAACATTTCGTGACTAAACAGGATGCTCCAATTACTTTTTGGCAAGTAAAATTGTTGTTTTTTGCACTTTTGAGGTATTTATGATGATGCAAAAGACTCAGTATAATTTCATGTGTACAGTAACAATAACAGATAATAAATAAAGTCATTTATAGGTAAATGTAACCCTTTGTGACTAACGAGGATGCTCCAATCAGTTTTTGGCAAATAAAATGGTCATTTTTGCCATTTTCAGGGTATTTATGATAATGCAAATGACCCAGTGTTCTGGGATGTGTACAGTAACAATAACAGATAATAAATAAAGTAATTGTGAGACATGTTTAGACCTTCATGAATAAAAAGGATGCTGTAATAAATTTTTGGCAAGTAAAATGGTTGTGTTTTGCCATTTTGTGGGTATTGGTGATCATGCAAAAGACCCAGTATGCTGTGATGGGTACAACAGCATCAAGAGATAATAAATAAAGTTATTGCAAGACATGTTTGACACTTCACATGTAACCACGATGCTATAATCAATCTTTGGCAAGTCCAATGATCCTGTTTAGCGATTTGGGGGCATCAAAGATGGTGCAAAAGACTCAGTATGCTGTGATGTCTACAATTAAATTAATAAGAAATAAATAAAGACATTTTGAGGCATATTTAACCCTTCATAGGTAAACAGGATGTTATTGTCACTTTTTGGCAAGAGAACAATCACAATTCTAAGATGTTCTATGTGCGGAAATGTACTATTTATGCTTTAATCTTGTCACCTTTAAAGAAAAGTCATTTATAGATAGTAACACTGTGTAATTGTAAAACCAAAGGAGCTTGATCAGTTTGATCACGTTTTTTCAAGTGAAAACTTGCCATGGAGAGTTTCCATAGTAACAAAAATAAAAATTAACTTTAGCTTCATGTCAAACTAAATAAAAACATCATAAACAGTATAACACGTTGTTGCCTATGACATTAAAATATTGGCAAAACAAACCAGATAAATCGATAAAATTGTTGGAAAATAATTTATTTTAATTTACATAACTTGTCCCTTTACATTCTATGCAGTAGAGTTATCTTACGCTATTTTAAATTAATATCAAGGCTATAGCATAGACATATCCAATTCTTAGCCAAAAACATATTTAAATTGCAAATATTACATCCAGGCTTACATATTGTGACCGTTTAAGACAAACGCCGAACATTTTAAACAACTTCTGAAATAGAAAGCAAAGTACGTCTCTGGAGAAAATTATAGAAATTAAATGGAGGCAAACATCTGCTAAAGTATTTAACAAGGATATTTGTCCTTTTTCAATGTCGATAATGTTGGATTTGCCGAATTTTAAGCCGCAATCTTTGTGAGTTACGTCGAGAAACAGTGTTGCCTAACTCATGCGCGCTCCCGCGGCGGCTGATCAGTTTTTGGCACAACACCGGCTCTCAGTAGACAGTAGGCTGCGTATGACGGTCGCATTTTGATGACGTGTCATGTCGTGACAACGCGGGATATTTTTCAGCTTCTGATGTATATCAGCTATTGAATTTTATTCAAATTATATCCAATGAACCTGTCGGCTTATATTTGTTATTTGATTTTATTTAATTTTTAATGTCCGTTTTATTATTATTTATTTATTTTATTAGACATGGCTCTTTTTCGCCCCTCCCTGGGCTGCCACCTTTTCGTGGTGGAGGGGTTTGAGTGTCCCAATGATCCTAGGAGCTATGTTGTCAGGGGATTTTGCTCCTGGTAGGGTCACCCATGGCAATTTGGTTCTAGGTGAGGGATCAGACAAAGTGCAGCCCAAAAGACCCCAATGATGAAAATGACAGATGGACTCAGTGTTCCCTCGCCCGGACGCGGGTCACCGGGCCCCCCCCTCTGGAGCCAGGCCTGGAGGTGGGGATCGTTGGCGAGCGCCTGGTGGCCGGGCCTTTACCCATGGGGCCCGGTCGGGCTTAGCCCGAAGAGGTAACATGGGCCCCCCTTCCCATGAGCTCACCACCTGTGGAAGGGGCCATAGGGGTCGGGTGCTGTGCAGGATGGGCGGCGGCCAAAGGCGGGGAATTTGGCGGTCCGATCCTAGGCTGCAGAAGGTGGTTCTCGGGACGTGGAACGTCACCTCTCTGGTGGGGAAGGAGCCGGAGCTGGTGTGCGAGGTTGAGAGGTTCCGACTGGACATCGTCGGACTCACCTCGGCGCACGGCTCTGGCTCTGGAACCGGTCTCCTCGAGAGGGGTTGGACTCTCTTCCTCTCTGGAGTTGCCCTTGCTGAGAGGCGCCGAGCTGGGGTGGGCATACTTGTTGCCCCCCATCTCGGCGCCTGTACGTTGCGGTTAACCCCGGTGAACGAGAGGGTAGCCTCCCTCCGCCTTCGGGTGGGGGGACGGGTCCTGACTGTTGTTTGTGCTTACGCGCCAAACAGCAGATTAGATTACCCACCCTTCTTGGAGTCTTTGGAGGGGGTGCTGGAGAGTGCTCCTCCTGGGGACTCCCTTGTTCTGCTGGGGGACTTCAACGCTCACGTGGGCAATGACAGTGAGACCTGGAGGGGTGTGGTTGGGCGGAATGGCCCCCCCGATCTGAACCCGAGTGGTGTCTTGTTATTGGACTTCTGTGCTCGTCATGGATTGTCCATAACAAACACCATGTTCAAGCATAAACGTGTCCATATGTGCACTTGGCACCAGGACAGCTTAGGCCGCAGCTCAATGATCGACTTGGTTGTCATCTCATCTGATCTGCGGCCGCATGTTTTGGACACTCGGGTGAAGAGAGGGGCTGAGCTGTCCACTGACCACTACCTGGTGGTGAGTCGGATCCGATGGTGGGGGAGGACGCCGGACAGACCTGGAAGGCCCAAACGTGTTGTGAGGGTCTGCTTGGAACGTCTGGCAGAGTCTCCTGTCAGAAGGAGCTTTAACTCACACCTCCGGCAGAACTTTGAACACGTCCCGGAGGAGGCGGGGGACATTGAGTCCGAGCGGACCATGTTCCGCGCCTCCATTGCCGAGGCGGCTGACCGAAGCTGTTGCCTCAAGGTGGTCGGTGCCTGTCGTGGCGGCAACCCCCAAACCCGCTGGTGGACACTGGCGGTAAGGGATGCTGTCAGGCTGAAGAAGGAGTCCTACCGGGTCTTTTTGGCTTGTGGGACCCCTGAAGCAGCTGATAGGTACCGACAGGCCAAGCGGGATGCGGCTCGTATGGTTGCTGAGGGAAAAACTCGGGCGTGGGAGGAGTTTGGAGAGGCCATGGAAAACGACTTCCGCACTGCTTCGAAGCGATTCTGGTCCACCATCCGGCGTCTCGGGGGGGGAAGCGGTCTGCCACCAACACTGTTTACAGTGGGGATGGTGTGCTGCTGACCTCGACGCGGGACATTTTGGGTCGGTGGATGGAATACTCCGAAGACCTCCTCAATCCCACCAGCACGCCTTCCAATCTGGAAGCAGGGTTTGGGGACTTGGGGTCGGTCTCTCCAATCTCTGGTGCTGAGGTCACCGAGGTCATTAAATAGCTCCTCGGTGGCAGGGCTCCGGGGGTGGATGAGATTCGACCGGAGTTCCTCAAGGCTCTGGATGTTGTGGGGCTGTGTTGGTTAACACGGCTCTGCAATATTGCGTGGACATCGGGGGCAGTTCCCTTGGATTGGCAGACCGGGGTGGTGGTCCCCCTGTTTAAAAAGGGGGACCACAGGGTGTGTTCCAACTACAGGGGGATCACACTTCTGAGCCTCTCTGGTAAGGTCTATACAGGGGTTCTGAAGAGGAGGGTCCGACGGATAGTCGAACCTCGGATCCAGGAGGAACAATGCGGTTTTCGTCCTGGCCGTGGAACACTGAACCAGCTCTACACCCTCAGCAGGGTCCTGGAGGGTGCGTGGGAGTTCGCCCAACCGGTCTACATGTGTTTTGTGGACTTGGAGAAGGCGTTCGACCGTGTCCCTCGGGGGGCCATGTGGGGGGTGCTCCGCGAGTATTGGGTACCGGGCCCCTTGATACGGACTGTTAGGTCCGTTGTACGACCGGTGCCAGAGTTTGGTTCGCATTGCCTGCAGTAAGTCAGGCTTGTTTCCAGTGAGAATTGGACTCCGCCAAGGTTGCCCTTTCTCACCGATCCTGTTTCTAACTTTTATGGACAGGATCTCTAGGCACAGCCAAGGCATTGAGGGGATCTGTTTTGGTGGCCTCAGGATCGGGTCTCTGCTTTTTGCAGATGACGTGGTCCTGTTCGCTTCATCGGAACGTGATCTACAGCTTTCGCTGGAGCGGTTCGCAGCCGAGTGTGAAGTCCGAGGCCATGGTCTTAAGCCGGAAAAGGGTGGGGTGCCTTCTCCGGGTCGGGGATGGGGTCCTTCCGCAAGTGGAGGAGTTTAAGTATCTGGGGGTCTTGTTCACGAATGAGGGAAAAATGGAGTGGGAGATCGATAGACAGATTGGTGGGGCATCTGCACTTATGCGGGCGCTCTACCGGTCTGTCGTGTTTAAGAGAGGGCTGAGCCAAAAGGCTAAGCTCTCGATTTATCGGTCGATCTACATTCCTAACCTCATCTATTGTTACGAACTCTGGGTGGTGACCGAAAGAACGAGATCACGGATACAAGCGGCTGAAATGAGTTTCCTCCGCAGAGTGTCTGGGCTCTCCCTTAGAGATAGGGTGAGAAGCTCAGTCATCCGGAGGGGGCTCAGAGTAGAGCCGCTGCTTCTCCACATCGAGAGGAGTCAGTTGAGGTGGCTCCGGCATCTGGTCAAGATGCCTCCTGGACGCCTCCCTGGTGAGGTGTTTCAGGCACGTCCCACCGGGAGGAGGCCCAGGGGAAGACCCAGGACACGCTGGAGGGACTATGTTTCTCGGCTGGCCTGGGAGCGCCTTGGGGTTCCTCCCGAGGTGCTGGAACAAGTGCCTGGGGAGAGGGAAGTCTGGGTCTCTTTGCTTAGGCTGCTGCCCCCGCGACCTGAACCCGGATAAGCGGAAGAAAATGGATGGATGGATGGCTCTTTTTCGTCTGATGTCTGAGAACTTTTCGTCTGACTCCGCTTTTTCTGACAGCGGTTTTCCTGAGACCTGATTCTTTTTCGTCTGATGTCTGAGACCTGACTGACAACTTTTCGTCTGAGAACTTTTCCTCTGACTCTGTTTTTCCTGAGACCTGACAACTTTTCGTCTGATAACTTTTCGTCTGACTCCGTTTTTCCTGAGACCTGACAACTTTTCGTCTGATAACTTTTCGTCTGACTCTGCTTTTTCTGACAGCGGTTTTCCTGAGACCTGACTCCTTTTCATCTGATGTCTGAGACATGACTGTGAACCGGTTCAGTCCTACTTTGCCTTGAAGGAGGTCCAGTCCACTAGGAGGAGAGCGAATTGTGTCCGCAGTTGAGCAAGAAAAGGAAGAGTTATATAAAAAAAGAAAAAACTGTACAGGATTTTAAGGACAGTGTGGCCCAAAGGCCGGCTGGACGGCCTGTAGGTTGACGTCTAACGAACTGTCTGGGAACAGTTCTGATATAGCTCAAACGAGATACAGAAACCGTATGAGCACTTCAAAGCTTTGAAGTGAGTTCTTCCCTGGTCCAGCGGGTCAGAACAAAACAGAATCCTCACCGGTGAGATGTCCTCTGTTCAACAGTAGTTCATCCAAGAACTTCTGGCTGGAGAACAGTCTGAAAATGGGCGCGACTACTCTTTATAGCCCCTTTGGCTGTGATGTCATCGCCGATGTCACCATGGGTGGTCACGGACCAATAGGAGTGTGTTGGGGGTCACTGCTAGGATTGCTGGGAAATGTGGTCTTCCAACAGTCTGTTCAGTTCATCTTATGAGAAATGCAATCACAACAGTAGCAAGAACCTGCTGAAGGTTCTATATGATGTTTCAGGATTTTTGGAGACCTCTTTTAGCACCTTGCGGTCTGCTTTCAGGGTGAACCTACTTGAACGACCAGACCTGGACATCTTGGCAGACGTTTTGAATGTCCTCCACTTGTATACTACTTGCAGTACAGTGGGATGGCTGAATCTTTAGTCTTCTGAAATATTTTCTAAGTCCCATACCAGAATGATAAATTGCAATCATCTTTCTAAAGTTGTCAGACAGCTCGGTGGCAACTATGGCTCAATGGGAGTAGTTGTCTTGCAAACAGGAACTTGTGGGTTTGATATGAGGTTTTTTCTTCAGCTTCAGTTTTGCCAAAATTGATATTATATTCACATTATATTTCCCTCTTTCTATGTTTTATGCAGCTCCACTGCTCAGTCCTTCCTGCCCCTGCTGATGGCTTATTGCGCCCACCTGTTCTGCACCCTATATAAACTCCTGTTGTAACAGCCTTAGAGCGTTCCATGTCCATTTTCCTGATTGTGTAGCTGACCTGTTTTCTGCCTCCTGAGCATCAACCTTACCTGCTTCCTGACTGCTCTGCGTGTCATTTTGCCTTTGGCTCTGAACATTGCCTCGTGTACCTGAACCCGTACTGCCTCACGGATTCTGGAATTGTTATGCCCTGGACAAAGTTAGCTCTCTTTCCCCAATGGCCATTGAATCGCCAGTGGTTCCCCATTGGTCTCCAAATCATTAGATTGTTGTGTTTGATCCGACTTACCATGCTATCGGAGTTTCCACATACAGTCCTTCAGGTGAAACAGTCCCCGGTAAACCACGCTAAACTTTCAAACGTCTGAGGATTTAAGAGCTTCTTGAGAAACCACCTGTGTCTGGTAATCCACTACTTCAGACTGCACAATATATCTCCAGTCTGTTTTGTCACTCACCCCCCTGTCTGACAAGAAAGTTGATTCTGAGACAAAGTTGCTGACCATCGTACAAATTTTGTTTATTGTCAATAAAACTTCTTAAACCTTTCCTAGGTTGTTTTCCGGGTCCAAACTGAACTAAGGACATTCAAACATCCATTATCTGTACCATCTATCCTTTGCAGGGTTTTGGGGGGTGGGGGGCTGGTGCCTATTTCTAGAAATCATTGGGCATGGTACAGCCTGGTCACCAGTCCCGAACAAAGAACATTATGTAATAAATAGCTCTAGCCCTAAATATGTTAGAAGAACACACAGCCTTTTTATTTTGTGTTTTAGAGGACTTTATTTAATTTATTTTTTAACATTATATCTATTCGGATTAAACTGATGTAATAATATGTCACCTAAACGATACATTGACAATAAACTTGTCTTTGAACAGCTGCTCAGCAGAAAGTTGGTACAACAAAGAAAATTAGGAGTTAACTTTTAGTTTTTGAATAGAGAAAATAAGTCTTCCTGAATTGTGGCCTTAAAAAGTCCCGGTCCAGACTGTACGGCATAATGACCTTACATAGGTTAGCCAGTGCAGCAAGCATGATGAAACCGGAGCAATGCCCTGCTTCCAGCCTATGATCAATGAGGAGAAAGTATCACTGTGTCAGCGAAGGACTGCACAGTATGCCAAAGGAGGACACGCACTCCCAGAGGACCTTGCACACAGGCCCGCGCGATTCAGTTGAGGCAGAGGAGGTTAACACGCTCCGTTCCACATAAGGAGACAACTTGTGGTGTCATTTGTCAAACCCGTGTTCTCCTTCGGTCCTCGTGGTTTTAGACTCTTTAGAAATTTAACATTCTGAACGCTGCGGCGTTGTTTTTTCAAAGTAGAGTCACAGTTGCTTAGCATCAAATAAAAAGAATTCATGCCTTATTTAAAACGTGTCTTTGCAATTAAACAGATTACATTCCACCTTTTAAAATTTTAAAAAGATGTTTTATGTGGGGTTTTACCATTACAGCTAATTTTTTTTTATGGCTGGGCTTTCAAACTGATTACACAAATGAAGAGAAATATATTACAGCGACACAAAACGATCTAATAATAAACCAAGAGAATGTCAGTTCAAATTTTAGTACACTTTTGCTCCAAATAGACAGAAAGTGTAAGATAGGCAGTGTATTGTTTTCCTTCCTTGAGAAAAGTATATTATCTGACAATATTGAACCCTGGACAATCAGTTTCATAACCCTGCTTCACTCACAGCTCTCTGAGGGAGGAGCCTGCTTATCTTTTATTTAGAATTCAGACTACACAAACACCAAGACGCTGTCTGACTTTGCGCTTACATCCTTAAAATTAATTAGGATGAGGTCATACCAAATAAGGGAAGCAACTAACCGTTTTGCCAATAATAAATCTGGAAGTTATTCTAGGGTAAACAGATTAACTAATGAGCCATAATTCCAAGGACCTCTCTCCTAAAAGCATCGCCAGCAGAGGCTGGAGCATTCCCGGCTAATTGTGTTCAAAGCTGCCCAATAAAGGCGCGGCGCGGTAACATATGCGTCCGTTAATAAGGTTTAGCATGTGAAATAACGGCAGTGGTGAACTCATGAGGGGGGCAATTATGACAAAGCTGTGCACATCCTAGATAACCGTTTGCCTGACTCATTCTGGCTAAAAAACCCCAGGGGGGGTAGCTTGCAGCAGCTGCAGGGGCTGGAGAAGCTAAACCAAGGAGGAGGGTAGAGATCCAAAAGAAAAGGAAAAATCCTCACAAACAAGCAACTAACAAGCTCCATGCACACTTATATTCAGCCTGTTTAATGCACATGCTTCTGGTTTACAGTTGAGAAGGAAAATATATCAATTTCTATCTGCCGGTACCCATTGTCTAAACAAGCACTGCACAGGAATGGCTTGCAGAAATGTCATTAATGGAAATTATTATGCACAGATCTGGCAAAAAGATGGAAGTGGGTAATGCTTGTTGTAAATCCTTCATAAAACCCTTACGGGTTAGACGGGATTATGTGACGACATCATTGTGGATGTTTTCTATATTTACAGCTACTCTGGATATTAGCTTTACACACGATAAATAAAACATAAAACTGACATCTTTTGCTTCAGCATCACTTCTTGGTTGCCTGGCCTTACAGAAACTAGTAAAATAAGTGTTATTTCTTAATATTGTCCTACATAATTCTTGTAAATTATTTCCTAAACTTAGTCAGGAAGGAAAAAAGAACAAGTCCAAAAGATTCTTGTCTAATACAAGGTAACTTCTTGGACCTGGTAAATCAGTTTACAGCAAATGCAAAGACAATCAGAGCTTAACCCGCTCAAGACTGTGGAGATGACAGTTGAATTCCTGAAACCACCCTTCATACTGCATCCCCTCATCATCCTCAACAACACTGTGTCTACTGTGTATCAATTCCCATTCCTAGAAACCAACCTCTCCTTGGACCTGAGAGGGTCCTCAGGCATAGACACTGTTCAGAAGAAGGACCAGCAGAGACTGGGCTTTCTGCCAAAACTCTAGAGGTACAACCTTCCTACAGGAGCTACTGGTCATCTTCTCCATTATTCAGTCTGTCCTGTGTTCGTTCGGCAATGTTGGTTCGGCTCATCCACAAAACAGAACCGGTCCAGACTGCAGGGAACCATCAGCTCCGCAGAGAGGATCGTCAGGGCTGACTTGATGGAGACCTTTTCTCCCCCCAGGCTGTCAGTCAGCTACTCTGCTGGGAACTAAATAACAATATTTGGACTGTCACATCAACCGTTTTTTTCTTTATCTAAAAAATGGCTGCAAATACATGTACATATTGCTCCTTTATCCTAATTTTATCTAATCTAAAGTTTATATACTCATACTTACATATGTACGCTATGAGTGCATGAAAGCTGAAGTAATATTCCTCATATGTGTGCACAATCTTGGCCAATAAAGCTTTTTATCAACAGCGGATGTGCATGCAACCTGGCTGCAAAAAGAGACGCGGGCCTTTTACATAGTTCCAGGTCCCATTGTTAATATTTGTGGTTATCTTGCGTCTGCACTGTTGGTTAGCGATGTTAGCTTGTTTGTTAGCCAAGGCTTACCTGATATGAAGTGATCGCCGCAGATTGTTGCATTTTTAATTACCGTTCCAATCGCTTATTTCTGATAGCTTGCAACTAACGATGTCTTTTATTTACCTTAAAAGGGGTGCGAGTCCCCCCTGGAGGAATCACCATGATGGTGGAGGAGAGAACAGAGCAGACACAAACATCCCAGACTCTTGACAGTTCCCTTTTTTCCCCCATCCTGATGCTCAGATTGACCTTCGAAGAGTCACCTTCAAGTCATCTTCAAGTTGATGCTATGTTTTTGGCTGATTTGTCATTTGTGTTGTTGAGCTATTGAATAGGTATTTCTAATAAAGTGGCTAATGAATGTGAACATTAAATTCCTCCATTCACTTCATGCTCATGCTGTAATATCACAAGTTTTCGACACACCTCCATGCTCTATACCCACCTGTCCTTGCAGGACTTCTTTCCAGAAACACTTTTATTAAAGATAAAAAGGAAAACAATTTATAGCTCAAACAGCATTTTGAAAAAGCCACAGCTTCCATTTAACGCTGACAACATTCAAAGACAATTTTCTGTCTTAATTTAGTACCGCTGCAGGCTAGCTGGCACCTTTATCTTAACCAACACAGCCAGAGACAAATGAAGAACTCTGACCGCGGCCAGAGTTTTTCTACAGGAGATTAGAATAGTTGTGGGCCCCTACTCAAATCTGGCACTGGCCTCTGCTAGGTCTGACTCCAAGCCAGAGAAAATAAATTACCTACCTGGACGTTTTAGTCAATTTCCGTTTACACAGCACCTTCTGTTGAGCAACGTTTTAGAAAATTAATTACCAATTAATCTTATTTCAAACACTAACACAAATGCAGTCTTTTGACTTTGTCGGACACAGAACAATTGGCCACTTTGCTTTCATGCTTTCCAAAGACAATCAAGGGTTATTTATTTCCATTTTAATGGGGCCTTCCTTCCTTGGATGTCACCTTTAACTTAGTTTAACTGCTTCTCTTCAGGTAACTTTGCCTTTTTCTTGCAGGTGGTCCAGGATCTCCAAACTGTCAGAAGTAGAGGTGGGCCCATTGTTCTTGTTTCAGATGTTTGGCTGAAGATTCCAGCCTTTCCACTAATAAATTAGGTGCAAACATACATTTCAAATATATCAGATCGTTTCTTAAATTTGGCGTTTTACTTATACGGTAAGTAAAATAAAAATGATGTACTATCATTTACTTCATTATTTTGGTAATGCAATAGGAAACTACTATTTTATTGAGCTGTTTCCTCTCAATCTTTCATTTACACATGAAGTTCCACTTAAAAAATGTCTGATGATTTATGGCAGGAAGGCTTGTTATGGAAAGATTTTGTCAGAAAAGTTCATGTGTGGTCAGTAGTTTGTAAAGTATAAACAGTGTTGCTGTCTTTATACTTATTTGTGTAAATTTTGAGATATTTAGTAAGCATACTGATGTTTTTTGAAAGTGTTTATTTTATCGCTGATTGTAAATAAATCGCTGAGCTTCTTATGTAAAGGTAGGAGACCAGTTTATGACTATAGTCATGTTCAATAAATATAAAGTATGCGTTCCAGTGAGGCTCATTTTTTAAAGACTGATACAGTTCTATTTATTGAAAAACTACTGTTTTTACCCCAAAAGGAAATTAAATGTTGTCGTAACTCATATCAGGGCTGCACAGTGGCGCAGTTTGTGCCCTGCAGCAAGAAGGTCCTGGGTTCAAATCCCGACCTGTTTTTCTGCATGGAGTTCGCATGTTCTCTCTGTGCATATGTGGGTTCTCCCCGGGTACTCCGTCTTCCTCACACAGTCCAATGGATGAATGGATGGATGGAACTCATATCATCCAAGTATCTTCAAAGAGTCGTTGTGAATGGTGATGATGTGGGCAGAAAGGCTCTAGCAGAAGCAGTCAGACTTGCAGCCAACCTGAAGAGGCCTCTGACTGCTAACAGCAGACATGAATCCGCATCAACATGTCCCCATCAGTTGTTTGCAAGAACTGCTAATCCACCTCATTTGCTTTTGCTGCCCTTCTTAAAATCTCTGTATGGTTAGAAAGCCGGGCAGAGAGACGTTGCAGTAGGGGATATGATCCTTGTCCTTATGATGGATGGAAATAATGGTTTGAACTTCCTCCTCCTCTCTTTGCTCTTTGGTCCTGCTCTGCATCCCTTTTCAACTCCTCTGGGATTTAGGGTCAAAGTTCAGGTATTATTTGGGCTTTTGAAATGCTGATCAGCTGCTCCTGGGGCCTATTGCACAGAAGTAGGATTAAGACATCCAGGATAAGTGACTGAGCGGAGCTCATTGAATCCAGAACAAGAGCATCCAGGCTTAATTGGTTGCACAAAGACCAAGCCAGGATGAACAGACACAGATTCATCAAGCCAGATGTAAACTAATGTGGATAACTGTGCGCTCAAGGCTCCCTCAACTAGACCCCCGCCACCGATCACAGATTCACTGATCCACCATGGCAAATAGAGGGCATACTTTACCCCGTTGGAGGCAGAAATCCTCATGAAGGCATACGAGGAGGTAAAAGACAACACCGCCAAGGTGATAACGCAAAGAGAAAAAGTGTGCCAAAGTATTACTGATCGCCTACATGTGTAAGAAATTGACAATTAAACACTCACTGCTCTGCTGAAACATCACAATTATAATCCAAATAGTTAATTCACATCTCCAAAAACCCAGATGTACTCTTATTATGAATCAGTTGAATTGTTAATTGAAATGGACTGTAGAAATGATTGAAATTGTGTAAATACAACGCAATCAGACTGTATAACTCATTGATCAATAGATGAGCTAATAATAATTTTAATAACAATAAATTTAATTTATATAGCACCTTTTAAAAGGACATAAGGCCGCTTGCTCACTGACTTCATTGAATTTCCTTTTGGGATAAATAAAGTTACAATAAATTCTTCCAGGTGCACAGCGACCAAAACCAGAGGGAATAATTGTCCAAACATGCAACAACTCACTTAAAAAAAAAAAAAATTATGAACCAAAGTCAAGAAAGTGAATAATTCTGCTGCCTGCACAGCTGCAGCTCATTGAAGCTCATCACCGGCTGGTTATAAGCAGCTGGCTGTCAGATCTTTGTTACCTGAGTGTTCAACTGTTTTTGGTAAACCTCTAGTGTGACCTCCAGAGTTTCTAGTTCTTCTCTTCATTCTGTAATCTACCCATGAAGACTCCCTTGTGCTCCTGCCAAGGTTTCCTCGCAGTAATCAACTCATGATCAGTTCTCCAGATTCTCTATAAGCCTTACCCTGAATTTGCACCAAAGCGACATGCGAGTGTGACGCGAGCGTAACTGAATACGTCCGTAGCGTGCGGCATAAACGCTCTAACTTTTATCAATGGGACAAACCACACCGGCCGCGCTATACGTGCGTATTACGAGCGTCACCACGCGACACAATGCTCAAAATAGGTTTGAGGTCTTTTTTTGAAGCGTATTCGCGACAATCTTCTGAGCTACGGATGCGCCAACACAGGAAACAGCCACTATTTAGCTAAATAAAACTTCCGCTAGACCTTCAAAATCAAAGTCCTGCAGTTCAAAAGTATGTTCAAAAGAAATAGTTGTAGAGCTGGGTATGATCCCAACAAGAACGAGGAAGCGCAACAAACATTAGTTGGCTATATCCGACACATATATGCACTTTATTTCAACAAATCAGTACATTGGGTTATTTATTAACGAGAACTTAACCATTTTATAACTAAAGAGGAGCAGCAGTAGCGAAGTCAGCAGCTGGGAACCCGCACGCAGGACGCTCACTTCACGTTTTGGTATGAATTGATGCCTTTAAATAGACGGGTGTAAAACGCGTATGCACGCATCAAACTCAGATGATGCTTTGGTGTAAATTCGGGGTTAGATTCCATTCCAAGTCTGACGTCTCCTTTTTTCCTGTGCAGTGGGCCGTGATCGTCATCATCTCATAATTGTTTCAATACATTTTTTTATATAACTGATCTCCCCAGTGGTGTTCTGCATGTGGGTCAGAAAGCTTGATTCAAACATGACAAAGCTGCTTCTACATGCTGCCATGAGCGATGCTGTGTGACAGTACCTTTTTTTCTTTTAAAATAAACTTTGTACATACGTTTCATTCACATTTCTGTATTCATGTGTTTCATAATATGATTGTCATGTTTGTGTATAAATTAAAGACCGAAAGGCAGCAAAAATAAAACTTCAATGATTTAATTGTAACAAAAACAAGGAGAATAAACTTACAGAACTAGGAGAACCAATAAATGCTGAGATGAGGAAGAAACAGGAACTGGGCAGGAATCAGGAACCAGACAGGGAAAGAATGACGACAGACCAGAGAGTAGTGACTGAATGAGAGTAGAATATATACTGGGGAGGAAATGAGGAAGTGAGAGGAGACCAATGACCAATTAGAGAAATCAGATGCAGGTGAGAGAGAGAGAGCAGGTGGAAACAATCAACAGCTGGGACGAGAGGGTGGAATGGCTAGGGAGACAGAAAACTCCAAAGAAACTAGAAACTAAAGATAATTAGTCTAGGAAGGAATCTATAGGAAACACAGGAAAACAGAAGGAAGAAATAAATTAGGAAACTATCTAGAGGGAATAAACTAAGGAAACAAATGAGGACACAAACAAAAGGTGAAAACATCTAAGAGCAAGAAGAAGATACAGAAACAAGGAAGTGCCAGAATAAACTAATAAAGACAAGGAATAACCTAACATGATAAAACTAGATAAGGAAAAGAACTAAGTTTAAACACAAACAGGAGGGACAAAACAAGAAAGCAGCTTGGGATACAGAGGGGAAGGAAATGAAGTGGAAGGAAAAAAGCAAAACGTCCACGGAACCACGAAATGATGTGATATCGTGATCCTAAATGTCGTGCTTTTATTGACCTGAAGCGGAAAAGCATTATAATTAACACAAATAAAGGCTTGAAAACCTCAGTCTGTGTAGTTGTACAATATATATATATATATATATATATATATATATATAGCAGCAATGTCTTATCAAATTCCAAGGCATCTTAAAATATACATGGAGGACTCCATGTATATTCATTCATGTGATCCACTGAGTAAAACATATGTATGGCATTTGAAAATGTGCTTTTTGAAGGTATTTTGCCATCCTTAGTTCATCTTTGGGCAAAGATCAGAACAGTTGTATGAAAGCTAGCAAAAAAATCAAAGTCCTCCCAGCTTGTAAATACCAATTAATTCTCTGGCAAAATTAATGTGATTTCATAAAGGCTGTAAATCATGCACTTCTCCAGGTGTGTGTTTTTTATTCTGGGCATAAATCTGAATAATTTATGATTCAGAGTGTGCGCTGCAGCCCTCTAAGCTGGCCCTCGGTTCCAGCTGTGTGAAGAAAGATCTTTTTCTGCATCAGTCTTTTGGAGTTTTATTAATGGGCTTTAATAGATTTCTGAAATGTTTATTCTATGCTTAAGATGGACATAGTTTTTTTTAGATTAGGTGGCACTAGTGTCCATTGATAAATAAACCCAGTACAGCTGTATTAAGTACTGTAGCCTCCCTTTTTGGTGCACCTGCTCCCCCACTAATCTCTGACATCTGATACAATTACAACACAGTGTTGGGAAAAAGTTTTTGCCCCCTTACAAATTTCTTGTTTTTTGGGGGTTTTCATCAAAAGTTGATATTACAGACTATCAGATAAATTTATTTATTTGACAAATGAAATCTGAGGAAATACAAAAGGTTATGGTACAAAATAGGATTTCATTTATTCAGGGGAAAAAAGCAACTAATCCGTCAGTTTCATGTGGGTGGAAATAACGACTTGATTGGATCACATATGTCATTTGCTTCTTTCTCGTTTTTTGCAAAATATATTTATTGGAAAATATAGCATTGACAACTTACAGCTATGCAAATACAATTTTCCAGTTTTACTTTTTTTGGGACAAAAGACAAAAAATTATATAATAATAATAATAAATAAATAAAAAACCATCAACATTCACCCATCTCACCCTGGCTCAAGTGGAGATCACACAGACAGTGTTTAACAAAACAGCACTTAATCTGGCTGGGACTGCAAGTCCTTGATGTATGAAATAAAAGGTTGCCATTTGTAAAATAATTTATCAGTGCACCCTCTCATTGTGTATTTAATCTTCTCAAGTTTAAGGAAAAACATGGTGTCTTTAAGCCACTGTGATGTGGTGGGAGGGTTTGGGGATTTCCACTGAAGGAGGAGGCAGCGTTTGGCAATTAAAGATGTAAAATTAATAATTTCTCTCTGGACCAACTTTAGTTGCCTTGGTTTAACGGGAGTGCCAAAAATAGCCATAAATGGGCAGGGTTGTATATCAGTTCCCATTATGGTGGACCTTATGTTAAAATAACTGGACCAAAAGTTATGCAGGTGTGGACAAAAGAAAAACATGCGACTCAAGTGACACTATGAGTTTGAACACTGATCACATTTGTCCTCTTTTTCTGGGACAATTTTAGACAACATTGATTTGGAAAAATGAATCCTATGTATAACCTTAAATTGGATAAGTGCCAAACATGCACAAGATGAAGCCGTGCCCGACCTACCAACAACTCCATCCCATCAATCTTCATAAATTCGAAGACCTATCTCCTCCTCCCAATCAGCCCTCGTCTTTGAGTTGGAGTTGGTTTCCAAAATCTGATTATACAATGCCGAAATAGTCCCTCTACTTGGAATTTTAAATGTGAGTAATGGCTGGAGTCCTATGGCTGACGGGGAGGAAGAGAGGGAAAAGTAGTAAAACATTTAGAAACAAAATGTCTGACTTGGAAGTACCTAAACAGGCGGTTTGCTGGTAATTCATACAGTGAAGACAAACTGGCAAAACTACTGAAGATGCCATCTGAATACATATCCAGAAAACAGTGTTTGCCTTTTCTGCGCCATATTGAGAAAGCAGAATCTATATGTGAGGGGGGAAACAGATCATTACTATACAATGGACCCTGAGGGGATGCCATAAGGAATTTGAAATACTTCCTGAACTGACACCAAATCTTTAAAGTATTGAGCACACTGGACAGGAAGAGAAGAATATATAAGAGCAGGTAGGGAGGATGATTTAGAACATGATTGTTCTTCCAGTTTGCACCAAATTAAGTGAGGACAACTGATCCAACAGCCTATTTTATGGATGTGCGTAGCCCAGTAATAAAATTGAAAGTTTGGTAGGGCAAGACCACCACTAAAATTACACCTTTGCAGTAGCGATCTGAGGAACCCTCGGAGACCCTGCACCCCAAATAAAAGAGCCAAACATTTTATTTAAAGAATCAAAAAACTGTTTAGGTAAAAATAAAGGGATTGATTAAAATAAATAAATAAATTTTGATAGGATGTTCATTTTGATAACATTAATCCTGCCTATCAAAGAGAGAGGCAGATTACTCCATCTCCAAAATTCTGATTTCACTGAGCTATGAGTGGAGTAAAATTGGCAGAAAAGAGACCAGGAAAGGTACGAGTCACATTAATACCCAGATACTTGAAACAGGAGCGAGTGACCTTAAGGGGAATTCAGCTTGTTGGAGTAGCGAACTGCATTGATGGAGAAACATTCGCTTTTATCGAGATTTAGTTTGTATCCCGAAAATGAGCTAAACTTATCCAAAATGGACAGGACACCTGCGAGACAGGACACAGGATCTGTTACATACAACAACAAGTCATCAGCATACAAAGATAGGCGATACTCAACACCATTGCGGGTAGCACCCTTCAATGAAGTGGAGGACCTTATTGAGATTGCTAATGATTCGATAGCTAAGTTGAAGAGAGATGGAGATAGAGGACAGCCCGGACGTGTCCCGCGCTCCAGTGCAAAATAGTCAGAGCGAACATCATTTGTATGAACACTGGCTTGTGGTGAAGTGTACAGTAATCTCACCCAGCTAATAAATTAGTCTCCAAATCCAATAGATTTTTGGAACTGCAAACAGATATCTCCACTCAACCCTATAAAATGCTTTTTCAGCATCGATTGAGACAACAAACTCAGGTAGGCTGTCTGAATGGTTGGAGTAAATTATGTCTAAAACATTGCGGGTATATCAAATCAAATCAGATTAAACTTTAGTTATAAAGCGCTTTTCATACAAGAAGTTGCATCACAAAGTGCTTTACAGATTAAAATGACCCCACATAAAACCACCTTCCCTTCCCTCCCCCACAGATTTAAAAGCATGGTCACAGTTATACCCCCCTCCCCCCAACCCAACTCCCATGCACACACACAGTTAAAAGAAAAAGTAAAAAAGGACATTGGGCCGAGTGTAGATGAACCATGCAAGGAAACGCCATCAGAGGAGCAATCTGCCCCGGCAGCGGTAGATTAACAGCAGCAGCCGAGGCACCGACACAGGGCACCCAGTGGAGGCAAGGCAGAGACCCCCACCTCCACCCAAGCTCCACCTGGAGAGCACCCAGGGAGCCACAGCCGACCACCGCTCCCGGGGCAGAGGGCTCCCACAGAGGAAACACTGGAACGGGGATTAAGATAAATTAAAGTATAAAAATAAACAGTAAATTAATGTGCTAAGATTAAATAGTAAAACTGATAAAAATATAATCATATAAAACATGCAGAGCAATTAAACAGACAATAATAAATAATAATCAGTTAAAAGCTAGGCTAAAAAGGTGAGTCTTGAGCCTTCTCTTAAAAACATGAACGTTCTCTGCAGCCCTGAGGTTCTCTGGCAGCCTGTTCCAGAGGTGAGGGCCATAAAACTGGAAAGACGCCTCGCCATGCGTGTGTGTCCTGACTTTTGGGGTGACAAGGAGACGGCTGCCAGAGGAGCGCAGAGACCGCGAAGGTTTAAAAGGTTTAAAGGCAGTTCAGAGAGATAAGAGGGCCCAAGACCATTAAGACACTTAAAAACCATTAAAAGAACCTTAAAGTCGATCCTGAAATGTACGGGGAGCCAATGCAATGATTTTAAGACCGGTGTAATGTGCTCCCGCCTCCTGGTCTTCGTCAGGACACGTGCTGCTGAATTTTGTAGTAGTTGTAAACCTGATATACTCTTTTTGGGAAGACCAGAAAGCAGGGCATTACAGTAATCAATTCTACTGGAGATAAAAGCATGCATCAGTGTCTCTGTATTGGCCCGAAAGAGAATGGGCCGGACTCTGGCGATGTTCTTTAGTTGATAAAAACCTATTTTAGTAATATTTTTTTATGTGAGGAATAAAGGTCAGCTCAGAGTCAAAAATCACGCCCAGGTTCTTCACTTGTAAAGAGGGATTAAAAGAGAGTGATTGTAGTTTTGGTTAAAGTTTCTCTCTCTGAGCCTCAGGACCGATGACTAAAACTTCAGTTTTGTCCTGGTTGAGCTGGAGAAAGTTTTCTGCCATCCAGGATTTAATGTCTAAAATGCAGTTAAAAAGTGCATCCATTGGCCGTGTGTCATTGGGAGACATGGAGATGTACAACTGTGTATCATCAGCATAACTGTGAAAGTTGACTCCATGTCTTCTGATGACGCTGTCGTCCCCTAATGAATCCTGTTTGCTCCTTAGAAATAATACTCGGTAAGACATTTTCTAAGGGAATGGCAACAGCTTTAGCGAGAATCTTCACATCTGCATTGAGTAAGGAGAGGGGTCTGTAAGAAGTACAAATAGCGGGGTCTTTTTCACTTTTTAAAAGGAGAACTGTTGAGGCTTGGGTCAAAGTAGGCAGTAACAAGCCATTTTCCAAAGATTCATTAAACATTGACAAAAGTAAGGGTGACAATTTATCAATAAATTTCTTAAAGAACTCAATCGGGAATCCGTCAGGACTTGGAGCCTTATTAGATTGCATTGCTCTGATGGATGATTTTAACTCATCAAGGGAAAGAGGAGCATCCAATACTTTTCCTTGGTCAGGTCATTGACTTAACCATTACAAAGAAATATAATTACAACTAAGGAAGAAATAAAATTGAGAATAAAAATAAAAATGAGAATAGAATATAAATGGCACTACGTAAAGGAACATGGGGCAGGATTTGTAAATAAAGTAAACATCCATGTCAAGTCTTTTAATGCTGTTGGGTGATGAAGCATTATAAACCAAAAAGAATGAGCCCACCCATGTATCGCTCCATTTTCTTAAACTGGCTGTGTGCTGCAAAATGTGCTGCAGTTCGGGGCCCGAATTTCCCGCGCTGTCCTACGGATGTGACGTCACTTGACACTGCTTGCGCGTTCTCGACAGCTTTAAGAAAGGAAGAAAAATGGTCTCAGACCTCCGTTGATTCAGTTGTGAGATTGGATTCTTCTGCCACTGGGAAACGACCATGGACGACTCACAGCCCACTAAAAAGTGGCACTAAGAAAAAGAAGTATGTCACTGTGAAGAGGTATGGGTTTTTTTTGTGACGCGTTTGTGCGCGCTCCAGTGAGGCTGGCTGCAGTTACTTGCAGCGCCGGCCGCGTCGCTCGTGAGCTTCGTTTCTTCATTCTGCCCCATGCTCCTTTAAGATGAAATAGGAAAAGTTGGCCCTTGGCCCATTTAATAAGGAGACAGACCTCCTACTTAGTTCTTATTATCCAATTCTTTTATCCAATTTAGTGGAATAATCAAAACCTAGAGTAGCTAAAACTTCATTTGTGCATTTAATAACAGATTAAGCCCTGATACAAAATGTCTAAAAAGAATCAAGCAGAGAGTAACATGGCCATGGCTTGTTGAATCCTCCTCCGATCGAGTAACAATCCAAAACAAGCTCCAAATTCTCCTTTTCTTTGTTCCGTCTGTGGCTCCTCCTGGAAGAAGTCCGATGCTTCTAAGTATCACTGTATAACATTCCTGCACATCCTACACATTCTCTCCTGGTATCAAAGAGAATCATATTACCATATTCTGTCTAGCCTCAGTACAGTGTTCTACAATAATTTATAATACCCTACAAGTGTATACAAAGAAGTACAAACTAGTTAAAAATGCTCTTAAAAGCTTTCCAATTTAGGATAAAACAAAATTCATTTCTGTGTAACCTCCAAAGCAAAGACAAACATGAGACGTCTAACTAAAATATACTCAAAAAAAAATACAGAATTTATCAGAAAAAAATTACTACTACCCCCTTGAAACTGATTGGTCAATCTGTTAATGAGTTGACATATGATTGGCTGACTTGTGTTCCTTCATGTGTGATGCTGTGATTGTTTAGGGTTTTTAAATGAGCCTGACGAAGGACACCTGCTGAAACACGTTGCTCTATCTGTAAAGTTGTTTCACAAGTACTTCAAGTGTCACCGAAGTCCCCATCTATTTTACTTTTGACTCTCTTTGTGCACCTTGCAAGTTGGTGAAGTTGTGCCAGTAGATGGGTTTTTTTCTTCTTTAATTCTGCTCCAGTGAGAAAATATGATTGGCCCCTTCTAACTGGGTGAACCACCCTTGGCAGCAGCTGCTATCAAGCATTTCTGATAATTGGCAATGAGTCTTACATTGCTGTGGAGGAAGTCTGGTTCCCTGGTCAGTACAGCATCACTTAAATGTAGCTACACTGGAAACTTTTCAACCATTACTCAGCACTGTATTCGAGTTTAAATCCAGACTTTGACTAGGCCACTCCAACACCAAGCCATTGTTAGGTTTTTCTTTCGTAAGGGGTGGGGGGATCGTTTATCTGCGGTGAACCTACTAGTGTCCTTCAAATCATCTGGAAAATCTGATTGGATTTTATGGTGGAGAGCAGAAATTGTGGTTCCTTACATTACAGCAAACCTTCCAGGCTCGAAGGAAGCAAAGCAGCCCCCGGATCATCAATTTACCACCAACCACTTTGACTGTGGGTTTGATGTGCTTTTTCCTAAATGCTGTGTTAGTTTAACATCAGAAGTAACGACATGCACGGCTTCTTAGAATTTCTTCTTTTGTCTCGTCAGTTCTCAGAATACTTACTTATCTCATCTGCATCCATAATGCATAATATGCATTCATACACACAGTGTAAACCATCTTAGCACTACCACTGAAGCTAACATATACAGTATCCCCTATCACTGCTATTGGGGGTCCAGCCAATCAGCTTTAACGAAAATGTATTGTGCTCCTGAAGTGGCTCCTTTACAAATGCCAGCCAATAGTGTGTCTTGTGGTTTACACAGAGGTATTACAGCTTCCCAAGCTTCATTTACTTGTGAACATTTTAGATACTCCTTAAAAAGAAATCCAGCAAATAGGCGAATTTTCCACGAATAAGTTAGATTTTTGTTGCACATAAAAATCCCCGAATAATAAAACACGAATAGGCAGGGGTCCACTGTACAGCACCATCAGGTTCAGTTTAACTTAAAACAGGAAAGTAGTCTTCCAATTTCATTTCTAAAGAAGCACGAGGTGAAAGGACAGGAGAGAGACACACCAGGTGTACTTTCTATGGGAGAGAAAAACAAGGAGAGAAAAGAAAGTTAATGACAGCAGTAACAGCAAATTGAAGAATAAAAAGAGTAACGACAGCAGAGTGAGGATAGATGGTTAGTATGTCCTACATTAATAAACATAAACACAGTTCAGTATAAACCAAACTTGGAGTAAACTTTTTAGCCTTAAGTCTGTTTAGACAGAATATCTGACTTACACAAAGTGTACCATTAGAAAAGCTGGAAACCATTAGTGATCATGCAGTCTGCAGAGATAGACGTGCTCAGTTAGGAAACTCTGGACCTGGAGGTAAGACCGAGGCTCGATGACTCTACTCCAAATGTTTTCATCTGATATTTTTTACTGTTAGATCAAGACGATCCAGACAAGAAGAAGAAGGCCAGTCACTGATAATAACCAGAACATTACAATACAAAGGACACACATCCTGAGCGTGGAAAGCACTGGAGATTCTTACAAGCAAATAGGTCAGGATTTGGGCAAGATGGCCCAATTTTTGTTCTGATTTCTAAACCAAGCATGAATATCAGAAAATAAAAGTTGTATCTGTATAATTTCACTTTATATGTGTATGTTGTTGTGCATGAACAGAATTGAATCATACACAGTAACTTGTTCCTGGGATTTTTGGTTGCTTTTTGCTGTCATTCTAATTTTTCTGCTCATACTCTGGTTTCGTTGTGCAGCTCTGTGCGCCTTGTAGAAAACTTGAAGCTAAAGAAGAAAACTCAGTTAAAACAAGGCGAAGCTAAGTTCTTGGCAAAGCAGTAAACAGAAGACAAAGTTATCAGAGAAATGAAACCCATTTCACAGTGTTCTGCTTACAAGGACAGGCTTTATTCTGAGAATGCTCTGTGATTGATTCTCACACAGACACACGGATGCAAACCCACAAAGAGAGACATTAAGATCAGTTATCTGTGAGTGCAGTCACATAGAAGAAAAGCCATATCACACAACAAATCCCAAACATAAAACACAGTGAAAATGGTAAATTATTTCCAGTAATCACACACAATTTATGTTGAATCAGTTCAAACCTCTAGCATGTGCTCCTACATTACTCTCCAGATAACTGTGTGCTCTTTTATACTATAGGTTTTAAAAATCTATTTCTGGATCTGGGGTCTCATTTATAAAACATTGCGTAGAATCCCTACTAAAAGGGTACGTACGACCAAAACAAAAAGTTTGCGTACGCCAAAAAGATTTCTGATTTATAAAACCATGCCCACGCACAGGTGTAAGCAATTTCCCCTTTATAAATCACAGTCCCCCCTGAACACGCCCAAATCCGGCTATAAAAGGTCCATGCAAAGCAGGACATGAATATTGATGCATATGAAGAAGAGGGGAAATATGGCAACAACAAAAAAAAAAAACCAAGAAGAGAAACTTTACGGAGATGGAGATTGAAGTGCTAGTGAGTGAAGTGGAGGCTAGAAGAGACATTTCCTTTGGTGGACACAGCAGTGGTGTCACAAATGAAAGGAAGAACTGCAAGTGGCAGCATGTGGCGTCTGCAGTGCAGACTGTCAGTGCAACTGACAGGACGGTACCCGAAATTTTAAAAAAGTGGTCGGACCTCAAAGTCGAGGCAAAAAAAAACTTGCCTCCCACCGCCAGAGTGGGTCTGCTACTGGAGGGGGTACGTGTACACCCGAGCTGACACCACTGGACAGGAAGATGGCAAGTATCATGAGAACATCAAGCATGTACGGTATTGTGTCAGAGAAGGAGGGTGACACCGACCTGGCAGAAACGACAGATGACCCCAGTAAAGCACCTTTTGGATATATTTTATTACGTGGCAACGTTAACAAATTTGAGCATATTTTAAGGAGACAGACTAATATGCCATGACTTTTCAGCTCTTCCACAGTCAGTAGGTGGCGAGGATGAGGAGGCTTTTTGGAAGAGCTATAGCTCACTGCAAAGCTACAATATAGATATCATTGCTGGTTTGGATGTTTGTAATAACATGAATCCATAATTAATGTTTGGTGTGAGGTGAAATGATATGTGTGAGAGGAGTAATATGCAGTCTGGCTACAGTTCACCACCTCACCAACTGCGTCGTCGATCCCCCCCGTCTCCAAAATGTCCGTACGCACGGGTCAGAGTTGGCGTACAGGTGCGCACATTTTTCCGTCAAGTCTGTTTTTTAGAAATCACAACTTTTGCTTTGAAAGTGGCGTATGCCAGTTTCAGGCCCCGTTTTTTGCATATGCAACGTTTATAAATGAGACCCCTGGTTCTCAAATTATTTTTATTTTCAGTCAAGTGAGAACTGATCATCGCAGAACGTGCAAAGGAAAGAATAAAAGCGCACACAATCATTGAAGAAGATATACACTGCTGTTATCCTTCCTTCAATTAAATAAGGTCTGAGTTGCTCCCTGCTCCTACAACACCTGAGGCAAATCAATAAAAAGGCTGCAAGATTTCAGTCAGGATCCCTGATGATGACTTTCCTAGAGAGTGTGGTCGGTCCAACAACCTGTATGGCCCTTGCAGTCGGTTACAGTAGGGATTTCAGAAAATAATTACAGGTTTTAGGGTTAGATTTTACACTGCTTATTCTATCTTTAGGGAATTGTTTTAATCTAGACGAAGCCTTCACTTGTTTGTGTCTCATTTATTTTGTGTCCAAAGAGAATCAGTGGATCGCGATTCGTAAAGGCCACCATGACGTCGCTGAACATCCAGAGCTGTTTATCCGGACGTATGTTTAATAAATACATCCTAAATCTGTGCTAGCAACAAGCTAACACTGTTAGCTTTGTATAAAATAAGCTTCATAACAATGACCAACCGCTTTGATGTTATTCTGTCTGGTTTCTGTGCTCACCACAGCACCGAGACTGCCCTCCTCAAAGTTTTCAATGACATTTGCATAAATACAGACTGTGGATTAACCACAGTGCTGGTTCTGTTGGACCTCAGTGTTGATCATGATATATTATTAGAATGACTGGAGAGCTGGGTCGGACTCTCTGGTACAGTACTTGGCTCGTTCGAGTCTTACCTAAAGAACAGGGACTTCTTTGTTTCAATAGGAAACTTTTCATCAGAACGAACAGAAATCACACGCGGGGTGCCCCAGGGGTCCATCCTGGGGCCACTCTTATTTAATATCTACATGCTCCCACTAGCCCAGAATACAACTTCCAATAAGATTAGCAACAATAACTATGCAGATGATGCTCAGCTCTACATTACAATGTCACCAGATGACTTTGAACCCATCCAAACCCTAGGTAAATGCATCAAGCAAATCAATGGATAGATGTGCCATAACTTTCTCCTGCTGAACAGAAACAAAACAGAAGTAATTACTTTTGTACATGAAGAGGAACGATCAACAGTCAGACAACAGACAGATCAACAGTCAGCTTCAGTTAATACAGCTAGAAACTACTGATTAGGCCCGAAATCTAGGTGTAGTTATGGACTCAGACCTGAACCTCCAGGGTCATATAAAGGCAATCAAAAGGTCCTAGAAAAACTCATCCATGCGTTTATCTTTAGTCAGATTGCTTACTGCAACAGCGTCCTCACAGGTCTGGCTAAAAAGTCAATCAGACAGCTGATCCAGAACGCTGCTGCTCGTGTTCCTCACTAGAACCAGGAATGTAGAGCACCTCACCCCAGTTCCAAAGTCCTTACACTGGCTCCCTGTAGCTCAGAGAATATACTTCAAAATACTTTTACCAGTTTATAGATCATTGGATGGCTTAGCACCAAAGTATGTTGAAGAGCTACTGCTACTAAACCCCCCCTCGAAATAACCCAAATAATTGCTGGAAATTTTTGAATGTGTAACTTCACAAAAAGTACCCCATAATAGTGGTGGAGTTCAGCCATCCAAAGAAAATGCAACTTTATGCTGCCTTTTGTTTTGTGTTTTTTTAGTTTGTTTGCATATTCATTTCAAACATGGAGCTGAATATTATTGAAGTTATAATGAAGTATTGTAAGTTAGATGCCTGAACTGAACTATGCTTAAAATGAAAAACTGCAAAAGAAGGGGGGAAAATTGTATATGTCCTTTAATTTTTATGCTTCCTATTATTTAGGAAAATAGTGTAAAAATAAAACCAGAATGAAGATGAAAACTATCAGAAAAGGCTTTGAATAAATTTGAATTTATTCATCCTATTAAATCTGTTTTGGTGAATTTTTGTGACACCCTGGCTGACAAACTAAAGAGGTTTTGTTTTTCTTTCTGAATAGCACCTCTGTGAATAAAATCAGCAGTGAAGACTAAAGTTTTTGTGACACTACCAAGAAAATTCAGCGAACTTCAAAAAGCAGAGGTCATGTTGGAGATTTGCGTCCTCGAAATCAAAGGCTTCCAAAATCTTTTAAGATTTAATAATTTGCATTTAATATAGAATATTATGGAAGGGGATTTTCCTTTTAAGATGTTGGAAGCGGGTGTGTCAGCTCTAGTTATGGAGACCAGAGGGAGGTTACCCTCCACTTTACATCAAAAAGACAAATACAATAGCAGATATTGGTTTGAGAACAGTTAAGCATCAATAGCCTACTTCTGAGGTCTGTATAGAGATACTAAAAATTGTTTAAGCATTTTTTTCAAGAAATGTATTTGTCTCTACAAATGCAAAGGGTTGAGACCAGATATTTACAAAACACTGTATTCAATTGAATTCAGGTTATTCATAGCACAGATTCACAACAGATGTCATCTCAAGGCACTTTACAAGAAAAGTCTTTTCAATACAAACATTCCAATCAGTTTAAAGGTTTAGTTTGTTTTCTATTTAAGGAATCCCAGCAGATTGCATCAAGTCATTGAATTCAGGTTGTGCTCCGTTGATGGAGACTCCAACCACAGCAATCCCTCATACCGAGCAAGCATGTAGCGACAGTGGAGAGGAAAAACTCCCCTTTAAAGGGGGTGTATTATGCAAAACAGACTTTCTGAAGCTTAATATCCTGAGAACCTGTCTTTCCCTCATTAAAAACATACCTGGCGTGTTGCTCTGACCCATTCACTCATGTTAGAGTAATCTTTGAGTCTCTGCTGGTAGTTCTCAGGGTTGCTGAAACGCCTGCTCCCACCTATCCCCGCCTTTTCCACCCATCTCCTCCTCCGACCTTACGTACTCAGCCGAAAGCTTCACCCCTGCAGAGCTCCCCTGCCCCTGAAGGGGGAGTGTCAGAAAGTGTAGGAGGGTCTTAGAGAGGCACAGGCGAAAATCAAGGCGTCCAATACGGAAGTAAATTTCTTTAAGGTGGATTTGGATATATGACGGACTTTTAAAAGACTTAAGGTGACAGTTTTATTGGAGTGTGCTATGGAAGGGTAATATGTGCCTGGAAGAAGCATAATACCCCCCTTTAACAGGAAGAAACCTCCAGCAGAACCAGAACCAGAACCTGGCTCAGTACGAGCGGCCATCTGCCACGACCGTCTGGGGGTTTGAGAAGACAGAGCAGAGACACAGAAAGAACAGAAGATCTGATATAAGAGTACTTTCTATATTGAAGAAAGTAAAAAGTTGATAACAGGACACGGAGGATGTTCAGTAACCGGGAGCATCATCCCAGTCGATGCCTCCCGTCCAACAGGGCATTGCAGCCAAGCAGGATACCAGACCAGGTGGAGCTTCTATGGAGAGAAAAACGCAGAGAAAATACAAAATTAACAGACAAAATAATAGCAAAAAAAGACAATTGGATAGTAGATCTTGCAGTTCCCGCGCATGCTTCTTTGACCACCTCTGGGCTGCTGACCAGAGTGGAGTGGATCTAGAGCGTATGCCGTGGAAATTGCGAATGGCTGCGGAGTGCGTAGCGGACCGGAGCGGAGCGCATGCAGTGGAAATTGGGGGTAAGCCTATAGCAGCATAACTACAGAGATAGCTCAGGATGACCTAACCCACTCTAACTATAAGCTTTATCAAAAAGGAAAGTTTTAAGCCTGGCCTTAAAAGTAAACAGAGTGTCTGCCTCACGGACTAAAGCTGGGAGCTGGTTCCACAGGAGAGGAGCCTGATAACTAAAAGATCTGGCTCCCATTCTACTTTTAGAAATCCTAGGAACTACAAGTAAACCTGCAGTCTGAGAGCGAAGGGCTCTGTTAGGAACATAAGGAACAATTAGATCTCTGATGTATGATGGAGCTAATTATTAAGGGCTTTGTATGGAAGAAGAAGGATCTTAGATTCTATTCTGGATTTAACAGGGAGCCAATGAAGGGAAGCTAAAACAGGAGAAATGTGATCTCTCTTTTTAATATTCATCAGAACTCTTGCTGCCGCATTTTGGATCAACGGAAGGCTTTTAATTACATTTTGTGGACTTCCTAGTAAAGAATTACAGTAGTCCAGCCTTGAGGTAACAAATGCATGGACTAGTTTCTCAGCATCACTCCTGGACAGGATGTTTCTAATTTTAGCAATATTTAGGAGGTGAAAGAAGGAAATTCTAGAAACCTGTTTAATATGGGATTTAAATGTCAAGTCTTGGTCAAAAATAACGCCGAGGTTCTTTACAATATTACTGGAGGGCTATTTATTACCATCCAGATGAGGTGTTTGACTGAGCACTTTCTTTTTCAGAGTAAAAGGAGGCGTCCCCTGGCGGTCCGAGTGCGGCGTCAACACTTCCTAGCTATTCCAACTCCAACTCACTACGGAGGCACGCTTAGAAAACGGGCTTGTTTTATACCCCACAGCAGCAGGATGGCTGAGGTTAGCCATAGAGGCTGAGCCAGTAGCAATGCCCCATTCAAATTCAAGTGCAGTGTAGAGTTTTAACCTGAAGAGGTCGCCACACTAAGGGGCTTTTGGTAGAGAATTAATGTTTTTACTAAAATGTACTAAAATACCAAAAATAATGACCAGGCATGTAGACAGCACTCATTTATACAATTTATTAGGAAAACAAGTTGATTTGGGGGTGAGTTGCACTTTAAGATGGCTGATGCGACGGAGTTGAAAGAAGCAGGATTGGATAGTTGCATTTACTTGAGGTAACGTAGACAGATCTGAATCGAGTTTAACGCCCAGATTAGTAATGACTTGAGAAAAAGAGAGAGTGATGAAAGATCTGGATTTGAGACGGCACGTGTTTTTGGAGTGAAGAGAATAGCTTCTGTTTGTCCTTCATTCAGAAGGAGATCGTTGGAAGCTAACCTTTTATTCCAAGGCGTACAGTTTAAAATGAAACACTAAAACAATGTGTGTAAACTAAAAATCTTTTTTTTAAATCTACTGCCGTTTAGCAAATAGAAATAATTCGACCAACCTAATTCAAGTTTATTCGGGTTTTTATACAATGTATGTAAAAATCGGGTTTAAACCGTTTTAGTTCATTTGATCAATGTCACTTTCTCAAAAGTTCTATCTTGAATGTTTTTTATAACATTCTGTTGGAAAAATTATTAATGAACAAGTGAAGAAGCAAAGTCAAAGCATTTCATGTTCTCCAAATGTAGTTTTTTTTATCATATCATATCAATACCCGTTATTAACAACACTGCTGGGAACAGCCTCTATCTAAAGATAAGCAGCTTATCACATCTGCTGTATACCCAACTAATTAGGTTGTTTAAATGGTACACACTCAGCAAAAAAGCAAATCATTTTCTTTTTTGTTAGTCTTTTCTTGTGCCATTAAAAACACTGTGAAGTAGGGTTTTTTATTCTGCTGAAATGCATTGAGCCATGATTAAAATAAACCGAAAAGGTCAGAAGAGGAAGAGAATGTGCTCAGCACTGCTTATCATCTGGTCAAAACAATGAAACAATGCAATGCAAATTAATAATGACTGCTTGTTCTGTAATAATTTGTTAGTGCTTTATATTATTATGCTACAGTTATACTAGCTTAATTGCAACATTCTAAGAAATGCTATAAAAATCTAACTCAAATCAAAACAAAAGCAACAAATCAGAAATTTATTGAGGCATTGAGGGTTTAATGAGACTTTAAAAATTGAACTTTGGTTTAAGAAAATCAGCAGTTTAGATTTGTTTGGGTGTAAATGTTGGTTAAAAACAAAAGTTTGAAAAGCTACATCCAGCAACTACATCCCTCGGTTACAAGTTTTGCTGCAGTCATTTATTATTCAGGACCAGAGCAGTTACCTTATGTATACATGAGAGATTGAGAGAAATAGCACAAAACAGTTCCACAAGTTTAAAATGGGTGCTTACGTTGATAATTAAGCAAAGAGCTGTACATTTATTTAAAGTCACTTTTTAACAACTTTTAAAAGTAACTAGCACTCGAGTTTGCTAAATGTAACAATGGCTTCTTGTAAATGTTCCAGTCTTTCTTCGAACAGGTTGCCAACATTTCTGTATAAAATGAATAAAATATATAGACTGCTCACTGTGGCAGCATATTATCCTCTGACTGTGGGTCATATGCTGTGTAAATGGATCTGAACTCAGACAAGAAAACTGCAGCATTATATTGATGGAGGGATGATTTATTTAAACAAGAAGAGGTGAGCAGAAGACTGGAACAGCAAAGAATAGTGACAGGAACTAGCATGGAGGACTGAGCATGTCAGGAGGGAAAAGAATTGGATGGGGAGGAGCCATGACAAAGTTTAAACAGCTGGGAGAGTTAATGAGTGGCATGAGAACAAGGTGTGACTAATCAGAGGAATATAGTGCAGCCAGGGATGAAGCAGATGAGGGAAACTGCGGGAAGGAGACTAATAAACACAGAGGGAGAAAAACAAAACACAAAAGAATCTACTAAACAAAGGTATGATGACATCTGTTGTGAATATGTGAATAAACTGAATTGAATTGAAATTGAAAAAGCGTCCTATAACTTAAAAATTAGAAAGTATAGAACTTACTGGAGATTTGATTGGATGTTTTTATTAAAGAGACACTCACCCCCCTACCAGAGTCTAACTCCGCCCACATTTCCTGTTTAAAAAATGTGCCAAAAAGAGGTGTTGCCTAGTGGGGGAGATGGCTGGGCGTGCTCTGGGCTGTGATTGGCCTTCTCATCAATGGGGATTCCTCCAACCTGGCTTTTCCAAAATAAGGAGTTTGGGCTGATTGGATGCTACTGGTAGCCATGTGGACGTCAGCTGGTTTTTCTTTAGTATCAGTGATGTTTCCATTCAGGTTGACATTGTTTCAGGTGAGTCATTCAGTTCAATGCAGAGCGTGTTGTGGACCTTATTGCTGTTGAAAGATGTGTTCGCTGACAAAGTTCTGGTTCGGTTCATCTTTTGTTTTCTACTGTAGCTGCAAGTGAAACCATGAATGTTCCCATATAGCAGAGTTTAGTGATAGCTGGGAGTCCTTTCTGTTTCGTTTTGGTCTCACTTTTTTAAGTTTCATTGCGCTCTGAGTTCTGCACATAAACATTCTGCATCTCTTCAGGTAGAAAACAGCTAGATTCGTGACACGGCCGAATCGAAAGATATGAATACATGTACCATTAAACCCCTTCTGTGGACAGATATATTTCACATGCTCTGTTTTCCCAACACATTTTGGATCATTGTTGGCTCATGTTGGCTCATTGTGGCTCATTGTTACAGACTAGAAACCAGATGGGCCTTCCAGGCCCATAAACTTCTAGTTATATGTCAATAACCATCTCATGCAAAAGTATCTAATGTAAGAAGGCATTTATAACAAAACTCAATGACTATTCGTTATATACTCTGTTTTCTTTCTCCTTTTAATGCCATCAGGTAAAATCAGAGACGCCATTGTTGGGTTTGACAACTCAGACAGGCTGATTTCCTAATATTTCTGTGTAGTTTTTCCTCCACAGCTCTTATTGTCTGCTCTTGTACTTCATACTGAGGTTGTGTGTAAAAGTGCTTTTATCCTACAGCAGGAATCAATATACAACCCCCCCCCGCGCACACACACACACACACACACACACAGCTAAAACCCTAGAAGACAGTAAAGGCTGGGGTCAACAAAGTTTAATTAAAATCAATAAAGCAATAAAATAACTAAACTGACTTGTTTCTAACTATTAAAGAAGGATAAAAATACAACGGAAATAGTCAAAGACTCCTTCTTGCCTTTTCAGTGTCATTGGTGACAAATGCCATCAGCCTTATAGAACAGTTTTCCCAGCAGCAGATCCAGAAATCCATACAGAAACAGGATGAATGTGATGAAGTAAGAGATGCTATTTCATTTCGGCTTGCGGTTTAATGCACTGTGTAGCTGAAGATAAAGAGATCTAGTTTTCTGATAACGACATGAAACAGCAAATTTAGACAAAAATATTGAGTCATGAGTTGTGCTGATTTTTTCTCTCTCTTTCATGTTTTGGTTTCATCAGATTGGCCATTTTGACTCCCTCGATGGGGACAAAGTACTTGAGAGGGAAATCTCAAACTTGACCCCTTCCAGCCATCGAAGCGGGTCAAGATTGGGCTTTCCAAGGGAGTCAAGGCTGACAAAGATCCAGAAGTTGTTCACCTGACCAATGAAGGTCAGTGATGACCCGCCTCCACAGGTTCTTGTGCTTTCCAAACAGGGTTGAAAACAGTCCATCTGAACAAGGCCCTGTGTTCTACGAAAGGATTCGACAAATGCCTTCCTCCACAAGTTCTTGTGTTTTCAGCACTTGGAGAACAACCCACCTAACAGGTTTCTGTGCTCTTTGATGAAGATAAGTCTCTGGGGATGCCTGTGCTCTTATTGGTGGTATAGAATAAGCTGCCTCTGCTAGTTTTTCTGCTCTCTGAGGGGGTTGATGATGACCCATCTCCTCCAGTTCTTTTAATCTCAGAAGAGCTCGTAAATCAAATCAAACTTTATTTATAAAGCGCTTTTCATACAAGAAGTTGCATCACAAAGTGCTTTACAGATAAAATGACCCCACATAAAACCACCTTCCCTTCCCTCCCCCACAGATTTATTTTTTTATTTTATTTATTTATTTATTTTTTTTTTTTTATTTTTTTTAATTTTTTTTACGTGTCCTGTTTGTCAGTGTGGAGCTCAGAATTGGTGTCTGAGTACCAAGTAGAAGCCCAACAAATTTACTTTCACAAGCGGAGCAATACAGCTTTTGCTATAGTACTCCACTTGATTTATGTGTGAAAAATCTTTATTATGAATTGTTGGGGTTTTTATTTCCTGATGTTATGTACACGGAGACGGAAAATTAAGGAGAAGAAAGAAAGAAGATGAAGAAGAGAGGTAGGAAACAAAATGTCATGAGAGAGGGTGAGTTGAAAATACAAAAGAGGAAGGGGAACAAAGAAAACACAGGAAAACATTGAAGTCTTCCTCCATACCCACAGGACGGCAGAGAGAGGGGGAAAAACTAAACACGAAAAAGGAACATCGACAAACCCAACCAAACATTGTGAACTTAAGAATTACACAACCACATCACACAAAAATAGATATAAAAATACAACAACAATGTCACAGAAAAACTCATGGTACCGATTAATCAAGCTCTAGTAATGATAACCTCAGCCCAAGAATATATCCTTAAACACCAGAGACCCCACATCTATGTGTGTGTGTTAGGATGCTGGTGCATATAAGGTTTCTCCATAAGAGTGTTCGATAGTTGCTGTGAGAAGACATCAATCCGTCCCCCAGGAATCGATGCAGACATGAAGGAGATCGGAGCAAAGACGTCCAAAGGACCGCCAGAGCCCCAGGCGGACCCGGCCGGGGCCGACCGCATCCCCCAAGAGAGGAGCAAAGGAGAACCCCAGGGGAACATCCAGCGGCCACTATGCAGGGGCCCGGGGGGCAGCAGTGACGAGCCCACTGGCTCCGCCGTCAACCGGCGGCGCCGGGGCGGGCCGGTCAACGGACCGGGGGAGCCGGGGCCCAGGGGCACCCCAACCCCAAGCAGGGACCCGACAAGGGACCGGCCGACGAGGGGCCCCCGGCACTGCAGGGGCCGCGGCCGGCCGCCGGCCGCCACGCAACGCCTCCGCCCTAGGCCAATCCCCACCGCCAACATCCCAGCGCCCCACCAATAGCCGCAGGGGACGGACAGCATCCCCAGGCCGGGCTCAGTTAGCATCTGGACGCCAAGTTGTACCAGGTCCCGGGTCCTGATCCCGCGCAACGCAGGGTGCAGAGACGCCGGATCCGCATCCCGCCGAGCCACCGAGCAGGCACCACCCAACAATCCCAAACCTGGCACCTCTAAAAGAGGTGCCCCAACCAACCAAAGGAAGATATCGGCCCAGCGCAACGGCCGACCGACACACCGGCCCCCCCAGGCCCGGCCAGGCACGCACCAGGTCCGAACCGGATTGACCACCGGCGCCCCGGCAGGCAGGGGCCCCCGTCACCGGCGGGGAGTGACGGAGGGGAAATAGGCCCCCCATTAAGTGTAAGGCCTGAGGTGCGCCAGGCGAGGGGGCAGACCAAGATCCAACCTGACAGGTAGACAAAGACATACAGACACAGTCATACGTTCCCTCCCTCTTAAACACATACATTCTCACTGACTCACCAAGACACCCAAAAAAATGACGCTGTACCCTCACTCACACACCCCATGCACACTTTATGCTCCCAGGTCCAGGTACTGATGCCCCAGTAGAGCCACCAGCCCCCGGACCCGGGAGGTGGACCCCCTACCTTCTAGGATGGAGACAAGCAGACCGCCAAGGGCCCCACAGTGGCAAAGCAGCCCGACAGCCCAGGACCCTGACCAGACCGCCTGTCCCCCTCCGGACCCCAACCCCTGATGGCCCGTAGCGAACAGGGGTGGGAAAGGACCCCTAGCCTCCATCCTCCCGCTCGAGTATGGTGTTGATGCGTGTTGTTATAATGTGCATTTA
Organism: Valencia hispanica; assembly: GCA_963556495.2. Taxonomy (NCBI): domain Eukaryota; kingdom Metazoa; phylum Chordata; class Actinopteri; order Cyprinodontiformes; family Valenciidae; genus Valencia; species Valencia hispanica. Next base: position 3,881,137 of record OY747715.1, on the reverse strand, counting down.
AAACAGAAGGGTGGGATGTGGGGGAGGCAGCCACACATCCCCCAACCCCCACCCCGAGCCCTCAGTGTCGATATGTGGTTTAACAGTGGGCACCGGCATCAGAGGTGAAGCTGATTGTACCGCTCCCCCTCTGGATGCCGAAAGGTGTGCCCACCCCAAAGTCCCTACATATGTGTCGTGTGAAAATGTTATAAGTGGGAGTGTCTAAGTTGTATATTACAATTGGGACCCAGGACACCACGGGACTCCCCCACAGATTTAAAAGCATGGTCACAGTTATACCCCCCACCCCAACTCCCATGCACACACACAGTTAAAAGAAAAAGTAAAAAAGGACATTGGGCCGAGTGTAGATGAACCATGCAAGGAAACGCTGTCAGAGGAGCCATCTGCCCCGGCAGCGGTAGATTAACAGCAGCAGCCGAGGCGCCGACACAGGGCACCCAGTGGAGGCAAGGCCAAGACCCCCACCTCCACCCAAGCTCCACCTGGAGAGCAACCAGGGAGCCACAGCCGACCACCGCTCCCGGGGCAGAAGGCTCCCACAGAGGAAACAGTGGTACGGGGATTAAGATAAATTAAAGTATAAAAATAAACAGTAAATTAATGTGCTGAGATTAAATAGTAAAACTGATAAAAATATAATTATATAAAACATGCAGAGCAATTAAACAGACAGTAATAAATAATAATCTGTAACGGTAACCAAGAGGACCAGTAAAGTCAGCCACAACACAGGAATGGGAGAATGAATATGTTTTATTGATGCTGATTTTCTCTGGAAAGGAAGCTGGACTGCTGCAGGCTCACTGCGGAGAAACGGTAGAGGTGAGTATAAAAAATCCTCCACAGGGAAAACACGGCAAGGCAGATTAATGCCACTAACCTGCTGCTTGAGGGTCCGTGTTGGGGCGATGTTGGAGCAGGCAGGCAGAGCCTGACCAGCGGTCACGTGGGAGGGAGCGTGGGGTTCCCAAATGCTCCTCTTCGGACGACTGGGGTGAGACAAAAAACTCTTGAATCCGAGAGGCAAAAACAAGGTCATACACAGGGAGAGCAAAGAACATGGAACTTGAAGAACGCTGGACTTCTACTTGCCACAAAGGTTTTCGATAATCTGGCAGGGGAGTGGAGAGTGAGGAGAGCTTAAGTAGTGGTGAGTGAAGGTGATGTCAATGAGCTAATGAGGTTGATGCACAGGTGCACAGCATGAGGCATGATAGCAGGGAGACACAAGTGAGGAGGAAATGCAAATGAAACGTGGGCCATGACATAATCAGTTAAAAGCTAGGCTAAAAAGGTGAGTCTTGAGCCTGCTCTTAAAAACATGAACGTTCTCTGCAGCCCTGAGGTCCTCTGGCAGCCTGTTCCAGAGGTGAAGGCCATAAAACTGGAAAGACGCCTCGCCATGCGTGTGTGTCCTGACTTTTGGGGTGACGAGGAGACGGCTGCCGCAGAGACCGCGAAGGTTTGTATGGTAAAAGCAGTTCAGAGAGATAAGAAGGCCCAAGACCATTAAGACACTTAAAAACCATTAAAAGAACCTTAAAGTCGATCCTGAAATGTACGGGGAGCCAATGCAATGATTTTAAGTCCGGTGTAATGTGCTCCCGCCTCCTGGTCTTCGTCAGGACACGTGCTGCTGAATTTTGTAGTAGTTGTAAACCTGATATACTCTTTTTAGGAAGACCAGAAAGCAGGGCATTACAGTAATCAATTCTACTGGAGATTAAAGCATTCATCAGTGTCTCTGTATTGGCCCGAGAGAGAATGGGGCGGACTCTGGCGATGTTCTGTGGTTAATAAAAACCTATTTTAGTAATATTTTTTATATGAGGAATAAAAGTCAGCTCAGAGTCAAAAATCACGCCCAGGTTCTTCACTTGTAAAGAGGGATTAAAAGACAGTGATTGTAGTTTTGGTAAAAGTTTCTCTCTCTGAGCCTTAGGGCCGATGACTAAAACTTCAGTTTTGTCCTGGTTGAGCTGGAGAAAGTTTTCTGCCATCCAGGATTTAATGTCTAAAATGCAGTTAAAAAGTGCAACCATTGGCCGTGTGTCATCGGGAGACATGGAGATGTACAGCTGTGTATCATCAGCATAACTGTGAAAGTTGACTCCATGTTTTCTGATGACGCTGCCAAGAGGGAGCATATACAGGTTAAAAAGCACTGGGCCTAAAATCGAACCCTGGGGCACCCACATGTAATCCTGTAAAGTCCTGTCTGTGAGATAGGATGTGAACCATTTGTGAACAGCACCAGAGAGGCCAATCTGTTTTAAACGGGTTAAAAGAATAGTGTGGTCTACTGTATCGAAGGCAGCGCTTAGATCCAGTAGAACCAACACTGTCACCCTCTGTGCATCATAGTTTAATCTAAAATCATTTAAAATCTTTAGAAGGGCCATCTCTGTGCTGTGGTTCACCCTAAAACCAGACTGAAATTTCTCCAGGACATTGTGCTCATTAATAAAATCATTAAGTTGAATAAAAACAATTTTTTCTAAAATTTTGCTTAAAAAAGGTAAGTTAGATACCGGTCTAAAATTGTTAAAATCATTAAAATCATAAAAAATTTAAAATTTAAAAATGACAAGGTTATCTATATGTAGATTAAAATCACCAGCTAAAATGATCCTTTCAAAGGAGTTGTGCAAAATTGATAAAAACTCTGAAAATTCTTGAATAAAAAGTGCACTCCTTTTAGGAGGCCTATAAATTGTGACACATAAAATCTGAGGAGTGCTAAAAACGTTTGCATTATATTCAAAAGTAAAATAGTTATCAAATAAAACAGGTTTGGCGGAAAGTGTTGATGAACTTATAAAAGCAGTTCCGCCTCCCCTTTTGCTACTCCTCGGAGAATAAGTGAAGTTAAAATTAGGTGGGGAGGCCTCTGTAAGAACAGCAGGGGCATCTGCACTCAGCCAAGTTTCTGTTAAAATTAAACAATGAAGATTATGGTCTAAAATCAGATCATTTATTATAAAAGTTTTGTTCAGCAGAGAGCGAACATTAAAAAGTTCCATATTAATGGTGATTGGAGATGGAGTGACTGTATGATTTACTGAAAGTGGGGCTTTTGGCAACTTTTTGAGATTATTTGGATTGCATTTGTTCGGTTTATGATTTTTAGTCCGCTCTCTGCTGATAATAACAGGTATGAATGAGGTAGAGCAAGGTCCAAGTCCAGTATGTGAGTTACTGTTAAAATCAGGGGTGAGTTCATAGGAGCAGGGACCATTTGCACATCAGGATGTGGTGGAGGAATCAGAGAGGGCAGGGGCAGCTGTGGCCAGTGTAGTTGACAGGGGGGGGGGGGGGGGGCAATCAATGACCCTGTCTCTCTCTCATCTCCCTGAGGGGCTCTAGCCATGTGCTTATCTACCTGCACCAGTCTTCAGTCAACCCTGCATAGCTGTTTTATCAGTCTGTATGGTCTCTTTACAACCCTCTGGATCTTCTTCACCAATTCCCATGGTTTCTGGTTGCCTTCTACAGTCCTTTTCCTGGTCCATACAGCCAGAACTTTCTAACCTGGTGGACCAGACTCTGGGCTGCCCACTCCAATGTTTGGTTCTTTTTACTGTCCCCCTCCAGTTGCCCTCTTCCAAATTAATTTTTTATTCATTTAGACCTTATTGTGGTGTGTCTTGAATGAATTATGTGTTGCAATTTGTAAAGCTACACAGCCAAAAATTAACAGCAATAATTTGGGTTATTTAGCCTGTCATTAGAGAAAAAAAGTGGGGGTTCATTTTTTCAAAGTCATATTTGCATCCATGTTATTTATTAATCTATAAATGTCAGTGTCAAAGTAAATATTTAGTTTGCAAATTACACATTTAGCTCCAAACTAAATATTTAGATAACAAGCTAAATATTTAGCTTTCAAATAAATATTTAGCTTGAAAACTAAATATTTAGTTTGGAGCTAAACTAGCTAGCTGAATATTTAGCTTCTAAGTACATATTTAACTCAGAGGTAAATATTAGGCTAACATGCAAATTTATTTGCAGAGAAGCGGAAGTGGACTGTCATAATAAATGCTGGATCTTGCTAACGTCTATATAAACTCCTGCTGCTGGTGCAGTCACTGTTGTTGTAAATTCATCAGTAAGCGCCTGTTTTGCAGATCATCCAACATTTTAAACTGACATTCTGAACATGTGAGGAAAATAAACAATGATAAAGGTGACATTTTGGTTGTCCGCTACTGCTTATCTGCAAGTAGATTTACATATTAGCTAAATACTAAATAATTATGCTTAATTATAATGACAGAGAAACGGGCTCTGATAATGCATCGCTAATGTTAGCAATGACGACTCGCCGTTTTTATTTCCCAAACAATTCCTTATCTTTTCAATTGGATGACCGTCCTCCTCCATGTGCGCCAACGTAACGTCACTTTGCACGATTCACGAACATACATAACATACATGAAATTGTCATGAATATTTCAAATGTCCATTTACATTAAGTAGGCCTCCAAGTTAGCCAAACATAGATGAATCTTACCTGTCCAGGAGAAAATTAGCAACGTTGGTGTCTGTCTTCAAATTCGTCTCTGTTTTCAGCCGTCTCCATCTTGCAAAGGCATCTCCTATATAAATCCTTGTTTTATTTCGGACTTTGTCACGACGTATTTCTGAATGATAACGAGGTCTTTTAGGTGTAGTAACATTAGACATTTTTTTTATCCGAAACACTTTTGTAGTTGCAGCTGTAGTAACTAGAGCAGAGCTGGCAACCCCGATGCCAAAACACTACTGACTTGGTGATTGGTAGATAGCTGGAGGGTGGAGCTTCAGACCAAAACACAAGATGACATCATCAACATCAGTTGAGGGCTGCAACTTCACTTTTTAAATGACAATATCCTGGCCGTACTACTGTTGTCAGTGATATAAGTATTTGAAATGAACATGATTTCTTAATGTCTAATGACATATCAGGGCCATTTTATGATTAATTGAAAAACATTTCTTATATACAGCTCCTTTAAAACTAAATATTTAGCTTGCTAATTAAGTATTAATTTCAAAGTTAAATATTTAGTTTGTAAACTAAATATGACATAAATTAATACTATATATAGTGAATACATATATATATATATATATATATATATATATATATATTTTTCTTTAGTTTTTTTAATCAATCATGTGCTTGTTTATACAAGGTTTTGTGGTTGTCTAGTTTAAGTGGTGCTTGTGTTTATTTCATAAAGGTCAGTCCTTCTCTCCAGTTAGTTTTCCTGAGTTCCATTGGTCAATAAGCTCATTTGCTCGCATTTAGTAAATAGTTTCCTGAGTCAGTAGAGTTCCTGGTTTCATCCAGGCTGTTAGTTCCTTCTGTAAATTTCCATTGTCATCTGTTTGCTGCCTGGATTTCGGTTCTTTTTTTTTTGAAGTAGTTTTTTTCTGCTCTAAAATGTCAGTGTCTTATGTCCTGCCTGCATTTGGGTCTAAAACCAAAACTAATGAAACCTTTGAACGTTTTTTTTTCCTGATATCTTCAAGCCATTTTTGATTGATCAGGGTTGATTGACTGGTTGATCAGGGTTGATTGATCAATTCTTTTTTAAGAACGCTTACATTAACTCAACGTACAGTAGCTCATTTAAAATGTTTGATTGAATATAATCTCTGACGGTCCGAGCCTCCTTTTCACCTTTTTGTCTTTTAGGTTGTGTTCATGCAGGAATCTCCGACACTGAGAATTTCTGATGAAAACACACATCCGATGCTTAAAATAACCAAAAAGAAAACAGTCTTCCACATTTTATTGTTTTCTTCTTAAAAGCTGTTAGAATATGTCAATATACGTAACTGTAAGAAAGTCATTTAGATACAGTCAAAGAAAACAAACATAAATCTACCCAAATCATAAGGAATCAGGTGGCTTCAAGAATGCAGTCATGAGGAATTGTAAGTACATCCAGAACTTCGTCAAAATGAGGAGTTTCACTGGCATTACACCACATAATGATGAAGGAGGAGAGCAGTCCTTTGAACACCATGAACCTCACACCACCCCTGGCTCTTTTCAAGGGGAGATGACTATTGCTTGGCTTGTCAGCCTCCAGTCCTGCCAGGCACTCGACAGACCAAAGGTATGGACGGTTCACAAACAGAATTTTTAAATCTGGCCAGCATCAAAGGGCTGAATAGGAAATTGCAATCAAACGGAGAGAATGTCAATGAACTGCATAATCTGCAGCTACATGAAAAGGACAACAGTGGAAGGATGAGGGAAAAAAAAGGCACAACAAATTCTGTTAGGCTGGTCTTTCTTGCAAGAAAGGAGGAAGTTTGTCTTGACTGTTTTACTGTTGTTTGACCATAACATATTTATTTACAAGCAATGGTTGGAAGAAGAAAATGAGGGAAATACTTCACAAAGCCGCTTCTGGAAAAGAAAAGTTGAGGAAAAACTAAATTTTTAATAAATAAACTGATTTTTAAGGCGCTTCTTTTATATTATCCATACCTGTTCAACATATCCTTCTATAAGCTATAACACTATGGGTTCCTGTTTGTAAAAATACACAGTCAAACGTTAATAATAATTGTTTGGATTATTTAGCCTGTTATAGGATAAATAAATTAGGGTTCATTTTTCAAAGTCATATTTGCCTCCATGTTACTTATTCATTTATAAATGTCACAATTTCAGACAAAATATTTAGTTTACAAATTAAATATTTAGTGTACAATATTTAGCTCCAAACTAAACATTTAGCTTGTCAACTAAATATTTAGTCTACAAACTAAATATTTCACTGAACTAAATATTTAGCTAATATTAAAATTTGCTTGCTGATAAGTGGAAGTGGACGACCAAAATAATAATTTGCATGTTGGCTAAATATTTTGCTCTGAGTAAAATATTTAATTTGAAACTATATATTGAGTTAGCTAGTTTAAGATAAGATAAAAAATACTTTATCAATCCCACGGCGGGAAATTCACATGCTACAGCAGCATACATAACAAATAAAGGAATACGGTGCAGAGGTAAAAGACAGACAGCAATATAACACTGGTGGAAGATGAAATAAGTAGAATAAAATACAAAAAAAAGTTTACAAAAAGAAATGCACATAAATAAATTAAAATATACAATACACAATGGGATATTGCATTGAGAAGGTTACAGTGAAGAGCCAACAGCAGTTAAAGAGTGAAGTAACAGAGTCTCACAGCGGTGGGAATAAATGATCTACTAAAAACGTTTTGTTTTGCAATGTGGAAGTTTTAACCGTCCATTGACGGAGCAGCTGAGGGCCTCCACAGTCAGGTGCAGCGGGGGAGAGGAGTTGTCTAAGATGGAGGTCAACTTCGCTAACATCCTCCTCTCACTCACCTCCTCTACAGAATCCAGCGGGCGGCACAAGACCGAGCTCGCTCTCTTCACTGGCCTGTTCAGTCTCTTCCTGTCTCGGTCTGAGCTGCCTGCACCCCACCAAACCACAGCGAAGTGGATTATGTAGCCAACAACAGAGTGGTAAAAAGTCCTGAGCAGATGGGTGCTCACTCCAAAGGACCTCAGCCTTCTCAGGAAGTGGAGACCCTTCTTATACAGAGCGGTTGTGTTATGGGACCAGTTCGGTTTATTGTTAAAGTGAACACCCAGGTACTTAAAGGTATCTACAACCTCAATGTCCGAGCCCTGAATGTTCACTGGTGTATGAGGTGGTGTGTTTCTCTGCTAGTCCATCACCATCTCCTTCGTCTTACTGGTGTTCAAGCGCAGGTATTTTCCACAAAGCTACTTATGACCGACCTATATTCCAGATCCTTCCCCTCAGTCACACAGCCGACAACAGCTAAGTCATTGGAGAACTTCTGGAGGTGACAGCTGCTGGTGTTGTAAGCAAAGTCCGAAGTGTAGAGGGTAAAGAAGAAAGGTGAGAGCACTACACCCTGCGGTGCTCCTGTGCTGCACACAGCCATCTCAGACACACAGTTACGCAGCCTCACGTGCTGCGGCCTGTTGGTGATCCATGAGGTCAGATGTTCATCCACTCCTGCTCCTCTCAGCTTCTGCTGCAGTAGAGACGGCTGGAGGTGGGTGGTCAAGAACCATGACTCTCATAGCATTCCTAGGCGTCTCCAGATGAGCCAGTGCCCGATGAAGTAGATAGATAGATAGTTAGCTTGCTAACTAAATATTTAGCTTCATACTAAAATTTTAATTTGTGAACGAAACAATTCGTTTGAAATAGTGACATTTATAAATGAATAAATAACATGGACACAAATTTGTCCATCCCCATTTTTCTCCAATACTGTTAATTTTACAAACGGCACCCCATATAATAGCACAGCTGTAAGGCTGATTTTGTCTTACTTCTTTTTACAGATCAGTTCTGTAGTTTTTGTAAGTATTTTTGTGTTATTTAAATGTTTTTTATTATTTATACACTTTTGTGGTCATCTACTTGATTTCATGATTCTCCTGGGAAAACAATCCCCAAAAGAAGAGTGTTTTTTGCTTTGAAATACCAAATATTACATAAAAATATGGGGGGGCTTTCTGTTTTACATAAAATCTTATTTCGCAACACATGCATGGATTCTCACTCTTCACCTTTACGGTCTTCAGATAAAACACTTTGACATTAGAATAATTGTTTTTCTTCATTTACAAGTGGCTGCTCCACTTTGTGAAACAATTAACTTTAATTTTTTTTTTTGACTTTGTTAATTCCCTGAGCCTAAATAATTAACTCGGCGGAAATAAAAATTGCACAATAAAGCAATGTTTATGTCACACCTTTCATGGAGAAAGTGATTTACAAAGAGAGGATAAATCCTAAAACATGACTAAATTAGGCATGACTAAAAGACCAAGAGCAAATTAAAAGATGCAAATAATTAAAAACAAATACAGTAATAATCTAAAAGATCTTAAGGGTAAGTATGTTTGAATAATTCAGCTGCTTGTAAATGAGTCCAGACTCTGAAACAGAGGAAGGAGTGATCCATCAAACCTGCTCCTTAACAAGTAGATTTTGGCTTGGGGACCTGAGGGCTTGAGTTGGACTATGTGTCTTTAACAATTCATAAATTTAGTGAATTAAAGATGGATTGTGTGGTAAAGTTGAACAAAAACAAACCTAGAGTGCTGCTGACTGACAAATATGTTAAATAAATATGAAATGAAACTACTGCCTGTGAAAATATATCACATAGAAGAGTCTAAGCACAGCACCTCATTTTTCTCCATTTGTCACATTACAACCATACATTTTTGGAGTATATTATTGGGATTTTATGTGTACCAACAGAAAGCAGTGGAAATTTGTGAAGTGGGAAAAAAATAGTTTTTACAAACAAATAGCAGAATGTGATGTATATTAGTTTTTAGCCCCTTTAGACTGATCCAATTTGATTGTTAGAGAACAACAAGCAGCATCACAGAGACCAAGAAACCCAACACAGGTCAGGGAGGAAGTTATGAAGTTTAAGGGGTTCTAGGTTCTACAACAACATCCAAGCTTTCAAATGCAGTTAAAATTCAAAAATACTTTATTGAACCCAGAGGGAAATTTGGTGTTGTAACTTATACTATTTAAGTAACTTCAAGGAGTTGTTGTAAATGCTAAATGACTGTGGGCTCGAAGGAAATCTTGTAGCGGTCTGTGTTACAGAGATCCTGAAGAAGCCTCTGAGTGAAGACACTGTTGTTGAGTTCTTGTAAAGGCTTGGAGTTCATCCATCTCGCTAGCCAGCGATCCCAGATATCCCATTATGATAGATGGAAGAGATGGTTTGAACCTCCTCCTTTCCTCTCTCCTCTTTTCTCCTGCTCTGCACCCACGACGCTTCCTTTTCAACTTATCTGGGATTTGTCGGGGATTATTTTAGCTTCTGCGATGTCAATCAGCTACTCCCAGTTGTAAACCATCTGGTTGCCATGGTTACGCATCATAAGAAATGACCAGAAAGTAAAGTAGTATCAACAAAAATCCTTCCAGCTGCACAGCATAAAAAAAAAAAGAGCAAACAATAACCATCCAAAAAACCTGTACCAAGTATAAGAGCTACTCCAACATGCTGCCATCCTGCAAACTCTATGCAGAAAGACCCCAGGCTGGGATTTGAACCCAGGACCTTCTTGCTACAAATAAACAGTGCTACCACTGCTCCACTGTGCAGTCCAGGGGTGGTGAAAACCAAATACTTGACACATACTTACCATATTTGACAGTTTTTTTTTTTTACGGTGACGAAACAATCTGAAAACTGTCCGTCATTTTGAAAGATGAGTATTCACACCTCTGACCACTTAGTGCAAATTCCGTAGACAATTTCAACTTTACGCACTTCAAGTAACTAAATCAGTTCCAAACAAACAACTCATCTGAGCGTCATCTCAGACCTGAACACTGTACTCAATGCATCTCACTAACGAGAAGCTGACTTTACTGAGGCTTCAGTGTGGCAGTGGAGCGCAGATTCTGCCTCCAGAACAACATCTAAACCCCCATGAGAAGGCAAAAATCCAGCAGTTCTACAGCAATCCTACTAGATTACACACAAGGGGGTGTGAATTTTAGTTGTAGTCGAACTATTCGTATCTTAAGCACAATCATTTAATTAGAGTTTTTTGAGATGTAGTTCTGTTCAGCTTGTTCGGATTGAATATTATTTAAAATCAATAAAAAGATAAATACTAATGAATATGTTGCAAATTAAAAACTTAAGTAAAAAATAAATTATGACCAGATTTTTTTCACCCCAGTCAAAATGGCCGACAACAAAATTGTCTAGTGTGAATTCTAGTGGCGCCCCTGTTGGGAGAAATTAAAGCGCTAAATCTAGGAAAATAATGAAATAAATTCTGTTAGAGACAGCAAGAGACTTGACACTAGGGTGAAAGTTCACTTTCCAGAAGGATAATAACCCTGAACCATCAGCCAGAGCTACAATGAAGTGACTCTTTCTCCACCATGTTTCAGTGAGGATGCTTTGTTTTCTAACATAACATTCTGAATGTAGGCCAAAATGTTGTAGCCTCCTCCAACCAAAAAAAAACTTTCTTCCACAGGTTTAAGGGTAAATCTGGTCCCTTTTTTTCCCCCCCACAGTGTGGAGCGCTCCCCCTCGTGCATCCTGTTAAGCTGATGCCGTCTCCTCCTACGCAGTAGACTGAAAGTGATGGTGGAGTTGCAGAAACCTCCCATATAGACAAAGAAATCCCTCCGATTGTGAGAAAGCATCCTAGTGTAGGTTTCCATGTGATAGTGTGGAAGAATGGCCAAGAAAGAAGCATCAAAAATCTACTAAAAATGCAGGTTTGCCTTTTCTCTGAAATGAGATGTTATTTTAACAATCTTAAAAGTAACAGGTGGCTAAGATGGAGCAGAAGTTAAACAACTAGTCTTCAGTTTTTTACCATCCATGGTTGTCTCCTCTGGTGGGAGGGGCTTTGGAAGCTGAGCTCAAGCACAGCGGAGAGGGACAGAGATCAGTAGGTTGCGTGAGCTAAATCTTTCAAATTTACATTTTTATAATTTGACAAAAGCCATCCTTTGATAGCAAACAGCATGTGATTTAGACCAATGTGGCATAGATTCCTCTTTGTTTCAAATCAGTTAGAGATTAGGCACAGTCCAATAACTTTATTCCATAACAAAAGTATCCAATTTTAAATGTTCTTTCTTATCCCCATCAAGCATCATTAAAGCATGAATTCCATCTTTGTCATAATGAACAATTTATGAGACCTAAGTAGCAACAACCACGGACCAGCGAGAGTTTTCAAAAGTTTGAAAAACCAGGAGGAGAAGGAATGTCGTCAGGAGGGTCCAGCTCGGAGATACTGAGGAGAACAGGTAAGTGGTTATGGATTGATCAGAAAGTAATCAGAGGTAGATGTGAGCTTACGGTTCCAGTGAGGCGTGGAGCTCCAGGGGAACACAAGGAGAAATCTAGTGGCTGAAGGGGGTGGACGGAGCGATGACTGATCCTGGGCTTTTTCTATTCCAGGTGGAGATGTGTCGGAGGGTGGACAGACAGGAGCGGGAACAGGTTCGTTTTCCTTCCTGAGGTGGAACAAATGGCGCGGAGCATGGAGAGTTCATAGAGAATAGAGGTAGAGGAGCCCAGCGAGCTCATCCAGGAGATCAGAAATTCAAAGTCAATGACTCTTAGTAGCTCAGGAGCAGGTTCTGAGAGGCCTGTTCCCACTATACGTGAGTTAAAGTCTCAGGGAAGTGCTCCTCTTTTAATCACCTCCTTGATGAGCCCTGATTAGGATCAGCTGGCCACTGAACCTAAAGAGAAAGGTAAGAGAACACACAGCCTGCATGCACACCCACACTGATAGCACACAACTAACGAATCCTAACTATCTTTCATTACTCCGTTTCCTCTCATGTTCTTATGCTTTTCATCATTCATTGCGTTCGGCAGCCACCTCTTCCACTTCTCTATTCAGCTCTTTCACAATTTTTCCTTAATATTGCAGAAACCAATAAAGCTGTGGAATCGTACTGAGAAGCGGATCCCACACGGAGTCCCACTCTGCAGCTTTTTTTCCTTATATAAATCTCCTAGCCGTACTCTTCATCAATCTCCATACAAATATCTGCTCAACCCGTCATGCTTGACCTCCATTTCCATCTCCGTCTGGCCACCCCTTATCCAGGTTTTCATTCCATCATTCACTATCCCCCGCTTTAACTATCCTCACCTCGCCAAATGATTGGTGGACTTGCATGCACAGATGGCCGGGGCCTGAGAGGTGGAACTAGGCGATATTAAACATATTGCATTTTATCTGATTGATGCCAGAAAAAAGTATTGGTTGTCTCTCAAGCCTTCAAACTCTTTTAAGTTGGATGTGCAGGTTGATCTTCTGCAGAGAACATTATTTAAGTGACAATAAAATGTCCATAACTTAATCAGTCTTGTATCTACTTATAAATCGAATTGAAGAAGGGATCACATATTTTCCAGGGAATTATTTCTATGATTTCTCTAGATTTCTTAGAATTCAAAATTAAACGGTAAAATTAAAATACAAACAAAATACAAAAATCAAGAATCAAATGTTATTTTTTCATTAAACAACATATTTTAAAAACTGTTCTGGATCAACCCCAAAATCTAATTACTTGTTCCTGGTCCCACTGCAAACATGTCCTGAACATTTCATCAAAATCCATCCATAACTTTCTGAGTTATGTTGCTAACTAACAGACAAACAAACAAACAAAGAAACCCTGGGAAAAACATAACCTCCGTGGTGGAGGTAATTAAACAGGGTGCAGCCAAATAAACTTCAACTGTGACTTCACTACAGTTCTGCATAAAATAAGAATCAGCTGTGCAACATTCCAGAGAAACAAAAAGGGAAATAATATACGGGGTCACGTTATTTTCCTCTTTTTTTGTTTTGTTTGTTTTTTCAAACTCAAGCAGTTTACAATTCACATCCCTGACCACTTTTTGCATTTTCAACTTTACGCAAGTAATGAAAGCATCTAACTGATTATCATCTCAGACCTGAACACTCAAAGCATCGCTATCTGAGAGCTCCGCTGACAGCACCATGGAGAGTAGCGTAGCTGCGACAGACACAGACCGATGGCGGTTTTAAATCAATGGGCGGGTTGGGTCGGGATTTAATCTGGAGATGACTGTGGGTAAAAGGTCAGGTTAAAAAAACCATCCTAATGCATGGGGGTTGGTAAAATTGGACCAGTGCAGGACCTGCACCAGTAAACTGTATACATTTACTGCAGTTATTCTGTATTTAAAACATATGTGAGGGAAATTAGATATGCAAGCAGAAACTATAGGGGAAACATATTTATTTTTATGCAGCTTTGAAGACGAACCGATCGCAAAAATTGTTGCATGACTGGAAACTGGGCTAAAAAATATGACAGAAATCACACAGTGCATGCCCACCTTGCTGCCTGGGGGAAGCGCGCACAGACCTGCGCCTTCCTTAGATGCATGGTGTAAGATAACTAATAGTTGGCAACTTGTTGTGCAGTTAGTTTCCAAACCACGTAATTCATAGTTGCATGCAATTTTACACTGTATGATGTGCGCCAAAGCGTAGCATTGCCAGTAATGTTATTATGACGGACACATTTCATTAGCGAACTTGACATTAAGTGACTTACAGGTTTCTTTTAAAAAAAATTCCTCATGTCCAAATTCTTCTTTTTTGCTGCCATCCTTACTCGCTTTTGACACTCATTTGTCGCCCACGTTGCACCTGAGTCCTCTCGCGGACTGGAAAGTTCTCCTTGCAGTTTTGGCTCTGCTAACAACCAAACATAGCTGCAGAGTCTCACCTGACAGCAGGGAAAGGCACAGCCAATCACATTGGCCATATATGTTACGGGAGGTAGGAGTCCAGTAGAGAACGTAATTAAACTCTTTCTGCAACTCTAGAATGAGACATTGACAGATCAGTATTTTTTCCTTCTCTTTTTTGCTTTCTATGGGGTTTGTTTTTCTTTTCTCGAGGAGATCAATTTATTGGTGGGGACAATTCAATAATCGCTGGATATTGATGTGGACATGTCCCTTCCATCCATGCTAATTCTACGCCCTTGGTGCACAATTATTAAACCAAATACAATGGAAGCCTGCTGTTAAGACCCCCGAGTTTTAAAAAAACGTTCAATTGTTGCTAGGCTGTAGTAACAACGTTAACACTACTTGTTAGCGTAACTGTAGCTCCGCAGAAAAGCTCAAACTTTTCCTCCTTTGAAAAAACACTCGTTGATCAAATTGATGGAACATTATGGGTAAATAATTGAAGACAAAAGGACAGACAACAGTACGGTGGAAAAGAAAGACACTGCTTGGCAGCAGCTGGTTGATAGCTTTAATCGACCGGACGCACCCATGGAAATCTGGGTCACCTGTAGAAGCCAGCAGCTGTATGCCCTGTATGCAAATTGTTGAATAGTGTAAGCCGAACAGGTCTCCATCCACCCTCTGGAAACAGCCAGTAGTGTAGAATCTCAGAGCAACCAGGAGCGAAGCATCGGTGGAACAACTGCATTTCTGTCACTGCCATGTTTGACAGTTAGTCCAAACTTCCTGCTTGGCTCTGAAATAATTCCCCTGGTAAACCGTTATCTCACCAAAAATTCATCTCATCATAAAAGTCAAGTAGATTGACCCTGTCTCTGTTTTCTTTTTGGAATATCGTCATTTTGCCAAACCCACCTCAAAAACTCAGCCACTGCTAAAGTTAAACCTCTACAACTGTCAGTTTAAAAATAATCCTAGATCACAGTTTAACCTGGGGTTTAAAGTTCTAGTGCAACGTACTTAACCTTGAACATGGTTTAGAATAAAAGTTAAACTGATCTTAAAAGAGATGTTTAAATTTGATCCGTCTTAACTTTAAACTAGGTTTTAAGTTTGGAGGAACATAATTTAGATTTAAATCATCATTTAATCTGAGTTTAAGGTCAAACCTTCTTGGTGCAATCCAGCCTAAACTAAGAAAATAAATACAAAGGAATTAACCAATATGGCAGTCCCTTACTAACAATAATGAACGCAGGGAAATTAACTGAATTGCAAGATTTATTGAATATAAACAACAACAAAATATTAAGAACCCAAACAACCAAGGACACAGAGACTAGTTTAATTTGGTTGCCATAAGAAAAATATTAGTTATGCACCAAAAATCATAATTTCTTCACAATACAACAAACTGAGAACTGATGACAGACTAGGATTTTAACCATAATACAGTAAAAATAATAAAAAAACTGAATAATGCATGTTTCAAGGTGGTGGATGCTGTTAGATACCTCAGAAAAATGGTAATTGATTTGTCACAATTTCAACTCTGGCTGCTGCTGAGCTTTTCTCAGGTTTTCTTCTAGTCAGTCTTGGTGAGAGCTGGTCTAGATTTAGACTTCTAACGAATGTCTAAAACCAGTTCTAGATGAAGCCCCTTAACATAACAACCAAGGAGGTCATATCCACCTCATGTTTTTCAGAGGTCACGCCTCCATCTACACTGTTGAGAATTTACTTTGACTAGACCAGCGGCCCTTCTTCTAAACAAAGCAGGCTAAGATCCATCACTGCTTTTCGAATTACTTTATCAATCCTGACTATCTACTTTCAATTAAAAAATAAATAAATAAATAATGAATGGTGCTCCATTATTAAAAGTTATCTTTTAAAGGTAACAGATCTGTTAGTGTGAGCATTCAAGCATCTTTCCTGTTGAGGAACTCTTATCATCCATCCTGGAATGTCTTCAGATTGACGGACAGTGACTGGTCAGGGAATCAGAAAAAAAAAACATAAAATAAAATCAAGCAGCAGAAAAATTTCTCTCTCTGGAGCCACCCACCAAAGCTACCCATGCGATAAAGGAAGCACTGACTGTGCAAAAGCTTAAATTGAAACTCATAGCCTATCTATTCTCATTGTCGTGTGCCTGATATTAGCAGCATCCAGCTCCCCGCCCGGCTGCAGTCTCTGTTCCTTCCCAGCCTGAGACAGCTGTGATACAGAAACAGGTCACTACTGTTGTGTTTGCAGCACCGCCACATGCAGCTGCCCTGCTATCTGGGTAAAAAGCATGCTTTTGGCTCACTGGGTTTCGCTCTTTCAGCAGTTTGTGTGTACAGTATATGTGTGTGTGACATGACAAGATCATATGGACATATTTTCTGAGATTCCTCATCCTGGTCAGCTATGTGAAGCATAACGGGGATTAGATTGTCTCCCCATCATTGCAGTCTAAACTCTTCACTTCCTGCTTTGATTTCTCCTTTGTTGAGGTGGACCAATAGGTGGCAATGTTGATCAGCCAGACGGTCAAGTTATGATCCCGGTCTGTTCAGCCAGGGCTTTTTTCACAGCACAAACCAGATAGCTGTAATAAGGGTTTTTTTCTGTTTGTGTCAAACTTTAAAATGAAAAATATGCACAGTCGTGAACAGCAGGAAAACATTCTGCTGTGTTCAAAAGAACCGATCTCCAACATCACCAACCAGATCAGTCACTGGTTCTTGGTTGACCTTTTAGTTTCTACTGGTAGGAGCTGCAAAGTAACAGGAAACCAACAAGCATGACATGAATCCTGCTGATTCTCTGTAACTGAATCATTAAAAGAAAAGTGTTTTCCACATAAAGCAAATGTGGATTTCAATCAGTGTAGTTCTGTCAAACAGGTGGCCCTTATTTAAAGAGAAAGTCAGCAGATGTTGGAAATGTTCCTCTGTGGGAAGCTGGGGAAAATGGGTTGTTCTAAGCAGGCCCGGCACCAAAGGATGGGCCTGGGGGGGCCGGGCCCGCCCATTCAGACATCGGCACGTCCAAGACAGATTAAAACGCCCATGTAAATTAAGTTGGAATCATGTAATGTATCGACCCAAGACAACCAGAAGAGGGTCTTGAAGGCTATTAATTTGGACATTTGGAGGCAGTAAACAAGATACTTTGATAGGGTTGGATGCCAAAATGGACATTAGAGCTTGGCTTAATAAAAACAAGAACAAAGCTAGCACAAGCAGGAACAATGCTAATACATCACCAGTCTTAGAGAGGTAGGTGCAACCTTGAGAGACATTCTTGTCCACACTCCATACCAGTAGGTGACAGTAATGCACTGATTTGTTGTGTCCCAGCCGCCAATAAACAAAAAAGAAGAAGAATGAGGGCACTGTGTTATTTTTAGGCTAATATGAGCATGCTAACAGTAGATATGATGAAAACCTTGAGTAATACACACAAGGAAGGAATTATCAAGGTTTTGAGCAGCAGCTTATGTTGTTTTTTTGACGTAACATTTGTTTACTGGCTTTTTTATAGGAGGACTTTAAATGGACCATGTGGATTTAACAAGACAGTTTTTGTTAGAGATGCCTCTGTTCTGTCAATGATATGTTGCTTCGAATGGGGACTTGCACAATACCTTGCTTTCTGAGTGGTTTGACAAAAAAAGTTTACTGTGTCTACAGTTACGATTATATCCTTGATTGGCATACATCAGTGGAATCTCAGCTTTTCAATGATGTCTAATATGTATATGTACATAGAAAGGGTGTCGCCAAAAAAGGCAGATTTGACCTTGAAGAATGTAAAGTACCACCAACAGGACTTAAATACGTGAAAGGGTCAAATAAAAAGACTGTTGTGCAGAAAATGATCTCAAATGCTTTAAAATGGAATCCAAACACAGAAAGACATTCAAATTCAAATTCAATTCAAAATTACTTTATTAATCCCAAAGGGAAATTAAATGTTGTTGTAACTCATTATGCAAGTTCCTTCAAAGATTTGTTGTAGATGCTGATGGCTGTGGGTAGGGATGATCTCTTGTAGTGCTCTGCAGATCTGAAGAAGCCTCTGACTGAAGACGCTCTGTAGTTGTATGACAGTCTGATGTAGAGGATGCTCTGGATCTATGGCGTCTTCTTTTCAACTCATCAGGGTTTTGACGCTGTAGTTGAGGTATTATTTGAGCTTTTGTGATGTTAATCAGCTGCTGCCAGTTGTAAACCACCTTGTTGCCATGGTTATGCATCATAACAAATGTCCAAAAATAAAAAGTATCAGCAGAAATCCTTCCAGCTGCACAGCATTCAAAACCAGAGAGAACAGTTGTCCACAAAAACAATCTTTCTACCAAAAATGGAAGAATTAAAGTTTTAAAAAAGAAAAAAATATGAACCAAAGTAACGGAGCTACTCCAACATGCTGCCACCTTGAGCGGCACAATTCCGGAATATAATATATATTCCGGAATTTTCAAGCTAAATTCCGGAATTTTCTCATGGGAGAAAATAGACCAGGTTTACCTTCCATGGAGGGAAAAACACAGAGAAAACAAAGTTAACATTTGAAATAACAGCAAATAATTTCATTGGAGAGTAGTAGAAGAGAAAAGTAGTAGAGTGAAGAAAAATGGACAGTCAGAAAATGGAAACTATCATTGCAGGGGATCTGTGATTAGCCCCAGTAGCAGAGAAGGTCTATAGTTCCCTATGAGCATTGTATCTCCACAAAGTCCAATTATCGAAAGAATTATGTGCTGAAGAGGTTACATACTGCAAAAACTCATTGACTGACCTGAACAGGAGATGACAACATTTCAGGGACTGATAAAAGCCCAACCGGTCTTTGTGGGGTCTAGAAGCTGTAGACAGCTTACCAGATAGCACCATAACCGTGACCTCAAGCCACAGTTTACTGCAAAGCATGAGGTTTGTCATACTATGGTGTTGGGTCATATCATGGATCATGGATCAGGTTGAATACATCAAAATACTTGAAGAGGTCATGTTGCTTTATGTTCCAGACCAACAACATGGACATGTCAGAGTGGTCAGTCCAATCCCCGAACCTTAATCAAACAGAAAACACTATGAGACAAAGAGAAGAAATGAAGGAACATAGTCGAATCATCCAGGGCTGGAATGCCTGTTCACAGATAAGTTGGTCAACTGCTAATATTTTGTCTCTGGTATATATTTACCAGAAGTGGGCTGATGGAACTAAACACTCGTCAGTTCATGAGGAACACCCACCTGTTGCCAAACAGCTCAGCGTCTGCAGGCAGCCGATTTCCTACGTGGGCATTGTTGTTCTCAGTACATCCGTTTTGTGAAGACTAGACACTGTCACTGAGAAATGAATATAGCAGATTTCCAGGATCCCCTTTGGGTACTGATTGCTGGCACTGAATGAGGTTCCTTTTGTTATCCTGGTTGTAAATTCACATCACCATCGTCTGAGAAATCCCTCAGCAATGACACATAAGGTGTCCATCTGTCAGCTATGCCTGCTTTATCTCACAGGGGGGTCAGAGGGCAGCTAAAGTATGTCCCATGTGCTTCATAACAACATGTACAGTTGGAAGGGGAATCAATACAAAATGATAACAATACAGTGGACCCCCAACTATTTGCTTTTCAGCATTTGCGGATTTTTCTGTGGAACATAAATCTAAATTTGTCTCAGAAAATGTGCGTAATCGCAGATATTTTACCAGAGCTTATCTAAAATATTCAAAAGAAAATGAAGTTTGGGCTGCTGAAACACTTCAGGACAATGCTACTAGACACACTAATGGTTTTTGTTTTTTTTATAAAGCAGCCAATCAAGGAGGACTATTCATTTTGCTTGGCTTGGCTGTATGCCTAAGAGCGCAGATAAGGAAGACAGATAGATATTAGCGCTAGTGCTAGAAAGGCTTCCACTGTGCGTATTAAGGCATATTAAGGTATATTTGGCAGTTAGAAAGTTTTTTGAGGGGATCTCAGGTAGTCATGTAGCTCAGTGGAAACCATCTTAGCACCACTGTAGAAGCTAACATCTAAAGTCTTCCTTGTCTCTGCTTTTGATTGTACAGCCAGTCAGTGAAAATAAAACCCACAGGAAAATCTGTGAATACTGAATTGCGAATAGGTGGGGGTCCACTGTAGCCCCTTTAGTGTCTTCAGGGTCTCCTCCCTGTTGAGCATGCCCAGAAAAACCTTAAAGGGAGGTACAGAGGAGACATTCTGACCCGATGCTTGAACCTCCTCAGTTGTCTTCTTTAGATGCAGAGGAACAGCAGCTCTACTCCCTGCTCTCCCCAGGAGACGGAGTTTGACCTATTTCTGAGGCCGTCCCATGAAAGAAGCCCATTTCAGCAGCTTGTATGTGGAATCTTCTTTTAGTCCTCTTCATATCTCTTGATCATTACTGAGGGTTGGAAGGTAGACTGAGTGGTAAATGAAAAAAAGCTTTGTTTCTAATGTTTCTTCAGCGTGACAGACTGGAGCAATGCCCCCATTACTGCAGACGAAACCACAGTCCATCTATCCATCTTCTGCTTCATCCTACCACTGCGTATGAACAAGAGACCAAGCATCAAATATTTAACATATCCTCAGAAAGAAAAAGTTGCAGTTCCTCATTTCTAAGTAGCATAAAGAAGATTTTATTGGAAAATAATAAAGTGAATGTTTGAAATGTTCTAAACCAAAACACATCAACAGAGAAGCCATCTCCAATGATTATAGATGTATGAAATGTTCCCTTTAAGCCAGAGCAACATCATTTCCCAGTCTTTCATAAAAAAACACCCCATGGTTAGCGTGCACATATAAAGCTGGGCTCTTAATAATTATGCTGCGTTTTCTTATAGGCTTAATTTGCAAAGGGAACTCCTGAGGCAGCAGACACATATCACTGATACCAGGAACAGCCGAGATTTTGTACGTTCAACCATTTTTTACCCACATTGATCAGCTTCAATGAGGAAACGTGTGGCTAGATGCTGGCAAAGAGAAAGTGAACGTCAGCTCATTACTCTGGCAGGGACACTTGATAAGGATTGGGTGAAAAAAATTGCTGTGTTCAGTTGACTTGGAGAAGGCTAATGACCATGCCCCGGGGGTGTCTTCTGAGCGTGGTATGAGGTTTTTGGGGTTGTGCTCTGCCAGGGATATGCCTCATCAACAGCTCTTTTTGTGATTTTTCATGGAGTGAAGCTTTGAGATGAGAAGAGTGTCAAGTGTGGTGGCTTCGGGATTGCACATGGCTTTTTTTTCGCAGATGATGTGGCTTTTTTTTGCTCCTGGGGGGTTAGGGAGGTGAGGGAGTGGGCTCTGAGCTGGGTGAGTCACAGGTGTAGGCGTTGAAGAATCTCATGGCCCTGCTTAGAAGAGGGAGTGTGAGAATCAATAGACCATTGCAGTATTGCCCTTAAAGTGCACAATGGGCTGTACTGTTTTTTTATTGAATCCTGGACTGAATCATGTCATTTACACTAAAAATACAGCTAAATATCTACTATAGACACGACCATGAAAAGACAAACAGACTGACTAATGCATTTACATCCATATTTTTTGTTACTAAAGAAATGAAAAAGGCCTGTAGTGATCAAGAGTTCATATATAGGCTAAAAAAGAGAGTATTGTTCCAGTACATACAGGATAAAAATAGAATAATCCTTTAGTGTTCCACAGAGGGGAAAATCAGCGATAAATGCAAGAATGTGCATCACGATGTGTGCAATATGAGCATCTGTTCACTTTGTGTGTCAAATGAATGAACAAAGTTGGCTATGAAGCTAAAATAAGACAGCATGCAATGCTTGGTGAAGGTGAGCAGAGCATGTAGAAAAACGGGCACCCAACAACACAATCAAAACAGAAAAAACAGGACATTTTAACATCAACCTATAACTTGAATTTTTAAAACAAATACCTTTATAAGTCTGGTTATACATAAATAGTTATTATGGGGGACACATTGCATAACAGCAAAAACACAGAGGTAGCTCAGGAAAGCCATGGCTACACCAACTACAAATATATATATATATGTATATATATATATAGCTTCTCAGTTGGGTTTTACTTTACATGTTGGCTTATTATGGCTTCTATGTTGGCTTCTGATTTTTATGCTAGCTGGCAATTCTCATGTTGAATACTTGTTAGCGTTTACTTTTTGAGTTAACTTTCAGTCTCTAAATCATCCTGGTGTTTCAACAGTAGACTGTAGGCTGTAGTTTTAACATTTGCCTGTAATTTCTACATTAGCTTCTAATTTTGATGTTTGCTAATAGTTTCAAAGTTAGCTTGTTTCTATTTTGACTTGAACTTTCATCAATATCGTGCATGTTCTCAATTAGCTTTTAGCATCAACATTTGCTTGTAGCTTATGTCGGCCTGTAAGTCTATTTAAGCCTCTAATTTCTCCTTTAGCCTAATATTTATACACGGTCTTATGGTTTCTACGTTAGCTTGAAGTTTTAGTGTTTGCTCAGGGTCGGCATGTTAACATTAATGAGTTAGCAGCTGACTGGATTGGACCTTATGGTAGTACTGGCTGTGCCATCCACTCAAAAACAGCTTTTATTTGGTATTGCTGGTTGCCGTTTTCAGAACTTCAATGACATTAAAAAAAATAAATAAAAATAAAAAACATATCCCAAATATCATTTATCTTTTTTATTCCTGTTAGCGACTGAACAGAGGCTTTATGCTAAAAATTTGGTCCAAAAAGCATTTTTAGTTTTCCAGCAGATAGGTAGATTTTTTTTCCTAATCAACCAAATAGTCAGTTCAGTAAAGTCTTCAATTACTTGTATACCAAAAATCAAATAATCTGATACATTAATACACTTTTAGCTAGCCAACACAAGGTCTATATTCCATCAAAAACTGTGAAATTGTTTTCAGGATGTAAGTATGTTAAATTTGAACAATAAGCAAAATACGCCTTGGCCTGAAAGCAGAACATTCCTTGCTTGTACTGTTTAAAATTGTGGAAATGTCATATTTTAGAGAAAGGAATGATCTTCGGGCTGCATAAATAAACCAATAAAAGTCCATTAAATTGCTTTCATTCTAACCACTTAAAAGCCTAGATATTTATCAGAGACAGTTTCTTCAACTTTTCATGACAGTATCTAAAAAAATAAGTAAATTAAGCTGAGATGTTTGGCTTTTAAAATGCTCCAGTTTTCTTAATTTTTGATTCATCCTCATGATCTTGGTATGACGTTTTTACCTGAAGTTTCAACACTAACCTGTACTTACTATGTTCTGTTGTAGGTTCTGGGATACTTGTTTTTTTTCTGCTTCATTTTGCATTTTCTATGCTAACTTGTAGTTGTTGTTTCTTTTTTTACATATGCTTACACATGGGACAATGAAGTACTAAATTTGATCTTTTCTTTCAGTTTCTTATTCGTTTTTCTCTGTGATCTGTCAAACAGATGTTCCATTAATTACAATAATGATATTTGATATTTTCAAAGCATGATTACAAAGCTAAAATGTTCAGCTGATAAAATTGTTTTATGTAGCTAAAGGTTTATATGGTTTGAGTTAACATTAAGATTAGTGAATCCATATTTGATGTAGTTTATTGTTAACATTTGACATTTAACCTCAAAATACTTTCAAATATTACAAAAAACACAAAGAAAAAAGTACTGAAGCTGGAAAAGTTTGTTTGGCCTGTAGTTAAAAAACAACAACTTTACAATGGTTTAAGATGTTGCTTAACCTAATGGAAAACTATATTAAGATCTTCTGTCCTGTGCTGCTCCGTTACAGTCCAAGAACATCTGATAAATGTCACTGTCTTCTGATCTGAAGAGTGAAAACCAGATCAGTCACAGAAGCAGTTCATTTCTCACAGCACAGTAACAGGAATCTCAAGTGATGTGATGTACTCCCTTACATCTGTCTTCAAAGACAGAATTTAGGCCTGGGAATGACATCTCTCCTAATTTACCGTCATTTCCAAATCAGCTTTTCCTCAAACTCCGTTTTTATACCAAGAAGAAAGGGAAATTTATCTCATTCACCTCCGGTGTTAAACTGCTTGCTGCTTTTTAATCAGTCGATGCCCATTTCCATCCCCAGATTTTTTTTTTTATCAGCTCTTTTCCATGCCCAGTGATTTGTTCCTGCCAACCAGCAGGTGCATCTCAATAAATAGGACTATCATCAAAAGCAGAATTAATTTTTAAAATTTATTTCTATTAGCAAAACTAATGTTATTTACAGCAATCATGTGAAAAAGTATCTGCCCCCCCTCTTCTCCTTTTGCTTTTTTTCCCCTCACTTAAAAATCGATTATTAAACAAAGATTCATATTTTCAAAGATGACCTGAGAAACTACAAAAAAAGTTTTTAAATTATGATTTTATGCATTGAATGAAGAAATGTATCCAAACCAACCTGGCTGTGTGTGGAAAAGAAAACCTAATAACTGCTTGTACCACTTCATGGCAACAGCTGTCAAGTGTTTTACAATAATTGGCAATGAGTGTTTTAAGTCTCTGTGGAGGACTTCCTCCCACTTTTCTTTGCATTATTTATTAAATTCAGCCACACTAAAAGGTTCTCCAGCATGAATGACCCTTAATAAGGTCATGCAACACAAACATTTAACTGCCAGAGCGAGGAAATAAATCTAAGAGTATTTCCTTATAACGAGAAGGTTTCTTGTTATAATGAGATACTGCTATTGAATTTATTTTATTTAGCTAAATGCTTCTGTAGAAACTCAATCAGATGAAAGTTCAGACTTTGAATAGGCCACTACAAAACCTTCACTTTTTTTCAGGATTGTCTGCAAGAAAGCTAGAGAGAATTCATCGGTCCATCAATCACAGCAAGTAGTCCAGGTCCTGAAGGAGTAAAGCAGCCCGAGACATTACACTGCCACCACCATGTTTGACCATCAGTGATGCTAATTTTCTGAAAAGCTGTTAGTTTTACTCCAGATGTAACAAGACACACACTTTTGTCTCGTCAGTCCAGAGAATATTTTCCTAAAGGTTTTGGGGATCAGTAGGATATTTCTGGAGGTAAATGTGACACGGACAGGGAACCAGGAGGCACGGAGAGCAACAGAGGCAAACGGAAGCATCCAGGAGAGAGGAGCTCAGGTACTGAGGGAGAGGTGGAAAGGATACCTGAAGAGCTAATCAGAGGTGAGTGGTGGCAGCTGGGAGAGGGAGCAGGCTGAGGGAAATGAGAAAATGAGGAACTGCTAGGAAGGGGAGCGACAATACGAGTAAACACTAACAGGAAAACATTCTGGCAAACAATGAGAAGGAAAAAAACTAAGAATTTTATCAGGAGTAAGTAATCTAAATACAGGAAATTAAGAATAAGTAAAGCTAAATACAGTGAAATAAGAATGACCAAAACGAGAAAAATCTCCCCAAAAAAGAAGAAAAAAACTCAGATCCTGACATCCTGGGAAGGTTCTCCACTACTTCATGTTTTCTCCATCTGTAGATACTCACTGTGGTTCTCCGGAGAGTCTTAAAAATTGCTTTTTAGCTTTTTCTACTCTGATAGATGTTAAAGATTTGAGCTTTTCTTCTGCTTTTGAACGACTTTAGATCAGAAAAGTTGCCTTTTGAGATTTTTTTGCCTTTTTGTGTCGGGTTGCATTTTATTGGTCTCTTTATTCTACAGGTGTGACAGTCTGGTTGGGACTTGTAAAACTGAATGGGAAATATAACCACAGTTAAATCATGATTTAACAAGGGGGGGTGATTACATTTTCATTAACAGCCCGGTTTTTTCGGATAGAGATCATCATTTGAAAACTGCCATATATCAAATTATTTAACGATCTGAAACACTTAAGTGTGTAAAAGAGCAATTCTACTGAGATGCACCTGCATGACAAGACGACATAATCATGTTCCATAAAGATGGAACCCTGAAAAAAAAAGAAACCCTGCAGCAAAGCCCTTAGTTAAAAATATTTTTCCTCAGATGAATTTCCAAATTGAACCGATTATATAAGCGCGTCCCTGACAAGCAGCTCCGTGCATCCCTGCTGGGAGTAAGTGGATGTGTGGAAGCCAGAACCCTCCTTCCCTCCCTTCCTCCTTCCCTCCCCGCATCTCATTAAGCGAGTCCCGCTGTAGGTGAAGCTGCTTCTCGCTGCCATTCTGGAAGCAGGTGTCCAACATGGCGAACGCTCGCAGCGGCTCTCTGGCGACTATTCTCTTTCTCTTCGTGTTTCCAGCGACTCTTCACCAAGGTAGGACTTTTTCTGCTTGGTGCGTGGACGGATACGGCCTTTGTTCCCGCATTTCCGCGGATGCATTCGCGGAGGAGTGTCATTGTAGCAGCTTTTTTCTTTCTTTTTTGATTTGCGGGGAGCTGGGGGGGGGGGAGAGCCGTGCGCGGCAGAGCGGTTTGGATTCAGCGGAGATGTTTCACCAAGTAGGAGAACGTGTGTAAAGTTAAAGCGCAGAGCAGAGCAGGTTTGGGTTGGTGGTTTTTTGGCGTTGCAGAGGCGCTGCCCAGCCGATGCATCACTTTGGACCGCTGGAGGCTAAACCGCTTCTTCTTTCCCCCGTTTTCCTTCACCAGCACCGCTGGGAACTGCTTTGTCAGAACAGGGGGGAAACTGTTGTCTCTGTGCGCTCATGAGGATGGAAGAAGACGCAGATTTGTCTGCATGCTCGCGTTGTTGCTGTTTATGTCCCGGAGGTTACTTTAGTGGCGTGTTGCTGTGTTGTGTGAGCGGACAGGGACACGGACAGGGACACGGACAGGGACACGGACACGGACAGGGCTGGAAAGCACGCTGCAGAGAGCGGCAGTGCGTGGAAACTCGTCTTCTGTGTGCCGCAGCCTCAGCGTCTCACAGCAAAACTCCATACGCAACTTTCTTCATTTAACTCGTGTCAGCCGAGTCACAGATTCCCGCCTGATCTCACGCCCGCACACTCTGCCGCTAATAACGGCGCACACGTCTGCGATTGATTCGGCGCAAAGACGTGTCGCGAATCCGCGCGGGTTTTGGGATTAATCTGTGGATTTAATGATGATGATGATGATGGTGGCGCCAGGTCAGCTCGACTGCGCGCTTCATTTATAGCTAATCACTTTGTTTTTCTCTCTGGAAACACTTTCCTCAATTATGGAAACAAATAATTAGTAAAAAACCTAAAATCTCTCTAAATGTAATTGGATGTTTTCTGCTGTTGCATCTCTGGTTCGTATTCCAGTTTGAGCTAGTTGATGTAAATGCAAAATATGTTATTATCGGAATCCTGCCACCAGGTTTATTAGCAGAAATTATGAGTAGATGTTTGTTTATTAAAATTCGTAAAAAAGCTGCTTTAAGAAGCGGGGTCGGCTACGAAACATCCCGAGGCGTTTCGTACCAGAGAGACGTGAGAAATGGGGACGGGGCGAACCGAAACAGCGCCCAGTGGACTGGCTGTGGTGTGGTCGAGTGGGTGAATGTGTGGTGAAAGTAAAGGCATTTCCACGGAGAGCCACGCCACGTTTAGACGGCTTTCTAACACGAGCTAATGAAGGGGAATGAATCCCGGAGTTGTGCGCGCTGCGCTGCGCTGCGATGCGATGCGCTGCTGCATTCATTCTACCAGAGCTGGGTCTGCAGAGAAAACCTCCAAAGCTTCCTCTGGGCTGTTCGAATCTGAGTTAGATGGTTTGTAATGAAGGATGGGCTTCAGATGGAGATGCTCAGGGTGAAGCTGCGACACAATTCCCCTGGGCTCAGGCTGTTCTTCATGAGAACACGCAGAAGCTCCAGCCTCTGGTGGGGAGACTGACGGGGTAGAGGCAGATGTTTGTCACATTGGGGATTATCCGCAACACTTAATCCAGTGAAATAGAGAAATGTTTCCCACTTCTCTTCTCCTTGCAGCAGGTCACCGAACGGGTTAAAAGCAGCAGAGAGTAACTGAGTCTGAACTTGGGACCGAGACGATTTACCTTCATGGTAATAGCTCCACTGAT
Organism: Valencia hispanica; assembly: GCA_963556495.2. Taxonomy (NCBI): domain Eukaryota; kingdom Metazoa; phylum Chordata; class Actinopteri; order Cyprinodontiformes; family Valenciidae; genus Valencia; species Valencia hispanica. Next base: position 3,852,857 of record OY747715.1, on the reverse strand, counting down.
TTCCCACAGAACTCCTAGGACTCTGGCACAGAGCGTATCAATTATTCACCTCCAGCTGCATACTCTAAGATCCCATTGTGCCCATGCATGCAGCCTGTTGGTCTGCCTTCCTCCTCCCCTAATACAAAGACGTGAAAGTAATCCGCACTGTCCAGCAACACGCATTAGGCTGCCATTACTGTCCGTGGAGCTGATCTGGAACCAGGTTGTGCATTTCCTCCACCCCACCTCAATAAACAACATTTTAGTTACAAGCTAGACAGTAGTGGGTGTGGCACATTGTGCGTTCTGGTCAAAAATGCAGTCAAATGATCCAGAAGTAAATGTAAGCTTTTGTTTTTGTTCTTCTCAGATCACTCTTTATAAAAGGGGAAGTGTAACACATATCTGTTAAAGCTAGACCTGACACATCATGTACAAAGTGACAAAGAAACGAATTTATTAAGAGAATATATAAAAACTACAAAGCTGCAATAACCTGCTTGGATAACTGCACACAGCTTTAATCGTATCCTTTAAACCAGCTTTTGATTTAGCTTTAGCTACAGTCATAGATGATAGAAACAAACCTTAATGTAGAAATGTATCAGCCAAGAGATAGAGCATAAAAATCACACAGTATTACCTGGGCCACAGCTGTCCATGAATGGCTAAAATCCATGAATACATGACAACCCTTCTGCCTATTAATTGTTCAAACACCAAATATACCCTAGTATGCATTAATACGCACAGTGGAAACCGTCTTAGCTCTACAGCAGGACCTAACATCTACAGTCTTCATTGTTTCTGCTCTTGGTGGTACATCCAATCAGTGCCAAGAAAATTAAATGGTGTTCCTGGATTGGCAGCTTTGCCAAAAACCAGCCAATTGCATGCCAGGTAGCATTGCTGCTAAGCTTCCCAAGCGGCACTTTCTCGTGACTATTTTAGGTATTCTGTGAATTCTTTGCAAATTGGAGTTACGTTTCACAGAAAAATCTTAGTCTGTGAACAGGGAATTGATGGGGGGGGTTCACTGTACACCATTTCCTTCTGAAGGCAGTCAGCTGTCATTGAAGGAGCTGCAGGGATTTCCAACATGTACTTATTTTCTACATGTGAGGGCGATCTGGTGTTTTCTCTATATTTCTGGATGAATGAGTGAATAGGGTTGCATGACATATCTTTTCCTCCAAAAAACCCCAAAACAAACCATCCAGGCCTGGCTAAAATCTCCTAAACCTGGTAGTAGAACATGTGATTGTCCCAAAGCCATGAGCTTTAACTGTTTTTTTCCGTTATTTAAAATGGTGGTAGCATCATGGTCTGGGTCAAGTGTCTTTCCGATGAAACGGAGGTTCTTATCAAGGTGGATGAAGTCATAAACCGTTCCTATAACCGCTCAGTTTGACCTAAACGTTTTAGGCGTTTGCCAGACGGTTAAACTGGAAGGATTAAATTTTTCAGCATCAATGTGAGCCCAAGCGGTCACCAAGATCAATAAAAGAATGACTTGGAGAGAGGAAAAATAAACTTTCAGAATCCAGAACTAAATGTGACAGAAGAACTGTGGGTTCATATGAACACTACAGTGGAGAAGAGATGTCCTCACCAATGTTGTTGGATACTAACGGATTACTACCAAACAATACAGACTAATGAAGCTGAATCAAACTATTAGTTTAGGTTTGTGCAGTTTTCAGCCAATTTAGTTCACATTTTCTTTTCCCTCAAAGAAATTAACATTTCTGTTGAATATGAAAGGGTAACAGTCCCATTGTTATACAAGAAACCATTTTAGAACTGATCTTTTGCTCTTTTTTGTTTGTTGTTGAAGATGTTTCTATAGCGATTCTAATCCCAATTTATATAGATATCTCACATCAGCTGTTTTATTTAAATATTCTATCTTCCTATTGCTAAAATATTGAATTTCAGAAAGCCTCCATGAAACCTGCAGAATGCAAGGGCTGATCCTTTCATGGTAATCGATTTGAAGGCATCCGTCTTAAAAACCGTTGACTTTGCAATCCCTCATCCTAAGCAAGCAGGTGACACACAGAAAGAAGACACTGACAAAGCAAAGAGGCGTTGAGCCAGTAGTGCTTTCTATGGGACACGTAAAAAAAGAACAGAAAGTTGATGCCACCTTTCTCTGTCAATAACTAGGTCTGGAAAAGAAAAGTAGGAACACTGAGCCAGGAGTACTTTTCATGGCTCTATACTGGAAGGAGACATCACTAAAGATAGAAACATTCAGTCAGGAATACTTTCTATGTTAAGAAAAAACCCAAAGGAGTGTAAGCAAAGTTATCAGCTGTGTCACTGACTGTGTAGAGGAAAGAAGCAACTAACCGGAGCAGCACGTTTTTATGCAGCAAGAGAAATTCTAATTATTGCCTTAGTCCGACTGAAATCAGACTTTTAAAATGCATGTATTCACCTTAGTCCGGCTGGAGTCGAACCGAACGAGAGTTTCAGAAGCTCAACTACCGCAGCTAGATAATGCGGTTAGAAATTCGAATTTCTTTGCATGTATACTCTCGCCTTGAGAAGCCGAGCTATCAGGAGCTGTGCCCCGCCCCTCCAGGAAATGACGAGCTCGGTTTTCCCCGTAATCAACAAAAAAAGCCATGTAATAATGTGCTGTAATAATTGATGTAATACGATCAAACGGTACAGAATGTAACAAATGTACAGCGCCGCAGCATTTGCCGTCATCCATTTTTTTATTTTTTTTTTACTATGTCTGCTTAAATTCCACACGTGTTTTTTTACCATCAGTGTGTGACGCGAACTGGAAGAATGCCACACGAAGGGTTGCATGTCGCCACCTACCGCTGCGGAGGTCGGCACACTTCTTTCAATAATGCCATTTTCGGAGTAAACTGGGACTCGGCTCGCTGCAGGAGGGAAGTCTTTAGTCCGATTACTCCAAAAAGCTCGATTTAGCTGTGCATGTAAACGTACTGACTGAGTCAGGGCTACTCTCTGTGAGAAAGAGGAGCAAAGATGTTAGACAGCAGCAACAGCTCCTTCACCGATTCCATCCAGGAAAAGGAAATGGGTAAACTGTGAAGCGCTCCACCAGGACTACTGGAGCGATTACACAAAGGCTCCTCTCATAGTCACCAAATTACACAATAAAAAAAAGAGAAAATGATTTAGATAAAACGCTCACACCAGAACCTTACCTTAGGCATATCCAGTAAAACCAGCACACATCAGGATATTTCTGCTCCTGCACGTCTCTGGATAAAAATACCCAAAATGCATTCATGAGCTTGTTTTTTTTTTTTCTTTTTTTTCTTCTCCTACATTACATTAAACTTTAAGTAGGCTTTCACTTTCTCCCCTAATTTCCCCATCCTCATGAATTATGAATTCATATATTCATTTCAAGTGTTATTTGACTCTAATACAAACCATGGAACAAATATAGATTCTAATCTAGCACCTCTTTCCATTTTACACGTGTGTGTGTATATATTACTATAAGTGAAAGCTATGTGATTTAATCTTCCTGCGGTGCGGTGCCTTCATGAGCGTTGGGTTGAGTTGTGCTGCAGCTTATTGGCTTACAGCTACAGGAGATGCTGCTTTATAGGCGTTAGAATAACGCTAATGCAGCACACTCTGACCATCAGCTTATTGGGACTGGAAACACTGGTGGTAGACATGCAGGCTTGTTCTGGGTGTCTGGAGGAATATTGTTATCTGCTGCTGACCTGATGAAGACCCTAATATCAGCTTTTACACGCTCCCTTCTGTTTGATCTCAGATAGTTATTAGGTTTGGATAAGAGCATTAGTTCCGCCTCCTGTGTAGATGCAATCTCGGGCAGATAATCCCGCACGTCTTCTGTCGACGGACACCGAGAGATGCTTGTTTACAACTCGCATGTCGTCTGCTGCCCCTCAGAACGATGGCTAACAAGAGAAAGTAGATCCGGTCAGAGCCAGGGAGTACGTTTGGACCAAATCCGACTGTTTTGTGCCGACATCGTTGTCACACCTTCTCTCAGATATATACAGCTCACTGTACATCCAAGCAAATGGATTAATTTGGAGCGTAAAGGCTTGATTAATGCATGGCTGACAGCTTGATTTATACAGAGTACATTTCTGCTTTCTGGCCTGCTTTCTTAGTTTTTATTTACCGCTACATTACCCCTGCCATATAAACTGAGGCAGTATGATCTGTCAGCTTCACATTCCTTAATGTGGTGATTGATTGATTATCCTCAACTGTAAAGATAACTCAGGAATGATCTAACGGTCGGCTCAGTCAGAGAAACCGTTGGGCTCTTTGGAAATACTGTCGATGTTTGAGAAAAGGCTCATTTACTGCTTTTCTTTGTGCTAACTGTTTCATTAATCAAGAAAAATAGACATAAATGTGTTTTTTTTTCTTTTCTTTTTTTACTTTGATCAGGATTAAACAAACTGAATTCTTTCCTTTCAGTTCTTGAATTTCATTAGAATTTCATTATGTTCTATAACTTAGAATAGTCATTTGAAACAGTCAGTGTTAATGTTGAGAAATGTTTCAATAATACTTTAATAATACATGTTTGAGAATTAGAACATGCTTAAATCACTTTGGAGTTGTTTGAATATTACAACAGCCTACTCTCCCAGCTGTACTTGAATGCAGCATGGGCAGCTGTTGGGGAAATCCCTTCTCATCAATGGGGATTGTTTTCTCCAAACTAAGGAGTTTGGGCTGATTGGATGCTACTGGTAGCCATGAGGACGTCAGCTGGTTTTTCTCTAGTATCAGGGATGTTTCCATTCAGATTGACATTGTTTCAGGTGAGTCATTCAGTCCAGAGCAGAGCGTGTTATGGACCTTATTGCTGTTGAAAGATGCGTTCGCTGACAAAGTTCTGGTTCGGTCCATCTTTCTTTTTCTACTGTAGCTGCATGAAAAACTCTGCATGTTCCCACATAGCAGAGTTTAGTGGTAGCTGGGAGTCCTTTCTGTTTTGTTCCGGTGTCACTTTTTAAAGTTGCCCTGTGGAAACATTGCTCTGCGCTCTGAGTTCTGCACATAAACATTCTGCATGTGTTCAGGTAGAAAACAGCTGGGTTCATTCAGTTCACATGTGTACTGAACCGACAGGGACGTACCAAAAACGGCCCGTACATGTACCATTAAAGCTCTACTACTTATCCATTTAAGGTCTTTCTGTACCTGACTTTTACAAGTACGTCTACCACAGGAGGTTTTGCACTAACCATCCATCAATTTGAATCTACCTTGGTGACTTTTCATGCCTTCTTTGACAACCAATTACTGAAACCACTTTTCTAAAATCAACACTTGGGCTATTTTAAGGAAATGTGGTGACAAATGAATAAATAAGGCAAGGCAATTTTATTTGTGTAGCACACTTTCAACAGCTGGGTAATTCAAGGTGCTTTACATGATTTGGTGATTAAAAGAAACACACATTACACATGATGCACAATAAAGCAAGAGAGCATGAACACATTTCATACATATGAAATCAATCATTTAATCGAAGGGAATTCTAAACAGATGGTTTTTAGTCTCGATTTAAAGCAGTTCAGAGTTTCAGCAGCTCTACACTCGTCAGGAAGTCTGTTCCAGATAAGGGGAGCATAGAAACTGAAAGCTGCTTCTCCATGTTTAGTTCTGAGTCTAGGGATGTTTAGTAGGCTAGAGTTGGAGGACCTGAGTGGTCTTGGTGGTTGGTACCATGACAACAGGTCTTCAACATACTTTGGTGCTAAGCCATGTAATGATTTATAAACTAGTAGGAGTATTTAGAAGTCTATTCTCTGAGTTACAGGGAGCCAGTGTAAGGACTTTAGAACTGGGGTGATGTGTTCTACTTTCCTGGTTCTAGTGAGGAACACGAGCAGCAGCGTTCTGGATCAGCTGCAGCTGTCTGATTGACTTTTTAGGAAGAACTGATAAGCAGTGGTTTAGTTTATTGGTAGGGAACTATTTGTTGAATGGTACAAAATGGAAGTAGGTTGGAAATGATCAAACTCAGCAACATTTAGCCTTCCTGATAATTTTTCTTTTAGATGCTTGTCTCATTTCCTGTCTCTCGCACGCACATATGTATGTATGTATGTATGTATGTATGTATTTACATTAGCCTAGCATTTCTTTGTGATTATTGCAAACATTGATGTTGTGACAATAATTGTAATATAATATGCTGTGCACCTTTTACTGATTGATTAGACAGACTGTTTTAGTTCAGAATTTCATAGAAGCAGAAGAAATACCAGACAGTTTCATTAATATTCAGAGACGAATACAAAAATGATTCCAAAATATTTAAGTCTTGTTTATGGTTTGCTGGTTCTAGACCTTATAAGATTAAACTGGGCCTGGTTTAGGTGCTAATCCCAGGATTTAAACGGCATTGATTTATAAGATGTGATATAAAGAATCTGTTTACTTGTGGATAATTCAGTCCAGATTTGACAGGCTGAGTCGCTTTGAGTGGCTGAAAGATGCTGAAACAACCTGGCCTTTACCACACCGTCCAATCAGAAGCCAGCTTTAGCATCATGTTGTTTCCTGATTTACAGGGTAAAAAAATGAAACTGTTTCACTTCATGCCCAGAATGTTAGGCAACTAACTAATATTGTTAACATTCTTTGTTTTTTGTATTTGGTTCTGGGCAAAGAATCACATTTTAAAATTAGAATGGGGAAAAAATGAAGAAAATTAATAAAATGTGTTGGCAACAGGGAATTATTTCATAGTTATGTTTTTGAAAAACAGTGAAATTAGGTAATTGAGTAAAAAGAAACTGGTAACGGTTATTGGAAGCCATAGTGATATTTTCAGAGCTGGTGCATTGCATTAGGCATTTATAGATTTCTCTTTGGAGTTTAAGTATTTTCCTGGGTAAATATGGAAAACAAAGTCTTAAGTCTTTATTCTGTTTAAAAGTTGTATTCTTCAATCTGTAGATTCTACCTTTTTCCCAGTGTCTAGCTTTTGAGCTTCCATATTGAAATATTTGCCATAACTTTAGCAAACTTTAGAATCCCTGCTTTAGGAACTGGCTAAAAAGGAAGGAGAACTCGGACGGATATTTGAATCTGGAAAATAATACAGTTTGGACATAAAGATCGAGTCCTGTTGGAGCGACTTATTGAAATGTCCTTTATGCTTCTCTCCCCTCTTAAGGTGGTAATAAATGTACAACTTCTCTCTGGGTGAGCCGTTTTACTGCCTCGTTGCCAAGTGTTGAGGAACTGAGGCATGGAGACGATGCAGTGAGGTTCAGATCCCGATCTGCACTCTGCTTATCTCCCTAACTGTTGGTAAAGATGAGATTTTATGCCGGCTTTGGACTCCGCAGCGCAGATCAGGCAGCAGAGCTTTTATTGGACTTTTGCTGCAATCCAGAAACAGTTTTACGGATTTTACTGCCTGGACAGAAACAATCAGCCCAACAATTTCCTGTCTTCAGCTACAGAGATAAACCTTGACTTTGAAATCGTTTTTTTATCATAATCTGGTAGAAAACAGCAAGACTTTGTGAAAGAAGGTATCGGCGTTGGATGAATCGTCCAGCGTGGTTCTGGCTCAGACTTTAGCTGCTGCGACGCCCCACAGTGATGGAAACAGGTGTGGAGATGGACGTGAACCCCCGCCCGCCCGCAGCAGCTTCTCCTGCTGTAATGAAGAACAATGGCTCTATTCCTGAAGGCGGGGGGTGGACCCCAAGTGACCCACGTCGTCCTCCTCCCGCTGCTGCCCCCGTCAGTCTTGGAGCGACCGCGCTGTCAGGCCAACAGATGACTGCTGGGTCGCATCTGGCCTCCCTGCACTTAGTGGAATCAAAGGGAGAAAAAAAAGGTTTATGGCCTACTTGTTAGTGAGCCGCCAACTGATGGGATGTCAAGTAAGCACCCTCCAGTTCTAAATCTCTTGAGGGATTGGAGGAGGAGGGTGGGCGTGGGCAGCAATCTGCCACCCTGACAGGCTGAGGAGCTGCGTTGTGCAGCGCAGCGCACCGCAGCGAAGCAACCTGACCATGAAACCTGCAAAACCAGCCACATCACATCAGTGATTATTCTCCATTTCTGCTCCTATTTACAAAATGGTAATGCCCAAAAGGTGAATGCAAATTCTCTTCACTTCTAAAGAGTTGTTTTGTTGAGGCCTCCAGTGAGAATATAGCCAATGCAGATGAGTAGTAAAGAACACTGCAGGACTGGGGTCCTCGTTATGTAATAACCAGGTTTATTTTGTGCACATACATAAATTCCCCAGCTGAGCTTCTGAGGCCGTTTTATTTCCTGATAAGAAGAAGCCGTGTTACAGGCTGTAGATGAGGAATTAAAACACAGTCGGGTCTACGGAGCTTAACCTACGTTGGAGACAGAAAGCAAAGATAAGCCAGTCTGTGATTATATATTTTTATCGTTTTCTTTCTCAGCCTTTTTAAAGTCTAAGTGAGTCTTTTAGATGCTGTTCTCTCCCAGCTGAGGTTTCTCTTTAAAGGACTGGAAGGTGTGTGCTGTAGCCTACATTGTGACAGGTGTTGCTGCTCCCTCCTGTTCTGAGGTTTGCATTAAACAAGTTGACCTTTGGTGGTGTAATTAGAGAAAAATATTCACGTTTGAGTTATTCTGAATGCAGTGTGAAAAAAATATTTTCAAATATTAACGTCCAATAAAGATGACCTGAGTTTTTCGATGGCAGTACTAGAGCAGTACCGGTACCTGAACGGTACTTTCTCTGCATCTATGTTTTTAATAGGCCTGTCAAACGGTTAGAAATTTTAATCAAATTATTACAGGGTAGCTGTGAACTATTAGCGATTATCAACATTCCTAGATATGACTATAGAGTACTATTTTTGGTGTAAAGGATTACGGTTACTTTATTGATACCTGAGGGTAAATTTGTCTTGCAGTGAAAAGAAATGAGAGGCATCCAATACAAACTACATACAAAACACAGAAGGAAAAAAAAACCCACACACCATATAAACACCTAGTGAGATTTCACAAAAAGGTTCAACTATAATGGTTTACATCATATGCCGACAACAAAAACTAACTCTTATTTAAAAACACGATTGCTGAGGGTACAAAACTGTTCGTGAAATTAAGGACAAAACCGGAAGCCGTGGCTCTTTTTTATTTTCTTTAAAAAAAAATTTTTCAAGGAAATACAGGAGAGATGCGTGAAACGTTTGTTTGGAATTCCACTATCACATCGACAGGTTGCCCTTTTAACCTATTAATCTTTTATCAATCAGTCAATCAAACTTTAATTTTAAAGCGCTTTTCATACAAAGATTGCAACTCAAAGTGCTTTACAGAATAAAAACAACCCCACATAAACTACAAACCCAGCCCTCCCCCACAGATTTAAAAGCATGATTTTCGCCTGTTGCCAAGCCGAACTAACTGGTTAACATTTTCTAAATGTAAAGCTGACCGTTTCTTCTGAACAATAGGGGGATAATTTGTTCCTAACTAAATTAGGATGTTTTGTACAGACCATAGAGCTGTTATAATCTGTTCAAGAAGCAAAATATTCCCCCTTTAAAGAAAAAAAAAATCCACACCTAGCCAGCAGGGGGTAATTATAAGATCAGCTAAAGATTAAATTATAAGAACAATATTCAGAGCTTGACTTCTTATTACCTTGAAACTGTTTTTTGGGGTTGGTCGAATTTTATTTCATTTCATTAAATTTTTTCCCTCACAAAAAATCTAATTGTTACAGAATCTGATGAAAGTTTCTAAACTTACAGAAACAAAAGAATTTCAAAACCATTTTTTCCTTGTGCCAAATGTGGTTAAACTAACCTTATTACAATAAACCGCATTATTAATCAGGTCTTTTTTCATATCAGTGTTTGTTTCAAGTCTTTCATTGGCTCACTGATTAACTGGAGCAACAAGAATCCAGTTCATTTCCGTCTTGCCTTACAGTGTTTGAAAACAAAACATGTATTAAACCTTTTAATATAAAGTCATTAAATGAGATTGATGTGATAATATTGGCAAAGCCCGGCTCCCATCAATCAGTCACTCAACTGTTACCCCAATTTCATCAGAGAGCTGTCAGCTGGAAGCACATCCAGGCGTCTGAGATCCGCAGCTTCTTTCTTTCTTCGGTTTCCCTGAAGAAGAAACGGTTAAAAGACGGAAAAAAAGCGTAAACCAAAAAGGGGCCTTTTACTGTGAAGCACACTCAGGAGCCTTGGCAACATCAGAGAGTCGCTGCAGGCAGGGGCTCGGTCTTGTGTGTCTGACACGAGGAAGCAGTCCCTCCACTGATGGATAACATTTATTATGAGGAAAATATATGTTCTTAATAATAAATATGGTCGTTGATACTTATTCACATCATACAGATTTTCCTGGAAAGTCTCAAATGGTATGGAATTTGAATTAAGGAGTTCCAGGTCTTGGTAACTATAGGAAAAATATTCTGACTTGCTTTAGATATTTTAAGGGGCTTCTGGCATCAGGATCCTGTGGTGGAAAATTCTCATGTAATTAGGATTTTAGTATTTATTCTCTGTTTAGTGAATGCATCTAGGGTAAGATGACAAGGTTATTGTTCCTGATAAATATGTCAGGTCACCAGAGAGACAGACGCCGGGGCAGCAAGATAACAGTCTGGCCTTCGGATGTGCTGCTTCATGCGTCCAGTCAGATTCTCATGAACCAGTTCTCCAGAGGCGGGGCGTGAAGGTTGGAGAAGACGTCTACAGAGATAAACGGTGATTGCTGAATACTATTTAAACTGTTAGTCAGAACGGTTGGGTAGGGTGATGCAGGAGTAAATCTCTGTCCCTTCCATGTTCTGGCCAAGCATCTTTGTATTAAATACTTAAACGCCTTCTGGGACTCAGTCTTCTCTATTATGGAAACCCTGAGGTATTTTTTTGCCATTACAATCCTTTCTGGAAGCGTCTGCGTTGAGGTTTACCGTCCACAACTGGAAGGAGACCAAATGCTAGAACTCGATGGAGGAAATATATTTCTCCTCTGTCTGGGAACGCCTTGAAGTTCCTGTAGAATGAGCTTTCTGGAGTTGTCTCCCAGACCAGCTACCCCTGATCTTAAGTAGAAGACAATAGGTGTTCACATGGTATTCTCTATCGTATTGTCTAAAACATCTGCCCATTCATCCATCTGAAATCATTTGGTTTCATATTAAAAGCCAGACTCTTATAGAAGCATCTGCCATAAATTCAGAGCTTGTTAATTTACTCTGACCTGAGTGGTCTTGGTGGTTGGTACCGTGACAACAGGTCTTCAACATATTTTGGTGCTAAGCCATGTAATGATTTATAAACTAGTAGGAGTTTTTAGAAGTCTATTCTCTGAGCTACAGGGAGCCAGTGTAAGGACTTTAGAACTGGGGTGATGTGCTCTACTTTCCTGGTTCTAGTGAGGACGCGAGCGGCAGCGTTCTGGATCAGCTGCAGCTGTCTGATTGACTTTTTAGGCAGACCTGTGAAGATGCTGTTGCAGTAATCAATCCTACTACAGATAAACACATGGATGAGTTTTTCTAGGTCGTGTTGCAAAATCAGTCCTTTAATCCTAGAAATGTTCTTCAGGTGATAGAAGGCTGACCTTGTTATTACCTTTATGTGACCCTGGAGGTTCAGGTCTGAGTCCATTACTACACCTAGATTTCAGGCCTGATCGGTAGTTTCTAGCTGGATTAATTGAAGCTGTGTGCCGACTGTTGATCGTTCCTCCTTGGGTCCAAAAATAATCACTCCAGTTTTGTTTCTATTCAGCTGGAGAAAGTTATGGCCCATCTGTCCATTTATTTGGTCAATGCATTGATTTAGGGTTTGAATGGGTTCAGAGTCACCTGGTGACATTGTAATGTAGAACTGAGTGTCATCTGTGTGAGGTGAATGGTGAGGAGACTAGTATCAGCTGCCATCAGAAGGTCATGTGTGATCTTTACCAGAGCTGTTTGTGGACTATGGTGGGGGCGGAAACCAGGCTGAAATTGTGGTTATTGAGGCAACAACTTTCTCAAGGTTTTTTTTTTTTAAATAAAAGGAAGGTTTGAAATCGGACAAAGATTATCAAAGTTATTGGGACCTGCACCAGGTTTTTTGAGAATTGGAGTAACGGATCCAGTTTTCAGAGATGAATGAATAATTCCAGCGCGATGGGAGAAGTGGGTGATAGTAGTTATGAGAGGTACTAACACTGGGGAGAGGAACAAGCTGGCAGGTGGATAATTTATTTTTATTTCAAATCTTTCTGTTACTGTGAGAATCCTGTATTAACCCATATCTAGACGTAGCTAGTGGCCGTCTAACTGGACGTTTTGACCAATCATTCACCTTTAGGGCAGTTGGCTGCTGGTAAAATGGTGGCTTTGCTAAAACCACTTCTGTGTAGCTTAAGAATTTTAAATACTTCCAAAGAGATATTAGGCTTGTGCCGATTCACCATAAATCGATTTAATTGCGACGTAAAACAGGCCAAATCGATGCGATTCAGAAGTGTTTAAAATAATAAATAAATGAGGAAAGACATAAAAGTCCGGCGAGGACGGACCGGCGGAAACAGACTGGGTGCAGCTAGTGTTTTAGTCATGCAGCGCAAAATTGAGAAACTATAGGAAATATTTTAGTTGTGAAAGAAGCGTCTTTGTTGCGTATAGTCTTTTCCTCAGACATATCCACTTTTCACCTGGTGTCCGGGGCGTCCTCCTCGAGCTGCAGCACAGCTCTTGTTTACCAGACGTTAGTTCAAGTGTAACTTTATGGATAAACCGCGAAGGACATTTCCCCATACCATCCTGTTCGTAGAAGATTTATTATTTCTATTTTTAAAGTCCTTTCTGTAATGGTTGACTTGTAAAAGCTAATCTGAAGTTTATTTAATTATTATTTTTAACAAAATAGAACAAGAATACTAAATATGTTAAAATCAAAAGTCTTCTTTAAGTAAAATGAATATGATGGTTGTGTTTAAGGATTGGACCAAGTGTCCACTGTTATGGAAATCAAAATATGATCACCCTATATTATACTTCTAGCTTTAACACACATTTCCTTTAGCTTTCATTGACAATATGACCTTGATATGATTATGAAACATATTTCGGACATGTGTTGGTTTTATTTGTGGTTTCAAATAAGTAAAAAGACAAGACATCAATTTGTTTGAATGCTTTGATTAATGGAGATTGAATAGATTTAGGAGTGGAAAACCGTCTTGGAATAAATGAGGAAAAAACCCTAAATGAGAAAAAAAATATGCAACAAAAATAACCGTTTCATGATGTAATCATAGCACCCGAATCGTAGTCGAATGGTGAGGCACCCAAGATGGCACGCCCCTAGAGTTTAAGTAAAGTGAGTTCAAATCCACTCACGCACCGCCCCTAAACCTTACAGATCTGTTGGGACCATCAGAGCGAGACGCCATCAGGACCGTGGAAGAGTGTTTTTGTTTAGTTTTTTTTTTTTGTGTGTGCCAAAGCTGAAGGATTAGTGTTTATAACCTGTAGAAAGAGGTGCTTGAAGTGAAACGGCTCAACCGTGTTTTTTCTGATTTACATATTTTATGTCCTGTTGAGCCTTTATGCATAACATGTTGGGTCCTGTGGGTTATTGAGATGCTCTAATTGCTGGTTTACATGGTTGACAAAACTAATCCGACGTCCCAAGTGAACCATTGTGTGGTCACAGCATGAAATATTCTCCGTGCCACTTTCTGAAGGCCATAAGTGGTCTTTGATTGTCCTTTTCCTCCCAGTTTGAGGCCTTTATCATCTTTGCTCGGCTCCGGAGTCGCAGGGAGGCATCGCTTGATGTAATTGGGCCCGTTTTGCTTGCGTCTGTTGATACGTCGAATTCAACAATGAATGAATAAAGGAATCAATGTGGATGATTTGAGCTTCCAAGCAAATAAACAATACAGCTGGTGTTCTGTTGTAATCATCGGAGGGGAAATGAATGCCCTTCTGAGAACAATGCAGGTACGTCGCATCCTCGGCAGCTCGCTACGACCCCATCTCTCCTTTTACATAACGCTCCGGCTTGTATTACATTGCGGTGAATTTGCTTCTGATGAGACCCTTCAGGCTGTTTCACTGTCTCCCGTGGAACAGGATCATGTTTCCCCACTGTGCTCAGCTCCGTCCTTTTGTCTCATCTATTGTAACCCTGTCTTGACTGATATATTCTGCTCTAACACCAGACAACCACAGCACAATAACAAACCATCTCATTTTCTTTGTGTCCTGGTTGGAGGATGCGAAGGAGAAATCATACTGACTGGGGAACAATGCGGCCCTTCTTTGATCAGAAACTGTAGATTGGAAGGATGTAAAGTACAGATTAATTTCATTTCGAGCCATAATTTCATTTCCTTGGCTAGGAAAAGATCAGAGCTCCCCTGGGTTATTTGCTTTTTAACTATGAGCTATTCAGACTACACAGAGGAACCAGTGACTCCTTTTGACACTGCAGAGTTGGGTAGGCCACATTCCAGAGTAATACTTGTTAGAGTAAAATTGGATAATCGTGTTAACCTTGTGACTAATAGTGCTGTTTTAATCTCTGTTAACAGTAAAACCGTCCACTCAACCCTCATCTGTGCATTCTACATGTGCTTTTATTCATATAACTGGATCTAATTTTAGATTTTCTTCATTAGGCAGCTATTTCTCTTGCATCTATTGTGAAACCGCTAAAGCACGCCTGTAGAAAGCAAAGAGTAACTGCAGTCATTTAAATGACATTAGTGTATATTAAGTGAGGGGTATTTTTCAGCATAACCTGGATTGATTTTGTTTCACTTGGAGCTGGCGCTCAGGCCGCTCCTGTTGCCAACTAATATAACGAAACAGTGGAAAAAAATGGCTAGTTGGCATAAGGAATGGTTGCTTCTGCCCAGTCAGTGTGTTTGTCATGTAGAACTGGAGCGGCCATCTCATCAATAATGAATAAAAAGATGAATCCTCTATATTCTTCCTGGTTTTCCTGATTCATCCCTAAAGGAACGCCCGGCACAGTTCCTCTTCTCTGAAAGCTAATTTCTGGCTGATTCACTTCATCCTAAGTCTGACCTTTTGAACTGCAAATAAGTATAATTTATTTTACAGCTGGTTATTTCCCCACTTTAGGCACCAGTTTGAGAACCAACAACATAGTTATTTTATTCTACTTAGAGTTTACCGTATGGATATATGACTCTACTAAATAATATCTACCTGCAGGTCAGTCAGTTATTTTAGTTTGATGAGGAATACTTATGTCTGAAGGCGTTTTATGACATTCTTCTTGGCTATATATTCAGAACCTAGCTAAATGGAGACACACTGTATCAATCAACCAATCAAATCTTATTTATAAAGCGCTTTTCATATAACAATTACAACTCAAAGTGCTTTACAGAATTAAAATGGCCCCACAAAAACCACATTCCCATCCCTCCCACACATGATTAAAAGCATGATTACAGTTTTACCCCTCCCCGTAATACGAGCTGTAGGGTTTTAATATGATGAATGAAATGTTGACCTTTTTTATGACTATTTATAGCTATCAAATGGTAGGACAGCAAGGTGCATGTGGTATATTTTGACAACAAAATTCCACAAAAATGATCAATGGAAATCAAATTTGTCAACACATTGAGGTCTGGATTAGGAGTCACACTCAAAATGGGAAAAACACTACAGGCTGATCCAACATTGATGTAATGACCTTAAAACAAGTCAAAATGAGGCTCAGTAGTGGGTGTAGCCTTCACCTGCCTGTAGGACCTCCCTACAACTCCTGGGCATGCTCCTGATGAGGTGGCGGATGGTCTCCTGAGGGCTCTCCTCCCAGACCTGGACTAAAGCATCCCCCAACTCCTGGTCTGTGATACAACGTAGCGTTGGTGGATGGAGCGAGACATGATGTCCCAGATGTGCTCAATTGGATTCAGGTCTTGGGGACGGGCGGGGCCAGTCCATAGCATCAATGCCTTCCTCTTGCAACAACTGCTGACAAACTCCAGCTGCATGAGGTCTAGCATTGTCTGCCATTAGGAGGAACCCAGGGCCAACCACACCAGCATATGGTCTCACAAGAGGTCTGAGGATCTCATCTGGGTACCTAGTGGCAGTCAGGATACCTCTGGTGACCACATGGAGGGCTGTGCGCCCCCCCCCCCACACCATTACTGACTCACTGCCAAACCGTTCATGTTGGAGGATGCTGCAGGCAGCACAACGTTCTCCACGGCGTCTCCAGACTCTGTCACGTCTGTCACATGTGCTCTTTCATCTGTGAAGAGCACAGGGCGCCAGTGGCCAATTTGACAATCTTGGTGTTCTCTGGCGAATGCCAAACGTCCTGCATGGTGTTGGGCTGTAAGCACAACCCAACTTTGGACGTCAGACCCTCATACCACCCTCATGAAGTCTGTTTCTGACCATCTGAGCAGACACATCCACATGTGTGGCCTGCTGGAGGTCATTCTGCAGGGCTCTGGCGGTGCTCCTCCTGTTCCTCCTTGCACAAAGGTGGAGGTAGCGGTCCAGCTGCTGGGTTGTTGGCCTCCTCGACGTCTCCTGATGTACTGACCTGGTAGCGCCTCCATGCTCTGGATACTACACTGACGGACACAGCAAACCTTGTTGCCACAGCTTGCATTGATGTGCCATCCTGGATGAGCTGCACTACCTGAGCCACTTGTGTGGGTAGTAGATTCCGTCTCATGCTACTACTAGAGTGAAAGCTCCGCCAACATTCAAAAGTGACCAAAACATCAGCCAAAAAAGCACAGGAACTGAGAAGTGGTCTGTGGTCACCACCTGCAGAACCACTCCTTTTATTTGGGGTGTCTGGCTAATCGCCTATAATTTCCCCCAGTTCCATTTGCACAACAGGAAGCAACATTGATTGACAATCAATTTCCTATGCTAAGTGGACAGTTTGATTTCACAGAAGTGTGATTGACTAGGAGTTACATTGTGTTGTTCCCTTTAGTTTTTTGAGCAGTGTAATTAACAAAGAGGCAAAGTTCACCCAGAGCCGTTCTAGTTACTAGGCTTCATATTTTAAATCACATTACTTTCTATAAAACCTTTTAAAAGAATTTGTAACTCGTTGGTATAAAAAACTTTGAATTGTCTCTTTCCAATAAAATAACTGCTTATTCTCTAATTGGGATTAAGTCAAGTTTATTTATAAAGAGCTTGAACAAACAGCATGACAGCTGACCAAAGCGATGTACAGAAAGCCGATCATAACATGCAACATCACATATCCAAAATAGAGTAAAACTAGGAAAAGTACAATCGGAATACAGTAGAGGGAAAGTACTAAAAATATAAATGGTAAAAATACAGTCTAAAATACCAAAAGCTATCAAAAGAAAATAAAACATGCGTCAGTCACCATTATAAATGATCCGGTATATAATGAGTATTAAATGGCTACAGAAGAGTATATTTTTATTTAAAACTCCAAAATTTTGAGATAATTTCACATATTTACAAAAAAGCGTTCTCTTAAATTCGTAAGAAACAATTTAGTTTTCCTTAATCAAAGGCATACATTTACGATATAAACATAAAGTTGTTCTCTGACATTGTAAAGTCCAAGATTGGTAAAAGGGGGAAAAAACCTCACAAGTTTACTCAGACATCTGTGAGAAGAAAAAACAGGAATCCAGTAAGGTTTACGTGGTAAATTCAAGAGATGTGCATCTGGATAGTTTCTGAAGTGTAAGTGGAAGATCGGGGCTCTTTTACTGTATCAGAACATCTACCAACTCTCCATAAACACCTCAAACCAGATCCAGACACGCTGTCTGAGATGGAGATGAAGAAGCAGCAATATAGCTGCATCAAGGCTGGACCTGTTTTTTTAATTTTTTTTAATTTGTTTTTTACAGATTTCTTACTTTACGATATCAGAACATAGAATTTTTAAAGGAAAATGTAGGCCGGTAGTAATATTCCTTTCAGTTTATTTATATAGCGCCAATTCACAACAGATGTCATCTCAAGGCACTTAACAAGAAGTAATTTCAATACATTTATACAAACATTCCAATCAGTTAAAAAGTTTCCTATTTAAGGAATCCTAGCAGATTGCGTCAGTCATTGGCGTGAGGTTGGGCCCGTTGATGCAGACTTTCCAACCACAGCAATCCTTCAGCAATCCCTCATCCTGAGCAAGCATGTAGCGACGGTGGAGAGGAAAAACTCCCCTTTAACAGGAAGAAACCTCCAACAGAACCAGGCTCAGTAGGAGCGGCCATCTGCCACGACCGTCTGGGGGTTTGAGAAGACAGAGCAGAGACACAGAAGGAACAGAAGATCTGATATAAGAGAACTTTCTATGTTACAGAAAGTAAAAAGTTAATAACAGGACACAGTGGATGTTCAGTTACTGGGAGGATCATCCCAGTCGATGCCCCCCGTCCAACAGGGCATTGCAGCCAAGCAGGATACCTGACCAGGTATATCTTCTATGATCTTCTAATAGACTATTGTATTTTTTTAATTTAAAATTTATGACTTTTCAAGACCAGAAAATAATTGTTACTTCTTGTAAATATGTGAGATTAATTTAAAAACTAAAATGTTTTTGACCAGGAATATTTTTTTCTTCCGGTGGCCAATTATTTTTCCCTTATTTTTATTTTTTTATTTTTTTAAATCTATTATGACCCTAATACGCTATCATAAGTAGGAGATTATCATAAGAGCCTATTTAAAGTAATGAAAAGAGAGAAAGAGCAGTTTAATCTAATATTATTGCTTTTATAAATGAATAAAAATTATTCCTACTGCTACCTAAATAATATTGCTCACATATATTTTTTTATGTAAAATGTATTTATTATCTGGTATTTATTATTATCTAGACTTGGGTAAAAATGTAGAGTAGACAAGCTACATTTAGTAGTTTTCAACAAAAAATTTTTAATATGCAGAATATTCTATATTGGTCTGTATTCTTGTTTTTAGCCAGCTGACTGGCAGTGCACAGACAGAGATGGGGGAGAGGCAGTTGGAGCACAGCGACGCTCTATTTCTCCATCTATTTCTCTCTCTGGCACCTTCCTAAAACTGAGAACTGTAACTTTTAAAACCTCAGTAAACGCTGATCCTGGAGCTTGGCCCACGCATGATGGGATCAGCGTTAACCAGGCTGACAGGATTTCAGCAAGTCCAGCAAATCGGCTCCAATTTTCCATCAAGTTCTGACCGAAAAGACAATAAATTCAGTTTGGTGGTTTTCTTATTTTATTGCTGACTGAAAGAGACAAACAATTAATTTAGGGAATGTAGATCTTTGGAATAAATGACCCTAGAAACGGTAAGAGAAATATCCGACTGAATTACAGCTTGACTTGATGCATTTTTCTTTGAGGTCTGTGTTCAGATAAACTAATTTATGATTCCAGCAGCTCCATTCACCCCTTTCTGTATCATTTGATTGAAGATGCTCAATTCAGCTGTTTTGGTTTCATGTTTAAATAAATAAAAAAAGACTTCCTATGCAAGATGGCCTCCAAGTACAGACAGAGCAAAAATGATGAATCTCTTCCTGTAGATAACAGTTAATGTGTTGAGGGCTGTGCTGGTAGGGTATGCCTGAACAAAAAACCCAGTTTAATGGTTTTGCTTTACTAAAACAAAAGTTCATTTCTTAAACAGAAATGATAAACAATTATGGGGTTTCTCCAACAAAAAAACTGGAATAGAAGTGATTCCTGCTTGTTTAAAAAGTGTAAAATATGTTTGGCTTCTTTTGGCTCTCGGATTAAAAGAAAATGGATAAAGGTGACGTTAATCAGCATAAACACATACGCTGTTTTCCCTCTGCTTTTTGAAGGAGCAAGTGGAGTGGAGCAATCTGTCTGCGTATTGATTGGTTGTCAGGCGCTGTGGAGTTAACCTGACAGGCTGGCATCTTTTCATTCTCTATAAAATCATGTTTCTCATGAATCGAGGTGTTCTTACCATACAACCTCTGCTACGTAGAAGTTTGATATTTCTACTTCACAATGAAAACTACCAAGAACAGTAAAAAAACAAAAATATTCCCATGGATTTTTATACAAGTTTTTTTGGAATAGGAACATTAAATTAATTGGTAATATACATTGGACCTCCAGGATTAGGGACCACAGCTAACCATAAATGGCTATTAACAGCGCTTATAACAACATTTTAAAACTCCAAATATATCTTAATATGCATTAATACACACAGTGTAAGCAGTGTGTTGCAGAAGCAACAGCCAGTTAGCGTCAAGGAAAATAAAAAATGTCAGCCAGTAGCGTGTGAAATAGTAGTTGCTCCCTGGTATTTCAGCTTCCAGAGCTGCTTTTTAATTCATTTCGATATGCTCTGTGGGAAAATAAAAAGCCAATGCACGGGTTTTCCACAAATAATTTGGAGTTGCATTTCACAGAAAAATCCTCAAATACAGTAGGCTGGGGTCTGCCGTAGTTGGGATTGAAGTGGATTGTATGTTGTTGCTGAATCTGACGATATGATTGGATCAGGTCAAGGTCAAGTACAAATATATTTCTATAGCATATTCACAGAAGCTCAAGCTCCCCCAAAGTCCTGAACTAGACAAAAAACACAAGCATTAATATAACAATCAATACAAGGTAAAATGGTAGAAATGAAATGCAATATTATAAACAAAGTGATGGATAAAACAAGATTATTAAAAAAGAAAAAAATCACAAATGGAGGAGAATAAAAACTAAGAGGCTCGACTTAACCTGCATTAAAATCCAGATCAAATAGGTGCTTCTTAAGTAGGGATTTAAAATGGTTCTTATATGTAGAGGTAGACTGTTCCACAATCTACGACCCATCTATCCACCAAAAAAGCTCTGTCACCACGGGTCTTTAAACGAGTCTCAGGAATTATTCAAATAGACCGAGAGCTTTACCTCATAAACGGCCAACAGCTCAGAAATATAAGATGGGGCCAAGCCATGAACGGATTTAAAAACGCATAGTAACATTTTAGAACGGATTCTGTAGCCATCAGGAAGCCAATGGAGAGAGGCTAGTACCGGGGTTACGTGGTCTCACTTCCTGGTGCCAGTCAGCAGGCGTACCGCCGCATTCTGGAGCTATCCAGCTGAAGGCGATGTAAGGAGGACTGGTCCAAGCCAAGGTAGAGGGAGGTTCAGTCCAACCGGCAGGAAACGAACAAATGGATGACCTGTTCAAAGACCTAAGGTATTGTTTCATCTTAGCTAGCTGCCTTAAATGCTCAAACCTGATTAGACTACTACACTCACCTGTCTATAAAGCTTTAAAAAAAAATCTAAAAAAACTACAAGGTTTTCGACGCAGGGTTTCAGAAAAGAAGAACAAGAACCAAGAGGACGAACACGAACTAAAAGATCAGGATAGTCGAAAAGTAAAATCTCAGTTTGTAAATCATTGACTTTAAGGGAGTTGTTAGGCATCCACTGTTTAATGTCCTTTAAGCAATCCAGTAAGGAACCAATGGAGTTTGCATCTTTGTCAGATTTAAGGGGCAAATAAATTTGAAGTTTATCAGCAAAGCTGTGGAAAGTGATATATATTATGGAGCCTAATGGCTCCATAATATATATCACTTTCAGACAAACATTGCTGGACCCAAAATGGAGCCCTGAGGTACACCACTGGTCATTGACACATTACCAAGCAGGGAATAAGATTTCCCCAGCTCCTCTGGTTAATTTAGACATATGATCTGTGGTGGACATTCAGATTGTTGTTCATATTTGTTTATTTCTCTGGGTTCTGTTACATCCCCAGTTACCTAGAAGTAGTTTTCAGTAATTTACTCCCTACTGGGAAAAGGAATTTGTCAGCGGATCCCCAAGCTTTTCTTTTTTTAATTGCCTTTTTAGTTTGTTTTGTTCTGAATGTCCATCTACACCACAGATCATTTGCCTAAAGTAACTGGAGGAGCTGGGGAAATGTTATTCCCTACTTGGCTTGTGTTAATCCTGTCTGAATGGGCCTTAAGGCTCCTTGAATCCAAAGGGAAAAGGTGCTAAATCTCTGGAGGCCCATCACTGGAACCAGGGTTCCCAGCTCTCTGGCATCATTTCCAGATATAAAGTTAGAAGAAAGCTTCTATATTTCAGGACGGATATGTTTGAGGAGGTTTCAACATGGTGCCTTAAATTGAGTCAGGCTGGGCAGATGAGGAGGAATTGGAGATCTACGAATGTTCAGCAATGCATTTTTAAATGTAGTAACCCAGAGTGACCACATGCAGATCGGATCCTGTGAGTTGATATCAAGCGGCTGTTTGAAACATGGCACAAAACACGTGATTCTCACCGCCTACGTCTCCATTTAGTGTCTCAGTATCCACCCCTCTGGCTGCTCTGACCCGGCGAATGGTGCTGATGGAAGTTGGTACTGTTCTCCACATCTATCATTTTACCTCCCACACCATAATTACTTCACTAATAATTATATTTTTTCAAAGGCACTGTCAGAAAATGTTCATACCCTCAGAATACCACTGTACCTTATGGGTGGGTAGGGCTAAATAGCGTAATTTTAATTAGGTCCCTCCCAAAACACAGTTTCACACCTTTTTATAGATAAAACAGGAGCAACTTGAAGGAAGGCTTTATTTTCTGCAGGAACTCTAAGTAGAGTTGCACTGATTGCTGATTTAAAGCCCAGGTTCTGGTTTTTGTGAAGGTCTGAAGGGTCAGTTTTGGATGATAATCATACAGGAATAACCTTGATATGAAAGTTGACTTTATGGTCACATTGGAAATGTACAAAAGGATTTAAGAACATGACATTTTCTCTAAAATGGCACTGGAATTCAGAACTTTTATGTTCTGTCTGCATAAATCTATAAATAATATCCTCCAGGTTTTTTTTATTTTAAGACTAAGCTTTTTGTTAAAATGGCCGAAACACAGGAATAAACAAAAAATTTGTTTTTGCTCACCTCCAGAATTGTGTGTATTAGTTCATTTATTTATTTACATACAATATGTTTGTAAAATGTGTAACAAAATTTAGTGGGAAAACAGTTTACAGTTAAATTATAGGATGTTAAATCACTTTAATGCTTGAATAGACCCAGAGTTTTAGCTTCCTGGTTTCTCCTGAATAAATGAGCTGTTTAAGTGACAGCAGAGCATCAGGAAACCCACGTTGTTTTCTGTAGTTTTTCTCCTGGTCTGCTTCCTCTATCCTGACAGATATAATTTAAATGACAATATTTGAATATTTTTCTATTCCTCTCCAGGAAAGAACAAACACACCATAGATGTGCTGTTAGTAAAATATATGCAGTGGTGCATTCATGGGTCAGGGGAAACAAATGTCAGCCGTCAGTTTTTACATCAGTGGAATAATTTAATATTGTTTCTTTTTTGGCTTAACTTGTTTAAAAAAATGTTGTTCATACTAACTGTTATGTTGATAAATAAACATTTTATTTTTAATGCCTGATTTTGAAAAAAAGACTATCTACAAACATTAATCTGGGAAGCTGGAAACGAAAACTATTTCACATTATTGGCTATAAAGTTTGATTTGATTGTTTTTAATTGGGTACAAATGAATATTTATGCCATTGAATTATTTCTTTCAAATGTTTTTAATCTACTGTTATTAATTAGAACAAGGGATTGAGTACTAGGGAATTCTGATTTGTTAACGTTGAGTAAAAATACCAATATAATTTTAATATTGCTGTATTTTTGGTCATTAAATATAATGTCTTTCTGACACGATTATGAATTTAATACAAAGAGAAAGTCAGATTGGCTCTTTATTGAGAATTTGTTACTGGTTTTATATCAATTTCAGCCATAAATATTTTGCAGATCAACATTAAATTTTTTTTAGAATATATGGGGAATATCGTTATACTAATGTACCTGAATAAAAATGTTTAAAAAAAGTTTAATACCTGCTATAGTTATAAGGTAGCTTAAATATATATATTTTTTTCATTTTTGTCACTGGGAGTCTAACCGATTGCTGTTAGTTGAATTATGGTGCGTTCCTTTTACCTCAGAAGTCGGGATGCTGTGCTGGGTTTGAGTTCATATCCAAGTAAACACCATTAAAGTTTACTTAGTCTGATAAGTCGAGACTCCAATGTGGCGTGGCCCAGGTAGCCATAGTTGCTAGTACTTACAAGAATCTTTTTAAGCTGTACTGTCCATATAGAAACCCCACTTTTATTTTAAGTTGTAACATTGATTGGTTTTTATATAATAAACATGATTCACCCACAACTTATTGTTGTTGATGCAATAAGTGGCCATATTGAAAGTCAAAGTCGGAGCAAGAAAAAAATCTCAGATTTCCCGAGTGTGAAGGGGCGTTCCAGTTGATTTTTTTTTTTTTTCCCACTCTGAAGTTGGAATTTCTGAGTTCCGACCACAAATGGAACACACCATTAGTTGTGTTAGCTGTACCCAGTAGCTAGCTAACAGTTACCAGTGATCAGTATGCTGTCTTGGCTAGCTGCTAGCATAAACTTTAAAACCTTAAGTTCATCAATTATTACCTTTTTTCTCCATTTTTAAAAAGGAGATGGAGGATGATCGTTTATTTTGGAAGCCATAAATGCAAAGATCTCCGTATTAATATGAGACATTTAATTTAATCTGATCATTTTCCAAGTCGGAAAAAGTTTCGAAACCAAGAAAAGTTGGCGTGGAAAAATGTTTTAGCTTCCGGGGAGAGAAAGAAATGATCAGATATAATGTTTGTTGTTCATTTCTCTACATGTTTTGGATAGTTGAGAACATTTTTTTTATTTCCATCCATACTAGGTGTGAAAGGATGGAAATAAAGAATAAAAAAAATGTGATCTATTATATCGTTGGATAATAACAGAATTTTAAAATAGGAAATTGGTTTGAATCCTGTATAGGCTACTTTGAGACAGGAAATCGATCCAAGTCTAACTAGGCTAATAGCTGGTACTGCCGTTTCACAGATTAAACCTTCTTTTCATCTCCCCTCCACTCTGTAGCCCTATTTCATACCGATGCATGACCATTTTGTTCCAACCTAAGTCAGTTTCATACCCAAAAACAATCCTTTTGTACCCTTTTAATTATTTAGCATTTCTTTTTTGCTTTTTACTCATAGTGGAGCATTTTTAATTAAATATAGCAATTAATAAAATACTGACATTTTAAGTATAATTGTGTTAATTGAGGGATTGCTCAAGACTAAAATTAACTGACACATTATGAGCAATGTGAGACACCTGTCCTCTTTGTTTTGTTTTTTTCTTACAGTAGATGTTGGGTAAATTTTAGAAAACTTAAATCATCTGTTTTTCAAAGCCAATATATGGTGATGTTCCACAAAAGATGGTGCCAATCTCCAGGAGAGATTAGACAGATGGTCAGCCCATCACAGTGGAAATGCTACGTTAAGACTGCATATTTTAGTTTTCCCATCTGTGCTTTCATTGATTTGTAATATTTAATAAAAATAAATCTGTTGGATCAGTCAGTAACAATCGATTAATAGCCTCCCCCTTCAGCCACAGATGTTGCCACTTCAGTTTCCTTTCTTGTTTTTTGTTTTTTTTGTTTTTTTTATCACATCAAGCTAATGTGCTGAAAGATGACAAGAGGGCGCCATCTGAGAACAGAAATGGCAATCCGAGTGGAATGGCCATGTCAGTCTGCTTTCCACGTTGTCACGTTAATGTTGCGGAGGGAGAAGAAATGACAACAGTGGGTCATTTCAGAGAAATAATGGCAAAGCTACCCGACTGTGACAGCAGGTCCGGCAACACCGCTAAACTTTGCAGATCTGGTTTCCCATTATTCGCTTCAGCACAAAACAGAACGCCGAGCTTCGTATGTAGCGCTGTGGCATATTTCGCAGCACTCATTTGAGGTTGCATGAATAATTAAAAGACCGGGGCGCTCTTTATCAGTCTGAAAACGCCACATATTATTTGGGCATTCATGCAACAAGAAGTGGAAGAACATTCTGTTGGGGGAACATGTGGTTCCTGAAGGAGGGAAGACGGGTGTTGTGCTTTGTGTGAATTCACAAACCCAGCTATTTTAAGGGCCTGATGGCAAACCTTGTGTGCTTTTGTTTTAATTTGACATCAGGAGATAACAGGAGCCTACCACGGCCCTCAGAATGGAAACAGATCTGAATATTAAATATGAAATGGAGGCGAGTGGCAGTGATGTTTCCTTGCCTCTAACCAGGTTCTACTGTCAGAACTTTTCTCATATTCACCTCACTATTGCTGCTGCTGCTTTTACATGTCTGTCCTGTAATAAGTACACCAGGGTTTTTATTATTTTGCTTGTAACAGCAGCGTTTCTACTAGCAGTATATTTTATGATGAGATGTTGTTGACGGGAAGTAAATTCACTAGAGAGCATATTAGCACAGCTGGACTTGGTGCAGCAGGTGATCTGCAGTTTCTGGAGTTCTCAGTCTTTTTAAAGGCAATTTTAAAGTAACTAGATTGGCAGATGGATGGGTGGATCGATGGACGGACAAAGATGAATTGACAGAAGGATAAACTGGATAGAGTGGACGGATGGATGGACAATTGGATGGATGGGTAAATGGGTGGATGAAGCTGATCTGTCTGGTCTTCTCTTTTTACTGTGTAGATTTAGTGTTTTGGTTTTTCCAATGGGAAGCCAGTTTTCAGTAGCAGCCCAAAAACATCCTGCTAGGTTCATTGATGTTTATCCTGAACTCCTTGCAGGGACAGCTCTGATAATTTCCTTTTTTCAACTAAAATTTAAAATTTTCTCCTGGATTTTTTCTGTTGTTTTCCAGTAAATTGTGTTTGTGCTGAGTCTGATCCAGTCCCTTTACCAGTCTGCCACACCGATCTGCCTAGCATGTAGTGGTCATCGGTGTGGTCAGTGCTTGGTGTCTGGATGCTGCTGTTCCTTTGACCTAGGGATGTAAGAAAATATCAATACGTTGTTATAGCGCCATATTTTCTGTCACTGTATTGTATCGATATTCAAAAGCGATATATCGATATTTATTATTTTTTAGAATTTGAATGGAACTTTTAATGATGGTAATTTTTGTAGTAAAATTAAATCCATGACCACCAGTTGGTGGCTTTTTACACATTTTTTTCATTCCAGTGGATCAACTAAATCTAGAAATAAAACTGGATGTGTAAAATATGAAACAGGTCGGAGTGTTTAGAATGCTGTGAAAGTTTTTCTACAGTTAAATTCAGTTTAAAAAATCACAATACATAGTCTTATCTATAGTATTGCATTATATCGTATCGTTGCCCCTGTATTGTGAAACATATAGTATCACCAGATTCTTGCCAATACACATTGCCCCAATATCTCAACTCTTAATTCCTCACGTTCTTCTTCCTCTACAGAATCACTCTAATCAAGTTCTTCTCTGGGTCCGGGGGCTGAGTTCTTCCTTCGGCCCGTTTCTCTACGCACGGCCTGGGCTCGTCTTTCTCCTAAATCATGGGGTGTGGGCTGCATAACACATCGATGAATGCTGATTAATTTATTTAGCCAACCCTCTTGTCTCAAAGCCAGAATAATTCTGCGTGTTTCTGGCAGTTCTGTCTTCTAATTAAAGTCTGTCATCCCGACACAACTTTAGAAATCTGGGAGCAGACTCTACAAAATGTCTTAGCTGTTTCAGTTTTGTTTTATGCAGATGAAGATGCTTTCATAAAGTCTTGAGCTGCTCCGACAAGAAGCAGCACTTTGAAAAACACTACAAAGCAACTTTTAAAAATGCTTTCTTATTTTTATCAATTACCAATAATAAATATAACAGCTGAACTTTGTTCAGGGCAAGTTTGAAGGAACGACAGAAATAAAGAAATTACCCTCAGTAGCTGGATATCGATCCATCATGGACGTGATTTGATCTCTAAATGTCATTATCATATAATTTGGGGCATTTATTTTGTTAACTATCAAAGTGATTATGAAGAGTTAAAACTTAATTATTAACTCTAAAATGTCTTTTAATCTCTTTCTGCATATGATCAAAGCCCAACTAGCTCATCTATAGAGAGCAGAGCAGCAAAATTGAATAGTATTCTGGGTGATAACTTCTAGAAAACTACTAATTAATAATCAATTAATGGTAGATTCGGTGTGTAATGGTACGCCAAAAATCCCGGTTCGGTACTTACTTTGTTTTCAATTTCATTTTTGGTACAGTCAGGGAACCAGGTAAAAAAGAAACAACAGTTTTTGTGTGCATGGACCCCACCGCTCCATCTGTTCAGCAGGCAAAACAACAGAAACGTCTCTGAACAATTCCTGGGAAAAACATTTTTTAACACATTATGACAGTCAGATGTCAAGTCTGCTGCTACTTTATGTTGAGAGACCGGCACCAACGAGGGCAGCTAAGTGGTTTTCTTTTGGGTCAGTAACATTTGTGGTAGCTAACAGCAATCACCAACACTACCGGAAGTAGGTAACTGGTTAACATGAAAACACCAGGAACTCAAAATGTTCCCAAATGGGAGGCTTGAAAAACTGAAGTGGACATTCAAGTTCCACCTTTACCTTATAAGAGTCATTGGAAGTAACTTCGACGCATTTTGTTTTTCGGACATTTATTCCCTCTGGTTCTGGAGGCTGCGTTATTGGAAGGATTTTTGCTCTTAGGTTTTCCTTTTGAACAGTTATGATGTCTAAGCATGGCAACAAGGTGTGTTTTTGGTGGTTGTTTTTTTTTTTACAGCTAGGAGCAGCTGATTAGCATCTCAAAAGCTCAAATAATACTTGAAGTACAACCTTAAATCCTACAGGAGTTGAAAAGAAGGCTTCATTGGGCTTTTCAAAAGACACACCATGGTGGCATATTAGGGTAATCTTCCCGGCACGATGTGTGTTATGAATGCTCAGTGGCGGCATGGCGAGTTGCGAATATTGCGGCATGCTTGATGGTAATATTGCCGCAATGCTGAACTTATGAATGAAGATCACGCCTTGCAGCAACAGAGGGTGATGTCATGATGTGTGGAATGTGTGCTGAGCCTCGGCCCGCAACAGTATTTAAAAGGCAAGTAAACATGGAGAGATTATTTAGCATTGGTAAACTGTATCAGCTGAAATAGCAAACTGGAGTGATGCAGAGGTCTGAGAGCTTCTGGCCTTTAGAGCTGAAGACCAGATCACCAGACAGTTCATGGGGACTGTGAAGGACAGACACCTTTTTGGAGCAGCTCGCAAAAAGACTTGTGGAGCGGGGCTTCAATCGGGATAAAAACATTACAACCAAGCTATTTTCTCTGGTTACCACTGACTCTTCCTTCTCACGGTTTATATGCAACCCTGCACATCAGCAGCCCAGACACCACCCCCACACCCCCCTTTATCCCACCATCACGAAATCTTTGGTGAAAAACACCTGATCGAGGCACATTGCCGCCACTGGCTGACCACTTATGAATGACCAAAAGGCTCACTGATGCCAGTATTGAAGGCAGCATTGTCTTTTGAAACAGTCTTTAGGTAAGAGCAGAACCAAAGGGCAGAGAGAGAAGGAGGAAGTTCAACCCATCTGCTCCATCCATTATAATGGACAAGGGTCATATCTCCTACTCCAACATCTTTCTAACCACAGTTAGAGGAGCAGCAAAAGCAAATTCACTTCCAATTCAAAAATCTGTTGTTGTAGCTCATATGATTAATTCTTGAAAACAATTAGGTGGATTAGCCGTGCTTGCCAACAACTGAACATGTTACTGTGAAATATCGTCTCTGCTGCCTGGATATTGATCTGTTGGCATGTCAGGACGGTCAGGAGACTGTCACACAGCAGCAGTCTTAAGTTGGAGGCTTCTTTAGGTTCATTGCAAAACTGACTGCTACCTGAAATCCTTCCAGCCCACAGCCTTACCATACACCAGGAGTCTCGTTAACGCAACAGATTTTTAGAACGGTGATTGTAAATTCTCAAGTCTGTCATTAAGACGGATCACAATCACACCCCTGACCACTTGGCGTAGCAGACATTTTTTAATTTAAGACACAGAATACATGTAACTTAATCAATGCAAAAATAAAGATTCCCATGAGAGCATCTGAACATTATCTCAGACCTGGACACTGGAGCTGACAGCGCGTTGAAGAGTGACTGAGGCTTTGGAGCACATCGCTCCCAAGAGCCTGGTGACGGGCCAACCAACGGTGCATGCAGTGGGATTTCCTCCTACTGAAGCGATGGCACATAAGGAAACGGCTCGTGCAGAGAGTCTATCCGACTTCTGATCACTTCAACTGGAGAAATAATCCCTGATTTCCAAACTTGGGCTGATTTGATACTTGAAGCTGCAGTCCTGAGAATATATTTATGTATCAAAGTTTTATAAATCTTTAAAATGATAGTGGGGTTCACTACTATGATAAAAGGCTAGTGCTCCACTACACTTGTTATTTTTCTTAATCCCACCTTCCTCCCGTAGACCC
This sequence comes from Valencia hispanica, assembly GCA_963556495.2. NCBI lineage: Eukaryota > Metazoa > Chordata > Actinopteri > Cyprinodontiformes > Valenciidae > Valencia > Valencia hispanica. Next base: position 3,822,413 of record OY747715.1, on the reverse strand, counting down.
TATGCATTTCCCACTGGGCGCCGAATTTGTTTAGCCAATAGAATTCGAGTATCCCCATTGTCGGCTGTCAATCAACTTCCATGCGGATCGCGCTAACATGTGAATATGGGGCCGCGCACACAGACCGCTCCGTGTCTTCCTGTTTACAGTCGCCATATTGTGAGAGGGCATCAGTTATGCAGAAGTCGTTCACCTCCGGAGTGTTTTGGGAAGGGCCTTGGTACATCGGATTCAAAAAACTCTCTCTCCCTCAAATACTATGGACTGCAGCTTTAATTCCAGTCTCCAGTGTGGCAGCGGAGCGCGGATCCAGCCTCCAGAACAACATCTAAATCCTGTCGGGGGCAAAAATCCAAAACTTATTGGCAAAAACATCTGCAACAATCCCACTATTTGATTACACACAAGCAGGCGATCATTTCATCTCCATGTAGAGCAGGTGGAAGATGTTAGACTGTGAGTTCAGGTCACAGAAGGTTTTAAGTGCAATTGTTTTAAAAATGTTTATTTGTAGTTCTCTGTTCAGCTTGTTCGGATCAGATATTGATTAAAACTAGCAAAAATAAATAAATACCATTGAATATATTTTTAAAATTCACAGGTAAAAACACAAATATAATCTTTAATCGTCAACAGTAAATATTGTAAAACCCCTGATGCTATTTAATGTCAGACATTGATGTGAAATGATGCAATACGGGGTCGATCCTGTGTGGAATCCATCTGGGGAGAAGCTGAACTTGAGGAGACTGGTGTAGTTTCGGGATCCTCCTCTCCACCGTGAACGTTCTAGTCCTGAAGTGATAGATGTGGGTACTTCAGAGAGGAGCCAAATAAATTGCTCTGGGGCAATGAACATTTCTTTTCATCTCCCGCTTTAAATGGACATCTCGGGTTATTTTTATGATATAAAAGAGAACAATCCCCCTCATTCGGTTTCTTCTGCCTGTTTTTCCTGACGTGAACGTTGCTGTTCTTTATTGTCAGCTCCTCCAAAGTTGGAGCTTCTAGTCCTTCGATGTGTCCTGATAATACCCATCTGTATCCGAGCTTTAATAGAGCAGGGAGCTCTGCCTGCCCAGCCCAGCACCGTCCCCCGTCGCAGGCTTCCTCTGAAGTTTTGTTTTATTAAACTTCCTGTATGTATGGCAGCACAATGAGAGCCCCTCGGAGATGAGGGGATTATGGCGCGCCCATGTGGGCTAGTCTTTGAGCGAAATCAGTCAGGCCTGTGGAGAGGCAGCCTGGTAATTTTCCCCCGCTCACGCTGTAGAACGATGGTGTTCTCGCGTGGAATAAATAGTACAGTTAGACACAGCTCTTCATGCCGCTTTCATCACACTCCTGTGTGTCCTCGTGTGTTCATAGATTGTCGCTTTTAGCAACAGCGAGAGTAGTCATGGTGACTCAGAAGTGTAAATGTTGCCAGTTTCTATGATGGAGGAAAATCACCTAAGCGGTGTGTTCACGCACGAGTCATCAGGACATGCTGCAAATAAGGAATAAAATGTAAAACATGCAGCGCATCAGGCTTTGTTTAGGCATGGGTTGGTATTAAAGTGTGACCGTTTTATTAGGTCGAGGTAAACTATCACCGCTTTGTGAGATTTGGAGGAGAAAATGCTGTTATGAAAAAAGAAAGGCTTTTTCTGCTACATTTTCACACCTAGCTCTGATTAAGATGTCTAGAACTATTAAAATCATCTTTCGATGCAACAGCACATGGAAGAGGTTGGAAACGTGTCCTCCTTATTAATTAAAGAGGTTCCAAGGATCTGTGGAAGAGAAAACATTACCACAGCATCACATATCCTCCGCCATACTTAGCAGTGGGCATTAGGTCAATTTCCCAATTTTTTTTGTTGAGTATATGTTGCTGAACTCAGTTATAGTCAGTCTTGCTTATCTGACTAAGGCGTTCCCTACACGCAGACAAAACGGGTATAGTTTCAAAAACAGTCTGGTCAAACAGCACCACAATAATCAAAAAGTCTGTCCACAAGAATTCACACAAACCGGCTTAAAATGCTGCAGTACATAATCCGGGCCCACTGGTGGCGCCGTGACACTGCCAGAGATGCACAGAAAAGAACACTGAGCATGCTCAGTAATCCTGGTGGCAAAACGGACAAATCTAGCTTCAAGTGAGAGTTTTATTGTAAAGTAGATGGTGTCTGTGGTTCTCCGGATCCATTTTTCACTGCTTGTGATAGAGGGACAGTAAATCATATTCTACGATTCATAATAAGGTCAGTATTTGCTTTATTAGGACAGCAACACCGTACGACGCTATGTTTGTTTACTTGATCACATGTAGGAATGGGGCCGCGACGTCATCCACTAAGAATAAATGTCGGAGAGCTCATAATCACAGACACCTGAGCCGACGATGTGAGAATTCTCCACTCTGCGACCCGGTGCACGTTTACCGTGTACTGAAACACCAACTCCTTGTGGATGAGACATCTAGTCACTGAAATATGTCTGCTGCTACACCTGGTTTCATCTCCATGTAGACGAGGCCTAAAGCTCGCAGCTCCAGTCCCAGTAGAGTTTCCATAACTACCTGTTGACATTTGGGATGGTAGGACAGCAAGGCTTGTTTCTCTGGCATACCACCGAACCCATCAGTTGGTATGTAGATGTTGTATAATGGTTATGGAGATTCCAGTATGGGGGCCCCCCCAAGACAGTTTACAACGTCCATGTAAATTAAGTTACAACCATGCAATGTATTGACCCAAGACAACCAGCAGAGGGTGCTGAAGGCTATTAATCTGGACTTTTGGTGGCAGTAAAGAAGATAATTTATGGTTGTGCCAAATGGACATTCGAACTTGGCTTAATAAAAATGAGCAAAGCTAGCATAAACAGGGACGATGTTAATACATCACCAGCCTTCGAGAGGCAAGTGCAACCTTGAGTGACATTCTGGTCCACACTCCATACCAGTAGGTGTCGGTAATGCACCGATTTGTGTTTTGCCAGCCGCCCAATAAGTATCACAAAGAGTTAAAAATTTATTTTGAGGCTAATATGAGCATGCTAACTGTAGTTATGATGAAAACTTTGTGAGAGAAAAACACAAGGAAGGGAATTATCAAGGTTTTGAGCTTCATATTGTGGAGATAAAACTTGTTGTGGACTGGCTACTTTATTCGAGAAAACTCATTGGACTGTTGATGTAAAAATAAAATTTTTGTGATTTGACAAAAGTGTTTACTATGTCTACAGTTATGATTTTATCCTTGATTGTCATACACCATTAGAATCTGAAGAATCTTAGCTATCAAATGATGGATTATAAGGGTACATGCATGGAAAGTGTGTCGCATAAAAGTCAGTTTTGACCCAGGAGTAAAGTAAAGTACCACCAACGGGACGTAAAAACGTGAAGGGGTTAAATAAAGAGAGGGCTTACTGCTGCCCCCCCCCAAGTGGACCTCTGGTATTCATGGGGGTTAGGGACCACGACCACCTGCCAATCATTGATATATAGATGGCTCCAAATGAGATATAACTGCTTATATTAATAGTTTCAACTCCAAACATACCTTAATTTGTATTATTGTGCTCAGTAGAAACCTTCTAAGGACTACAACAGAAGCTGATATCTACAGTCTTCCTTATTGATGCTGCTGGGGGTTCAGCCAATCAGCGCCAAGGAAAATGTGTGGAGCTCCTCAATTGGGTGATTGCAAAGGCGGCTTTTTTAGCTTCTCAAGCTGCTTTCTCTTTTGAAAATTTTAGATATGCCATCAGAAAAAATGGGCAGATTTAGTGAAAACTCAAATTACTTGTGCTAAACTCTTATGTCTTTGTTGAACTTTGGTTTCTAAAGCCTGACTGTCTGAATTTATGGTTTATTGTGTGGTTTATCTTCTTCTCTGCTGGGCCACTTTGAAGGTCAACTACCAGAGCTGATGTATGCAGCTGCAGGTTTTAGATTAACAGAATATCACTGTAACCTGTTGAGAAGCTAATTCTCATAAACTCAGCAAAAAAAGAAACGTCCCTTTTTCAGGACTGTGTATTTCAACAATAATGTTGTAAAAATCCAAATAACTTTACAGATCTTCATTGTAAAGGGTTTAAACAATGTTTTCCATGCATGTTCAATTAACCATAATCAATTAATTAACATGCATCTGTGGAATGGTCGTTAAGACCATAACAGCTTACAGAAAGTAGGCATTTAAGGTCACAGTTCTAAAAACGCAGGACACTAAAGAGACTTGCCTACCGACTGTGAAAAACACCCAAAGAAAGATGCCCAGGGTCCCTGCTCATCTGCGTGAACGTGCATTAGGCATGCTGCGGGGAGGCATGAGGACTGCTGATGTGGCTAATGTCCGCACTGTGAGACGCCTAAGACAGCGCTACAGGGAGACAGGAAGGACGGCTGATCATCCTCGCAGTGGAAGACCACGTGTAACAACACCTGCACAGGTTCGGTACATCCGAACATCACACCTGCGTGACAGGTACAGGATGGCCACAACAACTGCCCGAGTCACACCAGGAACACACAATCACTCCATCAGTGCTCAGACTGTCCGCAATAGGCTGAGAGAGGCTGGACTGAGGGCTTGTAGGCCTGTTGTAAGGCAGGTCCTTACCAGACATCACCAGCAACAACGCCGCCTATGGGCACAAACCCACCTTCGCTGGACCAGACAGGAGTGGCAAAAACTGCTCTTCACTGATGAGTCACGGTTTTGTATCACCAGGGGTGATGGATGGATTCGTGTTTATCGTGGAAGGAATGAGCGTTACACCGAGGCCTGTACCCTGGAGCGGGATCGATTTGGAGGTGGAGGGTCCGTCATGGTCTGGGGCGGTATATCACATCCCCATCGTACTGAGCTTGTTGTCATTGCAGGCAATCTCAATGCCTTGCGGTACAGGGAAGACATCCTCCTCCCTCATGTGGTACCCTTTATGCATGCTCATCCGGACATGATCCTCCAGCAGGACAATGCGACCAGCCATGCTGCTCGTTCTGTGCGGGAGTTTCTGTATGACAGCAATGTCAGTGTTCTGCCATGGCCAGCGAAGAGCCCGGATCTCAATCCCATTGAGCACGTCTGGGACCTGTTGGATCGCAGGGTGAGGGCTAGGGCCATTCCCCCCAGAAATGTCCAGGAACTTGCAAGTGCCTTGGTGGAAGAGTGGGGTAACATCTCACAGCAAGAACTGACAAATCTGGTCCAGTCCATGAGGAGGAGATGCACTGCAGTACTTCAAGCAGCTGGTGGCCACACCAGATACTGACGGGTACTTTTGATTTTGAGCCTCCCTTCATTCAAGGACACATTATTCTATTTCTGTTAGTCACATGTCTGTGAAACATTTTTAGTTTGTCTTATGGTGTTGACTCTTTTAGTGTTCATACAAATATTTACACACATTAAGTTTACTGAAAGTAAAAACAGTTGAAAGTCAGAGGACGTTTCTTTTTTTGCTGAGTTTAGTTTGTCTTGTTAATGTTAATGAACTTTGTTTGTCCTTGGGTATAAATTAAAAAATGTAATGAGCTCTATCAGTCAGAGCTGACCAAACCATGCTGAGTGTTTTTTTTTTTTTTTTTTTACCTTAACAGTGATTGGGTAAATTAATTTCTCCACAACATAAATTTGTAACTAATTATTTGGAGTTGCACACCACAAAAAAATCCCCTAATATTTGAGTCCATGTAAACTGAACCGCGAATAGACTTTCCCCCTATGAGCGTCTCTGTCCTCGAGCAGCGACCTGCTAATTTTAATTCATCCATTTATTTTGTTTCTAAAGTCTGACTATTTTCCATCCATACTGTCTGGGGGCTTTGTGCTGTTCCCTCTGCCATCAGCTCATATCTCAGATATAAATGCTGCTGACTCGAATAAAAACAACACATGTAAGGTTAAGGTTGTTTGTAGCAACTAGTCACCTTTTCTACTTCAATCTGAATCAGATACTTGAGCAAATATTATTCAGACATTCACTTTATGTACTTGTTGCCTGTTGTTTTGCCTGAACGGGCGCATTGAAGGAAAGTCTGACATTGACTTGTTGCTTGTAGTAAAACATAGAAAAACAAGCTGCAACCTAACAATCGATATTCCACCGCCTCCATATAGGTTGACTCTTCTGCTCCCCGGGTTGAGATGAATCTATTATTCATATTTTCTGTGCTCTTGCCTTCTGTCTCCATGTTGGATTGTGACACTAAAGGAATGCAGTGAAAGTGATTGAATAAAAGTTTTAATAATGGCAGCTGTTCTGGATGTCTAACGATGTTAAAAGTAGCTTTATATTTAGCCCAGCTATGTTGCACATTAGGAAATATGCAGCAGCGTGAAGATGACTTTTAATGGGATTGTTGAACGTGACGTTTTGGTACCGCAGGCGCTCCTGTGCTGCTTCAGACCCCACCCGCACCCCACATCCCCCACCCCACTCTGCTGGCAAAGCTGCCTTCGATATTTTGTCTTGGCTGCAGGGAACTGCTCCCATTCAGTCACAGGAGCAATATAAAACCTCTGACTGATGTTAGATGATAAGGTCTGGATTTGAAGATTCAACTTCAGACTGAGGTAGCTGTATGTAGCATGAAGAGTTTAACTCCAGATTTAAGGCTTGACTGTAAGATGCAAAAAAAATGTTGCGTGCTAAAAAATTGTATGGAAAAACTATTTTCATTCAAAATTAAACTTCTATAGACTAATTAGAGGAGAATATATGTTTATTTGTTTTGATGGAACACCATAACAATCAGAATGGCATACCTTCAGGCAATGTGCATCCGCTGCAGTGAAACCTGAAGAATTGCATGTGTTAAAATCAAACCATCATTTCAGCATACTTCAGACTACAAGCGGCAAGTTTTGGTGTATTATATCGCATATTATATACACATGACCTAATTGTATGCCTTACACTTTCACTAGAAATGTTAACAGAAGTTTTCCATGTAATATTTTTCATAGAATTATGTAATGTTAAAGGGGCTATATGGAATTTTCTGAAATTTAAACTCGCGACTGACACCTGTGGCCAAAAAACGGAACTGCTCTTCCTTTCTGCTCGCTCTAGCAGCGCGCGCTCGTACGTGCACACTTCACAAGTCATCCGCTGCAAAGAAGTCAACATGTTTACAGACGTAAGAACAGTCAAATACATATATTGTTTGAGAAACTAAGTTTGTTTGCAATATATATGACACATTGCACTGCTTGCGAGTGTAGACTAATTACTAACTAGCGGTGGTGGCAGAGTGATCTGAAACATTTAACATGAACGCGCTTGACATCACATCCACAGACAGTGCGAGAAAATCCGACCCGACAGAAAATAGAAAAAATTAGATTCAGGCTTATAGGTGCACCCACTGTGAGCTGACAAGGTGTCAGTATGATCATCAGGAGATGTTTGAGTCAGAAATGGTCAACTAAAAAGGCTATTAGGTTTTCTTTGGGAAAAAAGTTGCATGTAGCCTCTTTAAATCGTTAAGTCTGTTGTGTTAGGGCCATTGTAGATAAAAGAAAAAAAATGGAGGAGATTTCCGCCTAAAAATCCAGAAATTTTCAAGAAGGAAAACGGCAAAAAAATGAGGGAAAACACTGAAAATTCCATGGTTAAAGGCAAACATTTTAAATATTGTTTTGATAACTGTTATATATTTCAACATTGTAGAATCAGGGAAAAAAATTAGAAAAAAACGTTAAGGTTTTAAATCTGGTATGTCCAACATAAAATGCCAGTCCTGTAAGATTTGAGTGTAAACCTACAAGATGCCCATCTGGATATCTTTAGAAGTGTACGTGGTTCATGTGGCCCTTTTTACAGGATCAGAACCACTTCTCCTGGCTTTAGACTCAACATGAACATGAACGCCCCGAGAAAACGGCAGATTTTCTATGAAACAAAGAATGTGACAGGGTCTGGGTATGCTGTTTTGACAAACACTGGGATGCTTTTTCGATAAAGTATGCTAAACTGACAGGCGGCGCTATAAAAATCTACTTCCGGTATGCTGTTCTGACAAAGTAAGCTACATCGATAGAACTTGGGACAAAGTTCCATTTTTCATATTAGAAAACAAAAATGGTTTTAATAGATAAATGTGTTCCAGCTGAACAGTATGACTATGTACTACAGTATCTGCACTCTGGGTCTGGGCTTCTTTTGCATGAATTCCTGCATCCATGCGGCGTTGCATGGAGATCAGCCTGTGGTTCTGCTGAGGTTCTGGAAGTCCATCAGGTCATCTACATCGTTGGTTCTGGACAATAGCCTACAGAAAGCATTAGATAAAAAAATAAAAAACCAAAAATGATCGACCATAATAGAATGTGGCAATCATATGAATGTCTTTTAATGATCGTAGACCCTTTTTATGATCGGACTATTTACTACAAAAATTTGAATTTCTTTGCTTATTTAATGAAAAGCTTGTATGTTTAGGGTATTATTGCACAGATAAAACAAGGAATTTATTTTCCTGAATTCATAGTTCCGTTTTGTGGCCTGTACGCTCTATCAACTTCACCATTTTGTGCCTCATGACAAAAAGTTTGGACACTTCAGTTCTATTGGAATTAAATCAGCTAGATGAGTATTTTGGTCCCAGGTCCTGTTTTAAAAAATAATTAAAAATTAAACCAGCATTTTCAAAAAGATGACAAGATTCCACAAATCTTCAGTGACTGGAAACGTTACAGTGGGAGCAGCGTTCATTCAAATCATAACCTTTATGCCAAATATATGCATGATCACAGCCCCAACGGATTGGTTGGATGCAGTTTTAGGCAGGAAATGATATTTGATGTGACATGCATCAACAGCATTCAAACAGTATATTTGGGGAGTTTGAGTTTTACCCTCTTGATGCCCCAACCGGATGTAAGGTTTAGTGATTGACCTCTAAAATTGTGGTGTGGAACTTGTAATGTGCTGATACAGTCATTGAGATGTTAAACAAGAATATGGAAATACTTATCATCCTCATATCATGCAACCCTGCCTCTCCTCGCTTCCTCCAGACCTCGGTTTCCAAAGGAAATACATTTGTTTTCATCTAAAGAGAGGACTTTGGACTACTAATCAACAGTTCAGTCTTCTTTTTTGTTGTTGTCTCAGATTAGAATGCTGCTTATGTTGTCTCTGGTCTTAGGAGTGGCTCATAACACAGTGAATGTGACAGCTCTGGTCCTGGATACCTCAATGTGTGGACTCCAGCTGCAGTCCATGCACGGGTCACGTAAACCGTACATTCTCCGTATCTGCACCTCTGACCACTTGGTGCAGGCGAGCAGATATTTTCAACTTTATGTATGGAGTACAGGTAACTAAATCGATTAAAAAAAAAGATTCCCTTGAGAGCATCTTTGGGTGGAGTGGCGCTCATAATTCCAGTCTCCAGTGTAGCAGCGGAGCACGGAGTTGGCCTTCATTACGACAAGCAGGACAGCGTTCAGGCCACAGCCGGTGAAATGCTCATGATTTATACATGTAGCCTATTAATCTGCTCCATGTGGGATGGTATGATGTGGATTCTCTGTTCACTTTGTTCAGATTAGATATTAATTGAAATGAATGAAAAGACAAACTCTTAAATGTCACATGGGCTTGGTCTGTTTTCCCTGTAGCTTCTGCACCCTTTTTTTTTTTTTTTTCTTCAACCAGACTTTTCCTTCCACTTAACATTCCTTTCGGATACAGCCCTCTACGAACAGCCAGCTGTGACTCTGTCATTGTGTGCTGGACCACTGTCAGAAGTTTTGTACTAAAAATATATACGTTTTTAGTCTGTTTTCTTCAACTTTTGAGCAGCTGAATTTTGTTCAAATGAGATTTTTCTGACATAATCAAAGTTTTCAGTGATGCTCTAATGGACTGAGACCCGTTGTTCTATTTCTGGGCCATATTATAAACCTTGTGAGAAATTAGCCCAGAGCCCATCGTGTTGGTTTCAACGAAAACATTTTAACAGAGACGTTTGAAGCGTGCATAAATAAATGAGGCGGGGGAAGAAAACCTCTGCGGTGACCTACACTGATGACAAACAAAGCTGACCTTTTCTCTCTGTCGCATGCAATTGCTCACACTTTGCCAAGCAGTCAAAGCAAACCTTATGGCTCCCTCCCTACTTTTAGCCTTCATCAAATATTAATCACTTCCAAGACGGCGTGGCTTTGTTCACACTTTGGTACACTGATCTCTGCTGACAGGAAGACGGGCCGAGCTGTGATGCTTAGCAACACATTAATTCAGTCATCTTGTTTAATTGAATTAAGGTCTCCATAGGATCAGAGGACAGGTGAAGATGTGTGACTCATGATCAGGAAGGGAAGAGAATTGAAGCAAAGTAGCGTCACGAATATGATATTGGTCTTAACACATCATGATGTGATTGTCCTGGTGCCGTTAATGGGTGAAAATGAACACATTTTGTAATTCTTGATCATTTGGAGCCATCTAATAACGAAGGGTTCCCTGAAGAATCCCTGCATGTACAAAATGATTTCACAGGCGCTCCAAACAGAGCCCTATATCCCTTCTGCAGGACGGGGTGTGCATGATATCGAACGCTTCTCAGAATTACAGACTGTCGAAGTGACGGCGAATAGATTTCTCAGACACAGATGTGTTTTTGTGTGCCGCGCGTCGGGCCACAGCTCAGGCAGGAGACCGGCTTCCTGAGGAACGGCTGGGGCACCGCACCGTTTCAAGAGATTAGAGGCTGGTCAGCGCGGGGTAGCCTGGATCGATGCGTCCTCTCAGGGAAAGGATTGACCATGCATTGATCTGGACCTAACAGGAGCTGGAGGTGCTGAGAGGAGAAGACGGTTCTGATGATAACGGCGTCTCCAGCTCCGAGCCAGATTTCTGAATCACACAGGGAAACGGCGTCTTTTATTTCTGCCATCGAAACGGCCGTTTGTTCAGGTGCTTTAAAACCGCCGCCTCATGGAGAACAAAGTCAATGTTTCTCTAGTTGTAGTTCAGGGTGAATGTAAGCACGCTGAAAGGAACTCAAAAGCTTGAAGCCCCACCAGATTGGTCTAATAGTGGATGGTATTGAGACGAGTCTCAGATATCCATTTAGTTAAAGTCAACTTTTAGTGGTTTACAAAGTGAGACAATAATAAATTATTTCAAACTGCTTATTTTAATAGTTCAAACATCAAATATACTAAATATACATCCAAAGTCTTCATTATCTCTGCTTTTAGGGTTTCAGCCAATCAGCAGCAACTAAAATGAATGGGGGCTTCTGGATTGGCTAGTTTGTAAATGCCAGCCAATAGTGAGTCAAGCAGCATTTTTACTGTGTCTTTCAGCTTCCTAAGCTGTTTTCTTTTAAATATTTTAGAAAAATATTCACAAATAGGCGTGTTTTCCACAAATAATGTGGCTTAACAATCCACAGAAAAATCCAGGAAGACTGACCTGCCTAAAGGTGGGGGTCCACTGTATGTCCAATAACCTGTCATAAACAAAATGGAGAATTGAAGTTCAGCTTTCCTAGTCGGACTTTCTTGTAATTCAGTATTCTTTAGCTAAGGCGCTAGTTTGCAGAGAGGTCAGAGATCTCATTGCACAAAGTATCAGTCAGTAGAAGTGTGTAAAATAAGTAAATAAATAAAAATTCCTAATATCTGCCAGACCGTCTGTCTGTCTGTCTATATCTCTCTATCTCTCTATCTCTCTATCTCTCTATCTCTCTATCTATCTATCTATCTATCTATCTATCTATCTATCTATCTATCTATCTATCTATCTATCTATCTATCTATCTATCTATCTATCTATCTATCTATCTATCTATCTATCTATCTATCTATCTATCTATCTATCTATCTATCTAGCTCTCTAGCTCTCTAGCTCTCTAGCTCTCTAGCTCTCTAGCTCTCTATAATTCCTTCTGGCATTTTTGTTTCTTTTTTTTATTTAAAGAAATTTTTATGTAGCTATTCTGCAGAATATTATTGCTCCTTCACTTTGCTGACCAGCCGATTTATTATTTTATTTTTTACATGGTTACCAGTTGAACCAGTTGAGCTATCTCCTCCAGCAGAGCCCCCAGTCAGCTGTTGACCAGGCTTCAGCTTCCAATCTGTAGTTTTGTCTGCGACTGAAGAGAATTCCAGTCAGCTGAAGTTGCCTTTTCATTTTTATTCATTTATAATTTTTTAAAATGTGTTTTTATAAGTTTGGTGACTATTTCAGCCAGCTGAGTATTATTTAGCAACGTCTCCGTGTTACGGTGCGTTGCACTTACCTCAGAAGTCGGAACGTGGAGCTGGGTTTGACGTCACACCCGAGTAAACAGCGTTCCAGTTAACATAATCTCAGAAGTTGGGATTTTAATATGGTGGCACCCAGGTAGCCATAGTTTGTAGTACCTCTTACAAACATTGTTTTAAGCTGTACTTTCCATATGCAAACACAGCTTTTACTTTAAGTTTAGAGCTGCAGGCTCTACATGTAGCATTGATTTTAGATGCATCTCCTACAAGTGTCTTGTAAAGTAAACATATTTTTAACCACAATTTACTGTTGTTGACGCAGTGAATCCCCATATTGTAAGTCAAAGTTCCTATTAATTCAAATAATCCTGGTGAAAAGTTTTCAATATAAAATATTTCAAAATTCCCACCCTGGAGAGTTCCTGAAACTTTAACCTAAATTTTCCACCCCTTTGTGAAAAATTCATACTCCTGCCTGGTACTGCAGGTACAGTAGTAAAGAGTATCGTACTCTGTTTAACTGTAAGTGCAGCGGCCATATTTAGTAAACAGCCCCATAAAGTGAGTGGGAAGTGGAAATGAGTGAGGAACAAATATAAATCTGCTGACCACCTTCTTCTGCGAGTCCCGTCTGTGCGTCTAAAATGTCGTGAGGAAAGAGCTTTTTCTGTGTATGCTCCAAAATGATGGAATGAGCTCCCTCTTGAGATACGCCAGTCTACTTCACTTCATGTTGTTAAATCTCGACTGAAAACGTATCATTTTAGTTGAGCTTGTAATTAGCCCTACTGTCACCATTAGCTCAGAGGGTTGACCTGTCATGTGTTCTCTAGCACTTGTATCAGGTTTTTGATTTTTATTCAGGTTTTCTGCTATTTATCTGTTGTTACTGTGTTTTATATTCTGTTTTATTTCCTTATGTTTCTAGCCTGTGTTCTGCGCTTTGGTTGACTTCTGTCATTTGTAAAGCGCATTATAAATAAAATGGTATGGTATAAATCTCCAAGGAAACGTAAAAACTGCAGCATTCTAAAGAGTCGTGCCTGTGTGTATGTGATTTTTAATGTGATATTAATATCTGACACATTGGCTGTTGAATGGAGCTTCTAAACCATCGGAGGGAAGATGGAGGTAAATCTGAAGGTTTGATTTAGGAGTTTTTATCTAAACAGTGAAAGCAAAAAAAGGCAGCTTAGTTTTCATTGGTCGATTAAGTTCACGACTAACAAGTAGCTGGTTGGACTGAGAGCGTCTAGTCGTGTTGCACAGACCCAGATTAATCCTGCAGCCAGGTGCTCTTAGGAGTTACTGTATGTCTCTGGCATCGATTGGACGATTCAGCAGCTACATTCATGCCTAAATATTGATCCGTGCCTCATCCTATCTCAGTGTTATTGTTTAGCCACTGGGATGGATTTGTGCTGCGGCAGAGAGCCTAGAAGAGCCATAGCTTTAAGCGGTTCCTAGCTTTTGTTTGTCAGCATATTCGCCACATACTAATTAAAACAATATACTCTTACAGAGATCAATACTGTAGTTTGGTTGATTTGCCTCCAGAAAATGTTCTCTAATCTAAAATAGTCTGCGGGGGTATGCAGATCTACGTATTGTCTGCTGTAGTTATCTATGTTTACATAGATGTGCTTTTTAACATAAAATGTATATAACTAGGGACTTTAATTTAACAACATAAAAATAACTCACCTGACATTTTGAGTGAGAGCACTTACTGGGAAAAAATAAAGTACATCCTTATTAAATTCTTTAGTTTTACAGAACAGGATAGCAGATTATTTGACCTGATCTTTACCAGATTTCCACATTGTCATATAGTAAACAAATATGTACATCCTGTACAGAGGTGGCGCTAAATCTTTATGATGTCTGTCAGTTTGAACGACGGGGCAAAAAAATCCGGTCATAATCGATTTATACCCCTTAATTGTTAAAATAACATATTCAGTATTTATTTTTAAATGAACAATGAAGTTAATCCACATTGAAGTGAAATGATCTCCTGCTTGTGCTTAATCAAATAGTTGGATTGCTGCAGAGGTTATTCTCATGAGGTTTTGGGTTTTGGCCTCAGACAGATGACTTCTCATTCGGGTTTAGATGATGTTCTGGAGGCTGAATCCGCGCTCCGCTCCAACACTGGAGACTGGAATTAAAGCACCGCTTCAGCCAAAGTTTTAAAATCGGGGGAAGATTTCTCCCCTGATCGATGTTTTTTATGAAACTATTGGTGCGACTCTTGGTCAGGACTTCTTTAAGGAAAGTGTGGGATTCTTCTGATGGAGTAAACGTTAAACAAAATGAAGTAATCATTTTAGAAAGAGTTGAAGTGTTTATTCTTAAAATTTTTGTGAAGCTTTAAGACTTTGTTTTTTATTTCCACACTTTTGCTTGTTAAATAGAATAAAAAGTGTGACTTTTAGTCGTGTGTGTGTGTTTTGGACAAATCTGACTCTGCTTCCTCCTCTGCAGCGTTTTTTTTTTCTTTTCTTATTTTCTACCATATTGTGTTTTTGTTCTCCGAGGCAATGAACCTGCTGCTACTTGGCTGTCTTTCTCTGGAGTGCAATCTCACCAAGGTTGAGTTGCATTTAATTGCTGCTGTTATCTTCTAAAGGGAGGAAAGAATTTAAATGTCCGACAGATGAAATTAGAGTTTTGTAATGCGGAAATTTATCCTGCTGGTCCAGTAATTAGCCCTGCCGCTGACGGCTGCAGGAGAAATCCAAATGCTGGGTTGGATTGTTTTTGTGCGACACCTCTCCTCCTTGCAGACTGCATTGTTACCGAGACGCCCAACCGGACCACTAGTTCAAAGACCGAAGATAGGCTCAATAGTTCTTATATTGCCTGTCTGTCTGTTTAACAGAAGGAATTAAACTGGTAATTCTTAGTGCTGTTGTGACCTACTGATAATGACTGCAGGAGAATAGAAAGCATGTCTCGAATTTCTAAAAGTGAATCGAGGAGTTGAAGGATTTTATTTCCCTTCTGCTTTGAGGTGTTTCTCATTCAGCGAGGCAAATCAGGCTTCAGAGCGTTGATGGGAGCCTTTCTCAATCCCCCTTGGCTTTGTCAGGACTAGTTCATTTCAGACCATTCAGGTGGACCACATTGTGCACCGCCTCTCTGCTCATGCATTTCATTTGCCGGGCCTTTGTTTCGACTCCTGCTGGAGATGAACTGGAGGTACCGAGTAGGATCCGAGGCGGGGATTAGCGCCGCGCTTTTCATGCTTTCCTGGAGGTGGGCTAACTTGGAAAATGTCAAGGAGGCTGAGGTGAAACAACTCTATTTAAATTCCTATTGTTGACCTCTGCTGTGGAACTGGAGCTTTTAGCCCTGGGTTTAAAGAGGTAAACTATAATATTGACTTTATCCTTTTACTCCGAGTGTCTCTTTCAGTCTGAATAGCTTTAATATAAATACTACTTGGCCATATAATTAAGGTTGCTTTTACAGAACATGCCTCTTCATCATTATTATCCCATAATGCACTGCGACAGTTATTAATGACTACAAATAAGAGTGCACAATCTCCGTTTGGGAGTCAGCTCCCCCATTTTACCCAGATGATCTGAACGCGCTGACCTATGACCTCAGAGCTGCACTTGCTGATTTCTTTTCAAGATAAAAAAAAAAGATCTAGAACTGTTCTGTAGATCTGTTTTATAGAACTGTTCTACCATCAATCTTGATGGAGTTTACAAACCTGCAGATCAACAGTTTTCTCTGAGGGTCCCATTTAGGCCCAGTCCCCATGGAAACAGGGGGAACCTAAACGTTTTATTTTAAACAAGTTCCAGAGTGAAAAGTTTGCCCTCCTGTATTCATGTGAACAGAAAGAGAAACAACGGACTGCATTGAGTTATTGACTTGCAGCAATCCCTCATACTGAGCAAGCATGTAGTGACAGTGGAGAGGAAAAACTCCCCTTTAACTGGAAGAGACCTACATCAGAACCAGAACCAGGCTCAGTACGAGCGGCCATATCCTACAACTGACTGGGGGTCTGATGAAGGTTTGCAGAATCCATGTGAAAGATCCTTTTTGATTGGTCAGACGCAATATTGTAACTGAATCTGTGGGTTTCATTGGCTGAAATTAACAGAAATAAAAACGAATTCTGTGTAATGAATTTATTCTGACTTTCTGCAATTCTCTTTAATTTTAATTAATGAAACAACAACTTAAATTATGTGCTCATTTATGAGTCTGTATACTGCTTGGTTGCAGGTGTAAGGTCTCTTGTACACCTTTTTAATTTACTGTATTAATATTAGTAGTAGTAACAAAGGTTACTGTTAGTGACACACTACGTCGTCCTGCAGTGCTCGAAAGGGCTCCCTGCTTAAGCCAGCACATTTCCAGGTCTGTCTAGAGGAGGATTGGGAGAATGTCCTGTGGTCAGATGAGACAAAGATAGAACTCTTTGGTATAAACACCACCTGCTGTGTTTGAAGGGGGAAGAATCCCAAGAACACCAAACCCACTGTGAAGCATGGAGGTGGAAACATTATGCTTTGGGGCTACTTCTCTGAAAAGTGCATAAAAGCATTTAAAGGTTTGGGAGCGGCCTAGCCAGTCCCCAGACCTCAATCCAGTAGAGAATCTGTGGAGGGAGTTGAAAGTCCGTGTTGCCTAGCAACAGCCCATAAACATCCCAGCTCTAGAGAAGATCTGCATGAAGAAATGGGCCAAAATAGCAGTTACAGTGTGCAAACCTGGTGAAGACCTACAGGAAACCTTTGACCTCTGTCGGTTACTTTACAAGGTATTGTGAAGTTTTGTTATTGAGCAAATACTTATTTTCTACATCATCATACAAATAAATCCTTTAAAAACCATACAATGTGATTCCCTGGATTTTTTTTCTCATTCTCTCACAGTTGAAGTGTATCTATGATGAAAATTACAGACCCCTCATCGTTTTAAGTGGGACAACTTGGACAATCGGGGGCAGCCAAGTACACCCCCCCCACCCCCCCACCCACTGTATGCTTTAGTATCGACAAAGTTATGAATCCGTTCCAATCCAGCATTAGAGCTCTGCATAGGAATGAGTCGGTCCACCTCAAGGTTTTGAATGACGTTTTTATTGTTACTGACTCTGGCCATCAGGCTCTTCTTCTCATTGATTCGTCTGCTGCCTTTGATACGATGGATCATAATATTCTTTTGACCCGGCTATGACAGCGGATAGAAATAACTGGTTCCACTCTTGACTGGTTTCGTTCTTATTTGCATGAACGGACCTTTTGTGTAATGATCAACCTGTGGGGGGTCCCCCAGGGCTCCATCCTGGGAGACCTATTTTTCTCTCGCTATATATTCTCTCCCTGGGTGAACGTTTTTGGAACCATGGGGTTTTGTACCGTCTTTATGCTAGTGATTGCCAGATCTACGTGCCACTGAAGCTTCAGTCGTCCCTGCATCCTCTCTTCGACTTTTGTAATGATGTCAAAGAGTGACAAACCTTTTACATAGGCTGTTTTTTTTCCGGCCCAAATGGAAAAGGTGATGTCTCTCCGTTAGATCTGTCCTCTATGCCTTTCTATCTTTGCCACACTGTACCTAATCTTGATATTAAGTTGGACTCTGCAGTTAAAATAGACTCTCAGGTTACTCCATAGTCAGGTCATGTTTTTTCACCGGATTTCTAAATGGAAACCTATTTTGAATAAAAAGCACTTGGAATCTGTTATTCATGCCTATATTACTTTCTGATTAGACTATTCTAATTCTTTTGTAGTCTGCATTAATAAGACCTCCCTCCCATGCAGCTGCTAGGTTATGGACTGGTGCCGCTGGAAGGCAGCATATCACTCCTGTTTCCAGCTCATTGCATTGGTTACCTTTCCGGTTCAGAAGTCCTTTTTATTTGTTTTTAAGGCTCTGAATGGAATGGCCCCACTGTACTTGTCGGAGTTGATCTCCCTGTGCTATCTCATACGCTCAGGTCGGCTGACCTCCCCGAAAATGCGCTCTAAATCTCGAGGGGAATTAGCATTTTTCAGTTTAAACTCTGGAAAGAAGCAGTCTGCTTCTTTAATTACTTTTAAAACTCGTTTAAAAACATATTTGTTTACTTTAGTTTTTAAGGTCTTGATTGTTTTAGCTTTTATTCCAGGGATTTGTCTATTATTTGTGCAGCCACAATGCCTAGTATCAATGTACTTTTGACTATCCTTAAATATTCACTGTTTTCTTGAGTTTTTACTTTTCTATTTTGCTCATTTTTGAACTTTCTGTACAGCAGTTTGGTTGACCATTATGTCATGTGTAAACTGATGTATAAATAAAATTGGATTTAACATTTAGGCTCTTCTGGGAGTCTTTGGCTGGACTGGAGAAAATCCCTGGTCAGTTTCAAAGGAACGTTCGTGATGTTGGATGGTAATCAGGCTGGCAGGATGTATTCCACCTCATTCCGAAGGGGTTTCAGTCCGTATGCCGTGCCAAATTATTTATGGACTCGACTTTGTGCATGGGGAGCAGTCACTTTAGAGGTTTGTAGTTTCAAATATCTGTTGTCTGGCATATTTCACAAAAGCTAAAGCGTTTCTGTTTTCTGTCCAGTCCTGTTAATATACATCCAGCATGTTGCACCTACATCACCCTTTGTTTCCTTCTCATCCAATTCTCTCTCCACCAGGACAAAAATAAACCCAGACATAAGAAACAAAAGCGGAAAACTCTGATTTGCTAATCAAACTTGAGACAAGAGGTAATTAATTCTTTGGAATCAGCCAATTAATTTGCATAACAGGCACCATAATTATGACTTCTGCAACTCCAGCCCAAATTTGTAATTAGAGATTTACTCTGCATTACAGCAGAAAAGCCGGTGTTTTTGGGAGCGGGTTCAGGCAGGAGATTGAGCATCCGTTGCTCTGGGATGGAAACGCTGGCAGAGCTGCGTCGGAATAAAAGCCTTTCCTACACGCTTTTCTCTTCTGCTCGGCCCCGAGGGGAAGCGCTGCTTGGACTGATCTGGAAAACTAATCTGTAAAAAGAACCCAAGACTTCAGCTTTCAGGGACCCTGGCGTCTCTATCTAGTCAGCCAGGCTCCTCATTTCTCCTCCTCTCACATAAGCTTGCATCTTGGATGTGAAAGAAATCTGTAGTTGCATCGGTTCTGAACAATAATCCCTGTTAGATACAAATCTTTGACAATTGAATAGAATCAGTTACCGCAGCATCAGCCGCTGTGCTTAAAACAAGTCAACAGTTGATGCTGATTCTAGACACAAGCTGACGGGCCATGATGGTTCTCACTGCCACTCTTTGGTTCTTTGCATCTATTCAAAATAATCTGCTCTTTTAAGTAAATCAGAATTAGTTCCGGAAGTGTCTGGTATGAACATAGGTTTATTCTTTTTGAAGAACTAAAGATTGTACAGCAGGAAATCCTCACTGGAGGAGTTTTGGTCCACTCTTCTTGGCAGAATTGGGTTTAATTCCGCCACATTGAGGGTTCAGCATATTCATGCAATCAACCCTTGACTAGGCCACTCCCAATGCCTTCATTTTGCTTCACTTTCTCCTTCTGTTTGTTCTAGTAGACTGTAAAATTCATGGTTGCATTGCGCAACGAAGCAGCCCCAGACCATCACACTACCAACACCGTGTCGGATGCTTGGTTTGTTGCTTTACACCAGACTTAACGGGGCGCACGCACCCCTTCCAGAAAGTTCCACCTTAGTTCCACCAAAAGTTTTTAAGATCTTTAAGATGTTGGGTTTTGTTTTTTTGGGGAAATATTAGAATCATGGGAATCTTTTTTTGATTGATTTGATTACCTGAACTCCTTGCATAAAGTTGCAAATGTCTGCACATGTGCACCACCAAGTGGTCAGGGGTGTGAATTGCAATCTATCCAAATTACCGATGGCCTTCAGATTTTTCCGTGAACGTAAAAAAAAATACCCCGACCCCTGTTTTGATCAGAAGATTTCTTTGCTACTTTATTGAGATGGCATTGGATGTTGACTGTTCAATCGTAGGCCTGGTTCATACGAAGAGATATTAAAATTGCCGTACGATTTCCAAACCAGGAGAGTATCAGGCCACTCTCCTTCATTTTCTTGAAAAAAGAGCAACGGCATCCAGCTTTGTCCTTTTTCAGTCATATTTAGAGATGTTGATTAATCGTGACTAATTCCCAGCTAATCCAGGTGATTAATTGGATTAAATTTTTCATTGTTTGACAGTCCTACTGAAAACATACCAAACCATGACTTTAAAACTCCAAATGGGTACCGTGCCAGGATTTTTGTGTACCGTTACTCCCACACATGAACTCCTTTAGCGCGGTACAAATAATTCTGCTGTTTTTTGAGTCATCATTTGCTCCTCTTTAAATCAGCTGGAATATCTAAACTTTAACCAAATAACTCCACCTGCAGCTAAAATGCTGGATCCTTTGATTCACTGAAAGGAACCAACATCTGCCCATCCCTGCCCCCCCCCACCCCCCCCCCCCCACTCCCCCGCCGGGGTTGGAGGCGTTGAGCCGAGCATGGCGCAGACTTCCTCTGATAGAACATTAACTGAACTGTGGAAATAGCTGGATTTACTTAACCGTTCCTCTGTATTTAGTCTGCTCAGAGGGGGGAGAAGCTGTGGGTCAGCGCTCAGGTATAGGACTAAATTTGTCCATAAAAAAAAAATACCATCTTGCAGTTAGGAGACGCTCTGATGCCATCCTGACTTTACTCTGTCAGCGGCCTCTTCGGGTGTGTGTGTTTGTGTGTGTGCTTTGTTTTTCACTCCTGTGTTTTCAGGAGCAGATCAGAGACATCATCTCTTTGAAACTCTTTGGAAACTTATCCAAACTTGGCGTTCAAACCAACTCCCATGCACGCACACAGTTAAAAGCAAAAGTAAAAAAGGACATTGGGCCAAGTGATGGTTTTCCTTGCATGGTTCATCTGCAGAGGAGCCATCTGCCCCGGCAGCGGTAGACTAACAGCAGCAGCCGAGGCACCGACACAGGGCACACAGTGGAGGCAAGGCCAAGACCCCCACCTCCACCCAAGCTCCACCTGGAGAGCACCCAGGGAGCTACAGCCGACCACCGCTCCCGGGGCAGAGGGCTCCCACAGAGGAAACAGTGGAACGGGGATTAAGATAAATTAAAGTATAAAAATAAACTGTAAATTAATGTGCTAAGATTAAATAGTAAAGCTGAAAAAAAAATCATATAAAACATGCAGAACAAATAAACAAACAGTAATAAATAATAATCAGTTTAACCATAGTACACCATTATTGTTGCTTTTCTGTTTTGAATAAAGGGGATTTGATCATGTTGTATAGTTTTGTAGCTAGAGTAGAGAAGCACCAAACAACAAGCCACAGATCAGAAGCAGCAGAATTTTACTTGCTCAACTCTTCGTTAAATGGATCAAAATCAAGAACTGCCGCCACTATGGTCTACAAACACATCAACTAACAGGCACTTCCTCTGAGTTTTATAAAAATAAGTTAAAGTTTAGATTTATTTTCTATCAAATTCAAAACCAATACAGCGGACTCCACCCCATTGGTAGTTCATTATTCACAGATTTTTCCTTGGAGCATATCTAAAATACTGGAAATAAGCTGCATCTTGGGACTAAACACATGGCTACCTTATCCGTTATTGGCTGGCATTTGCAAAGCAACCAATCAAGAAGCGGGTTTTTTTTTCTTCTTTCTTTTCTTGTGCTTATTGGCTGTACCCCCAAAAGCTGAGGAAGAGCGTAGATGTTAGCTACTGGGATGCTGATAAGATGGTTTCCACTGTGTATTAATGCGTATTAAGGTATATTTGGTGTTTGAACTATTAAAATAGCCAGTTACCCGGTTTTTTTTTTTTTTTTTTTTTTTTTTTGACTGTGACTAGTATCGTAATAACCCTGTTAGGGACCACAACCAAAAATAGCTGAACTCCGCAAATGCTTAAGATGAGAGAAATACTGTATTTGGATACCGCAGCAGCATGTTTTTTTTGGGCACATGGTTCTTTCTAGCGACCATCAGAATGTATGATTAGTTACAATATTACAATATTTTGCCCTCCTAGTTAGTAGGGGACAATTCAGCCATCAATATATAAAAATATAAAATGTTAAAAATTTTCACTTTCCGTCTTTGGCATAACAGTGGACAAGATAACACAAAGTATAAGTGTTTTTAAATAATAACTGTACAGCATTTTCATCTGTAGTAAATTTGCCCCTTACTGTACAGCATATGTATTTTTTTTACCTTAGTTTTAATCTGCATGCTTCCCTTGACCTTTAACTTAGTGTTGGTACACCCGTGTACCAACAGTACACTGTGAGACATTCAAGTATATTTCGCTCTATTCTAATATTCTTTATATATCTTTGAGTCAGTTGTGGAACTGTTTTGTTTGATTATAACTGCTTATGTTTACGGGGCACTTCTATTTCTCTGTCAATTTGCTGTTAATAAAAAAATAAATCTTACTTCTGAGGGACAAATAAAGGATCATTCTACACTAAAACAGTTTCTGTTTCAAACCAAACATGGATCTGGAGCATAGAAAACATTTATCCCATCATAAAATGAAGGTTAACGTTGATGCGTTTCAGTTTTCTCTGGTTTGAAGTCCAGCTCTTTCATCATGTATTGACGATGTTGATTAAACCTTTAAATATGCATCTTTTTGCTTCTGTCCGACAGCTTTGTAACATGTCGAAAACCGGCCTTCACAAAGGTCAGAGCCCATGGTATGTTCGCGGCCTTGGCCATCGAACGGCGGCTGTGAATGCCTCTGAATGTATCTGAGAGCTGAGCAGCTGGATGGCAGCATGCAGGGAGCGGCCTTGGTCGTAAGGCTTGTTGTACACCCACTACCTCACCTACAGAAGCCACAGTCTGATTCAATCCTCTATCAAAACAGCGTTTAGTGAAAACCGAAGGTCAACATGGGGCCAGGTGCTAAACCAAACGGACAGGACATGGCCAATGGATGGTTACCTCTGGCAACCGTGCGTTTCCACTAAACCGTCTCTGTACTTTGATATTCAGATCTAGTTTGATATTCTCCGGAATAATTTAAGAAACGCCACCTTCTGTAAACAAAAGCTTTGATAAGAATATTCAGGTTTTAAAGTAAAAAAAAAAAAAAAAAGTCCAGCATTTACCTGGAAAGGGAAAGAGGAAAGAGTAGAAGAATTAAAAATGAATGACAATCTGGGTTAGATCCGTAGAGCAGCAGGTGGTTCTGGAAGGGACCAAAACAAGCCGGATAACATCATGGTGACTGTCAGCGTAGTTATGAAACTCGAGCAACAGCATGACTTTGGATTAATGTCTCCGATGGCAGCCTCAAAAACAGGAACAGATTAATTTGTCTGGCCGGAGTCTTATGCAACTCTCTCCAGTCTCGGCCCGGTGAGGCGGAATGACAGAACGGCCCAGGGGACTGTTGGTTTTTCAGGACTTTATATGCACCAGACTGGAATGTGGAAACCTGGAGGAATGATTTTTCTGCTGTTATCTAATGGACAAGTTAAGAAATTCGACTTCAGTTTTGCACACAATTCTGTCGTTTTGCATTTTTCTACCAGACTTCGTTGGACTTTTCATTCTCTCTTTGAAATCTGATGATTTAACGTAATCTTTCTTTTATTTGATTCAAGTAAACATTATGTACAAGCATGAAGTAACGTCATGTTTGTACATTTTTCCAATAGCTTGCACGACTCCCGAGAGAAAATGTATAATATTTTTCCCGGTTTAATGATGCAGACAAAATGGAGTTGCATGCTAAAACAACTTTTCGAATTGACCAGTAGACAATATGAATATCATCAAACAGTATTACTGGGTGTATTTTCCTCATCCTCTGTTACAAAGGTCTACTGTAAAGGACACATTGTTCCGTTAAAATCATGTTTACATTTTATTCCTAAACCATGTGACCAAAGTATAATAAAATCCACTCATCTCAAGCATCATCATCGTGATATAAAATGTGAAAATAGCATTTCTCTGCATGTTAATATCTAATTCATGACCAGAAGCTGTAAGTGGTTCAGCACTATGATGTATATAGTTGTCACTTTTAGAAGCTGTGATTCAGAACCACTTCAGTTTTGAAAGCTCATAAATTAGTCCAAGTGGAGAGGAAGCTCCTTGTGATATCATTGGTGTCATAGAAAATATTTATGTGGAATAAAATTAAACCGCGTGGTGAGAATGATGATGCTCACTGATGATGGTTAAATCTTGTATCCATGGAAATTTCTACTGTAGAGAGAAATGTATTCACTGACTGATCAGAGTAAAACAATGTGAGAAGGTTATTTGACAGTAATGAAAGGACTGAGATATTTGCTAATGAAAATGACCTAAAAAAAACCCAGTTTTGGTTTAACCTAAATCTGAGGTTTTAGGAAATCTTGATGAGTTTGTGATACACGTGTATTTTCTGTCTGACGAATGAGTTGAACTGATTTGGAGCTTAATTGGAACACATCCAGACCAATGAGGGACATCATTCAATGTGGTAAACATTGGTGTCTCGATGTCCAACAGCTACTCCCTGTTGGACGTCGAGACGCGAGCGTCCTTCAGTGAGCCACAGGAGGAAGTGGAGGTGTTCAGACCCCAGTGGGGAGCTTATACACACAGCACTTTTGCAGAGAGGCGCTGGTCGTATTGTGCCAGTCCCTAGTTTATGAGGCATGCAGAGGCTCAGCCAACGTTTACAAGAAGAACACTTACACACACAGTCATTTTGCACCATGTTGTACTAAAATACGTTACTATGAAAGTCGAAAAAATGATTCAACCCCCTGAACAGAACTCATCGGAGCACAAATGTGCCTGTTGCTAAAAACAAGAACTTTATTACACTCAACAAAAATATAAACGCAACACCTTTGTTTCTGCTCCCATTTTTCATGAGATGGACTTAAAGATCTAAAATTCATTCCAGATACACAATATTACCATTTCTCTCAAACATTGTTCACAAATCAGTCTAAATGTGTGATAGTGAGGACTTCTGCTTTGCTGAGATAATCCATCCCACCTCACAGGTGTGCCACATCAAGATGCTGATCTGACATCATGATTAGTGCACAGGTGTACCTTATAACTATATTCCGGAATTGCGCCGCTCAAGGTGGCAGCATGTTGGAGTAGCTCTGTTACTTTGGTTCATATTTTTTTCTTTTTTAAAACTTTTATTCTTCCATTTCTGGTAGAAACATTGTTTTTGTGGACAACTGTTCTCTCTGGTTTTGAATGCTGTGCAGCTGGAAGGATTTTTGCTGATACTTTATATTTTTGGACATTTGTTATGATGCATAACCATGGCAACAAGGTGGTTTACAACTGGCAGCAGCTGATTAACATCACAAAAGCTCAAATAATACCTCAACTACAGCCACAAAACCCTGATGAGTTGAAAAGAAGACGCCATAGATCCAGAGCATCCTCTACATCAGACTGTCATACAACTACAGAGCGTCTTCAGTCAGAGGCTTCTTCAGATCTGCAGACTGCTACAGGAGATCATCCCTACCCACAGCCATCAGCATCTACAACAAATCTATGAAGGAACTTGCATAATGAGTTACAACAACATTTAATTTCCCTTTGGGATTAATAAAGTAATTTTGAATTGAATTGAATACTGCCCACAATAAAAGGCCACCCTGGAATGTGCAGTTCTTTGCTTTATTGGGGGTCTGGGGACTCAGAACCGGTCAGTATCTGGTGTGACCACCATTTGCCTCATGCAGTGCAACACATCTTCTTCGCATAGAGTTTATCAGATTGTCAATTGTGGCCTGTGGAATGTTGGTCCACTCCTCTTCAATGGCTGTGCGAAGTTGTTGGATATTAGTGGGAACTGGTAAACGCTGTCGTGCACGCCGGTCAAGCACATCCCAAACATGCTCAATGTCTGGTGAGTATGCTGGCCATGCAAGAACTGGGACATTTTCAGCTTCCAAGAATTGTGTACAGATCCTTGCAACATGGGGCCGTGCATTATCTTGCTGAAACATGAGGTGATGTTCATGGATGTATGGCACAACAATGGGCCTCAGGATCTCATCACGGTATCTCTGTGCATTCAAAATGCCATCAATAAAATGCACCTGTGTTCTTCGTCCATAACAGATGCCTGCCCATACCATAACCCCACCACCACCATGGGCCACTCGATCCACAACATTGACATCAGCAAAGCGCTCACCCACACGACGCCACACACGCTGTCTGCCATCTGCCCTGAATAATGTAAACCGAGATTCATCCGTGAAGAGAACACCTCTCCAACGTGCCAGACGCCATCGAATGTGAGCATTTGCCCACTCAAGTCTGTTACGGCGACGAGCTGGAGTCAGGTCAAGACCCCGATGAGGACGACGAGCATGCAGTTGAGCTTCCCTGAGACGGTTTCTGACAGTTTGTGCAGAAATTGTTTGGTTATGCAAACCAATTGTTTCAGCAGCTGTCTGAGTGGCTGGTCTCAGACGATCTTGGAGGTGAACCTGCTGGATGTGGAGGTCCTGGGCTGGTGTGGTTACACGTGGTCTACGGTTGTGAGGCCGGGTGGATGTACTGCCATATTCTCTGAAACGCCTTTGGAGACGGCTTATGGTGGAGAAATGAACATTCAATGCACGAGCAACAGATCTGGTTGACATTCCTGCTGTCAGCATGCCAATTGCACGCTCCCTCAATGCTTGTGGCATCTGTGGCATTTTGCTGTGAGACAAAACTCCACATTCCAGGGTGGCCTTTTATTGTGGGCAGTATAAGGAACACCTGTGCACTAATCATGATGTCAGATCAGCATCTTGATGTGGCACACCTGTGAGGTGGGATGGATTATCTCAGCAAGTGCTCACTATCACACATTTAGACTGATTTGTGAACAATGTTTGAGAGAAATGGTAATATTGTGTATCTGGAATGAATTTTAGATCTTTAAGTCCATCTCATGAAAAATGGGAGCAGAAACAAAGGTGTTGCGTTTATATTTTTGTTGAGTGTAGTTGACTCATGTGTTTGAGACCGATGACACCTACAATACCTGGAACTGTTGACAATAATGTTTCATTGGCTGTTAGAAATATGACTAAGACATATTTTATCATGTTGCACAAACGAGACAAAGGACACAAAAAGAAAAGAGACTAAATGGTTCAATAGATACAGCTGAAAGCTGCTCGGCCTGGTGGCAGGAGGTGGTGGCTTTTAGTGGCTTCTGGCAGATTCCTGAAGCAAGGCAATTTTATTTGTATAGCACACTAGATACAGGTCATCAAATAGTTTTATTTTTGAGACTCTAATAGTCATTAAAAGTTACATTTAGAGTTTAATTTGGAGAAACCACCATACCAACCATATTAGTGGTTTTGATCCATTTGAAGTTGTTCTTGTGTGAATGCTGTAGGTATTCACACTATAGTGATCCTGTTTTTCTTCATCTTTATTTTGTTTATTCTTCTAATTGCTTCCATATATTTTTTTGAATTTTAACTACGGTACTTCTGCATACTTTGTGCTATTTTAACCATTCAACTTTTCCAATATTCTGCTCTATCCAGCTGTATCTCATGGTATTTATAACTTTAATACTTTTTAGATTATTACGCTTTTTATGTGCTTTTTGCTTTCATTGAAATGAATGGAAAATATAAAAAAATCTGCTAAATCTTACCTGTTTTGTAAACCCAACTACTTCCACATTCTGCCACTTGAACACCATTCAAAGCTTAAAATGGAGTCATATCCTTCAACTAATGCTGTCTGCTGATTCAGCTTTTTACATTTTAGCACGTTTTCTGCAGTTGACTTAACATTCTTCTGCAATTTTCAGCAATAACATTCAGCTTACAGCATTCACACTGCATTGTAGCAGGAAATGAGCCTTTTTTCTAGTTTGATTTGTTGATTGCAAAACCCTGCTAACTGGTGCAGTTCTCCAATGAAGCAGATTTACTGTCTGAGTTTAAGACTTTAGGTGAACTATACTTAAAACTGTGTCAGCTACAAACTTTAAACATAAAACAGTCTGAAAATAACAGCGACCTCCATCATTGAGTTGGTAGATTTACAGATGCAGTACTCCAATTTCCGCTTGAAACTGTCTGGCAACTGGGATAAAATGACTGCAAAATGAACTATTTTCCACAGCATCAATGAAGCCAGCAAGGGTGTTCCATAAAAAATGTTATGCTTCAGTCTGTGTTCAGAGACATTTTGAAATATTTAGTTCCCATTTCTCAGTTTTGTAGAAATCCTCTAAAATGGAGTCTGTTTTGAAAGTGCACTTGGTTAGCAAATCGCTGGACCCTCAGCAGTGCCATCACTTCTTTTTCTACTTCACAGCTTCGGTTTTCTCCAACTTCTGCCAGGGTTAGGTGGATTGCTTGAGAGAAAAAAAATAGTTCCTTTAATTATTCAGTCGTGTACTAGTGGTGCATTGTGATTTCTAGCTCCTGCTCGGTTGTGTCAGCGATGAACCAATCCTACGCCTTGCCAGGCAGCATCTTGGCTGTCGAGCAGCTTTTCTCAACCGTGATTAGGCCAGAAAGTGAAGTTTTTTTATTCTCAGATGGTTTTAAGGGATCAGACTGAACTGTGCGCTTACCAAATCCATCCACATGGAATATTCCTCACATCGCCAGAAGATTCAGAGAAGGTAAATCAGAGTCTGGATATTCTGTCTTGACTAAGATCACTTTATTCTTTTGAAATCCCATCATGTGTAACTGCATAATCTCATAATCTCTGCAAAGGTTCAGTGCACCTGAAAACACAATTGAGATGTATTTACAGGAAGCTGGATTATTGGTTTGTTGTGATTAGAAGTCATAAATCACGCTGTAATTTCCCCGTCAACATAAACTCATGGTCTGTAATTGGTGCTTTTATGGCCCAGTGTAATGCTGCTAAAAGCGCAGAAGCAGATTAAATTTTTAAGTATGATTAGGCAACAGTAAGATGTAATTAGGAGAATGTCATTATGCATTAGCTTATGTTCGTGGAGTAAATGCTAGCCAGATATGAAGTATTTTCTCTTGGTGAGGGAAGAAAAGAGTCTGAGGAGGAGACTTGAGGAGCGGGAAGAAGGCGCAGGAGCAGGGAATGGTCGCGGGGTCAGGTCTTGTGCATTGTTTCCCAGCATGCTCCAGTTCCCACAGTCATCCCGGCTCTTTGTTAAAGTCTTAGCACTGAGCATGTCTGGCTCCGAGGCTTTCTCGCCAGAGGCTGGACACTCCGGGGTCAGCACATTTTCCAAACCATTGCTTTTTATTTAGATGGCAATCAGGCAAAAATTGCTCTACTGTAGTCGCTCAACAGGCGCCGAGCTGAGTTCAGGCTGTCACGCTCGGGCATTGTTGATGGCCGACATGATGGATGACTGAGCCGTCGGCTTTCTACAACAGTTTCACTGATGGATCATTGAAATATGTGCAGCTTTATTGCAACTTAGATCTTGTGATGTAGTTTAACATCCTTTTATGAGGGATGAGACCGTTTCTCACTGAATGTTTGACCAGAAGCTTCCTGGCTGGTATGTCACAGAAATATCCTGGGGGGAGGGAGGGGCGGGGCATGTGTGCATACAGTCACTCCAAAGCAACATCAAACTGGTTGTACTCCAGTTTCCAGCATTTAAACCTGTTAAATGAATAAACTAACTCATGGTTTGAGGGATTCATCCACTTCATGCAGCCACTCCATCCATCCATCAATTAATGTCCATTTATCCATCCACCATTTCATCCATCCATCTGTTCATGCATCCATGCATCACCGCATGCATACATGGATTAATCCATGCAGCAGCGAATGCCGTTACTAACTATCCTTCCAGTGTCTTGTTCTTTTGTCTCTCTCATGTTTAAATACTGACCACTGTGAAAATGTAGGAACCCTCACCATTGTGAGCTCATGGATTGTTTTGCTTTAAGGTTATTCATAACGTTGATGGTTTAGTGCAGGGATACTCGATTCAACTTTTCGTTGGGCCAAATTGTCATAATGCTTTTGCTAGTGAGCCGCACATTTCCCTGTACTCAATCTCTTTTATTGTGCTATTAATACCAACCACCACTCCATTGTCAACATTTTTATTTAAATAACAGTCACATGACATTAAGATTAACTGCTGGCTTCTTGTGCAAATATTTAAAAAATGCAAAACATACCCAGCTTTAGTTTTGACTGAAATCAGAGTCACAAACTCACAGTGATAGTAATTGTTTTTTGTGTAAATAAAATAAAATCTAAGAAACATAAACCGCTTTAGTTGGACTGAGATCAGTCATAAATTCCCAGTAACATTGATTACAATTACAGTAACAAAATCACACAACTTTTCTGGTAGTTTTGAGTGAGTGTGGAAGTTCATAATCAGAGTTGGAGTGAATCGTCTTGATGTTTCTTCATTCTTTATTTGCCGAGCAAGTGTCGAGACAGATGAGGCATATGGGTTTTCCCTCGGCATTATGTAAATGTGCGTACTTATCAGTCCACTCATTGTTACATTTTCTATTTTTGATGTAGACCTCACGTTTGTTTTCTTTTTAATGATACAAGTTTTCCCAAGAAACTCCAAAGCTACATTAAAGTAGCTGTACTCCATTTATTTAGCATTTAAACCAATGAAATGAATTTGTTTCGAGGGATTAGTGGTATTCAACGATACTGGTCAATCGCTCACCTATAGATTTATTTGTCTGGAGTTTGATCCTGTGTGGCAGACTTCTCTTAATTAACGGCCACATTTTGGACCATATAGTTTTCTTTGGGGAAATGTTGCTGCTTTTTAATAACACACACCCAAAATATTAATCATCATCACTGACCATTGCACCATGCTTCTGTCTAAGGGTGATTTTGATCCTTTCGTGTCTGTGTTTATGTTTTGCTACAGCTGCATATTGCTCTGTATTTCATCTATATTCCACGAGTCACGCTGTAAGTTTCCCCACATCGTCAAATACTGATGTTAGCAACTTTCAAATGACTTCCCCAAGGCTGGAGGGAGCAGATGCTGTGGAGCAGAGCAGCCTTGCTGTGTAGCCTTCACTTAGCGCTGCACAAACAGCCATTTCTGCACACAAATATATTTCAATATTTTATAGAATAAATAAAAAGATGTGAGTAAAATAACAGTTTATGTGGTTTTATCAGATTAATGTACAGAGTTCCTGAGAAAAAGAGGGAAAGTGTGAAGTTTCGTCCAGATCCATCCATGCATCTATGCGCCCGTCCGTCTGTCATGCATGTAGCCGTCTGTTTACCCATCCTTGCATGACTGCATGCAGTAATGCAGCAGTGCATGGAGTGACTAACTTCTGTTTGTTTTCTTGTTTTTTAATCACCAAAATAATGTAAAGCACCTTGAATTACGCTGTTGTTGAAAGTGTGCTATACAAATTAAAAATTGCCTTGCCTTGACTATCCATCCAGTGTTTTGTCTTTTGCGGCTCTTAGGTTTATAAGATGGTCACTGTAAAACTGTAGGAACCCTCACCATTGTGAGCTCACTGATGGTTTTGCTTTAAGCTTATTCATAACGTTGATGGTTCAGTGTTTTCAGTTTATTGATTGCCGGCCCATCAGACATTATTAGAGCTCAGGGAAAATGTATTTTGAGTCTCATTCAGGGAGAAAAAGAAGATATTGAGCTGACAGGGCCTCACTTATTGCTCACAGATTACCAGGTGTTCTTCCACTGATGGTGAGACAGGAACGGCTTCATGGGTTTGGCCCACTGCAGTGAAAGCAGAGGTTATGTGAGGGCCAGGCATGTCGGCTCTTGTCATTGTACTCTTGAAGCGCTCCACTTCATGCCAGAAACATCCCCGGAGCCCCACACACACTCGGCATAGTCTCGGTGGCTGTCGCAGCGCTTCACTCTACTATTAACATTCTAATCGCTGTCGTGTTTCATTTGCTTGGCCGAGTACTTTATTTCCAAAAAGAGCCGAGGCTCAACGGCGGTTGACCTTTCCATTTGCAGAAACGGAGCAATCATTCATAAATCACACTTCTGGGTGTAAAATATCCAAACTGTTTGATATTGCAAGCCTAATGAAATGGCTCACACTTCTCTACTGCAATTATAGGAAAAGGTCAGTGTCATAACTGATTTTAAGCTTCAATGTGATTGTCCTACTTCACATTTTCTAGTGCCTGGGCCGTAAATTATCACTACAGCCAATAAGGTGTGACATTTTGTTATTATATTTTGGGAGTAACAGAAAAGATTCATTTAATATTTGCACTCTGTTTGCAATTTAGTTTAGCATTAGGACTGTGTGCTAGATTTTGGTGAAACCTCATCTAACCGCAGAAGAAACTGTTCTCACCTGAATTTCTCTCTAAATGCAGCCAACTGGAAAAACACAAGTTAAATTGGGATAATAAATAAAATTTTGCAAATCCAACAGTGAGATTTTAGTGACTTCTGTTCATGCTGCTGCTGTTTATGTGCATCATGCTCTCTCATTACCCAGAACAATAAAATGTTTGTCCATTATTGGATTTTAATCATATTAAATATGTGTAAAATGTTACATTCACATATTAAAGATGTTTTTCATTTCACATAGAGCTTTCATGTTTCATGTTTGCACTCAGACTTTGTGGTTTTTAATGAAGACTGCATCTGTTCTAAAAATTGAGCAATCAGCACACGTTGAATTGTCGAAATAATCAAGTCACTTGTTGTAAATGTTACATCAGTCGTTCACAACAGTGACATTTATAAAAGGACGAGAAAAAAACTGGAAAGGGGGGGGTGCAAAGAGGCCCAGAGACGCATTAAAGGAATGCCTGGCAAGCACTCTCTATGTAGTCCGTGTGAAAAGTGTCTTTCATATTCTTCGGGATCAGGAGATGAAATGGAATTTTTTTTTTTTTATGAAGAAAAAAAGTTCAGGTCTGGTTAAATTTAGCCAAAAATGTGTTCTGCTCTGATGAAAACACGGTTGAACGTTTTACTCATTTTGATGCAAAAACAGCACTGCACATTTAAAAATAAAAAACATCATATCCACTATAATGCATGGTGGTGGCAGCATCATGCTTTGGGACTAGTTTTCTTCAAGGGGAGGAAAATGAGAATCGTTCCAAAAACTGTTGAAACAAAACCTCCCGGCTTCATTTTCGAACTCTGCTGCTATCTAACCCAAGAGACTCTTAATAAATGTGATTAAAAAAAAAATCTCCAATGAGTTTTTATCCTGGTTAGAAAAGATTAAAAGAAATGAAGATGAAAAGTATTTAAAGACATCAGCATCCGAATCAACAAAAGAACGGCTTCACCAGAAGACTAAAGCCCTGACCTGAAACTGATTACAAATATGTGGGAAGATCTGAAGAAAGTCGAGAAGAGTTAGAGCCTTTAAGTTATCGTGTTGATTATTTTTGTTATAATTTTATTCTTTATTTATTTTAGCTGCAGATGCTCATAAAACAAGACTCTAAGATTTCCCTACATAAGTGCAATCGTATAATCCAATAAATCATCTTAGACTAAAGATTTTATTGGTATTCCACCAATAAAATCTTAATTGGCAAATAACCAATTAGTAATGCACCAATTGTTTGCCAATCAACAATAAACATCACAAAGAAGGGTGCTGTGTTATTTTTAGGCTAATATGAGCATGCTAGTGGTAGTTATGATGAAAACTTTAAAAGAAATACACACAAGAAAGGACTTATCAAGGAGATTATATTTGATTTGATTTATTTGACAGGGACATTGCAACTGTTGCATTAATGATGCCATGCAAGCAGAGTTTATAGCAAGAGCTAATTTTCAACTCCTGTCCCTGGTTGGCCCTTTCCAAACTACATTAGAATACAGTAAAATATTGTATTTTATGAAATTATTTTTGGACATTTGTTATGATGCATAACCATGGCAACAAGGTGGTTTACAACTGGCAGCAGCTGATTAACATCACAAAAGCTCAAATAATACCTCAACTACAGCCACAAAACCCTGATGAGTTGAAAAGAAGACGCCATAGTCCAGAGCATCCTCTACATCAGACTGTCATACAACTACAGAGCGTCTTCAGTCAGAGGCTTCTTCAGATCTGCAGAGAGCTACAGGAGATCATCCCTACCCACAGCCATCAGAATCTACAACAAATCTTTGAAGGAACTTGCATAATGAGTTACAACAACATTTAATTTCCCTTTGGGATTAATAAAGTAATTTTGAATTGAATTGAATAACATTTTAGCTAATTTTGACTTAACTGCTCAAATTAACATAATGGATGGATTGAGTTGCTGTTAACCAACATGTTAGTGTTTGCCAACATGCTATCTGTGGCATTTTAGCTAACATTATCATTTTAGCTAACATCGGCATTTTAGCTAATTTTAGCTATCATTTGGTTTTTGGGTTGATTTTAACAAACTGAATGGGTTGTTATTGTTAACCAATATGTTCATGTATGCCAACATGCTACCAATAGCTTTTTTACTAACCATAGCAATTTAAGTCTTTCAAGCTAACAATGGAATTTTAGCTAATTTTGACTTAACAACCAAAATTAACATAATGAATGGATTGAGTTAATGTTAACCAACATGTTGGTACTTACCAACATGCTATCTCGCATTTAAGCTAAAAATAACATTTAAGCTAACATTAGCATTTCAGCTAATGTTGGCTAATATTTGCATTTGAGATGGATTTTAACATACTGAAAAAAATACATTTATTTGAGACTGTTCGGTTCTGTCACTGATATGTGGCTTCATACAGTGAGTTGGACATTATTTTTCTTTAAGTGGCTTTACAAAAGCGTGCACTGTGTCTACAGTTACGATTTTATACTTAATTGGCATACATCATTGGAATCTCAAGAATCTCCGCTTTCCAATGATGTATAATATGTATATGTGCATATTGTCGCCAGAAAAGGCAGCTTTAAACTGAAATTTAAACCCCCCCCCCCCCCCCAGCTAAATTCATCCGGCGCCGGTTCTGCTAAAATTTCAGCACCAATTATAGATGCTTATAAAATATAATAAAAATAAAAATTATCTTATCGTACAGGGTAAGTCTAATCTGATGTCATGAACAATATACTGATCTTTGCCATTTAATAATACCTTTAACATTAGAAATCAAGTGTTCTGCTTTGCTTCTGGTTCAGAAAGATCACTGTGAGTAAAGAACAAAACGGCCAGTTGACTTCTCTTCTTAACGGCCCAATATTCTCCTTTTATTGGGGTCATGTTAATTTACCAGAGCCTGCGTCCGTTGTGATTAAAGTTTTGATAATGAGCGCTGCTGATGTTTTTGGTGGTCTAAACAGCTTCTAAGTAGGTTCAGTCAGTTGTTTAAACATTTAGCAGGCAGTAACTCTCCAGCGTCTAACCCGGTTTAATGAATATTAATCCAAGCAAGCGGCGCTGTTGTGGTGGCTCAGTCACCCTTTCAGTGTTAAAACATGTCAAATTGCACATTTAGTTCCTGTAATTAATGACAGTTGTCATTAATGGTAGGGACCCTCACAGCCACAGTTTCACATTATTTATGAAAAAACAGAGCAGACCTCAGCCTCACTGTAACACTGTAGATGACATATCGAGAACTTTTTTAATAAATCTGATTTGGTGTTTAAAATATAAGCTACTTTTCATGATTATATTTTAGCCATGTAGATATTCAATTCAGTTTGTTTATATAGCGCAGATTCACAACAAATATCATCTCAAGGCACTTTACAAGAAAAGTCATTTAAATACAAACATTCCAATCAAGTGGAAGGCAAGTTTTAGTTTCCTGTTTAAGGAATCCCACCAGATTGCATCGAGTCGTTAACTGGCAGTTACACCCAGATATGCTCTTTCTTTACCATCCTTGATTCTCCTGCATCAAAAAATGCTATTTTCATGTAAATGCAACTCATTATTAAAGTTTTAAAGGAAGGTGTGATGGGCTGCAGCTATAAATTGTTTTTGGTAGCTGACTAATTTGTCATCAATCTTTGAATCTATCTCTGATGTGACCACACCTTCTGTTCACAGCACCGCTTACCGTTTTAGTGTATGTGTATTTCACAGTCAAAAACATTAGCACAACAGATTAATAGAAATTCAGAAACTTGTATTTAAACATACTTTTTTTTTTCTTTGATTCGCTCTGATCCCCA
Organism: Valencia hispanica; assembly: GCA_963556495.2. Taxonomy (NCBI): domain Eukaryota; kingdom Metazoa; phylum Chordata; class Actinopteri; order Cyprinodontiformes; family Valenciidae; genus Valencia; species Valencia hispanica. The sequence goes on along the minus strand of OY747715.1, from coordinate 3,785,979 downwards.
ATCTCAAACACTGACATTAAATCTCAACTGGATCATTTTCCACTTTATTTAGAACCTAGTTTGGGACTTATGGCTTATGGTTGGGAATTGAGCTGGTTCCGATGTAAGCCTAGTTTATGCTTCTCCGTCTGCAGAGACACTCAGTGCCATTATCTGTCGACACGAGGGCTCTCCGTCCCACACGCAAGGACACACGGAGTTCAACCCAATATTTTAACTATCCGTCTGACGCAATGGGTAGCGCACCTCTGTGATTGGTCAGCCCAACATCAGCCCCAGATCATTTCACCAGAACGGTGCTCTATAGTCGATGTGTGGTGGAAACTTGTTATGCAATTAGGAATTAAGTGTATATTCTCTGTTTAGTGAATGCATCTAGTGTAAAATGACAAGGTTATTGTTCCAACTTAATGTTTATGATAAAGATGTGTCAGGTAACCAGAGAGACTGACACCGGGGCCGTAAGATAACAGTCTGGCCTTCAGATGTGCTGCTTTATGCATTGCTATCAGACTCGCATGAACCAGTTGCTCCAGAGGCGGGGCGTGAAGGTTGGAGAAGACGTCTACAGAGATAAACGGGGATTGCTGAATACTATGTTAGCGGTTAGTTAGAAAGGTTGGATAGGGTGATGCACGAGTTACTCTGTCCCCTCCGTGTTCTGGCCAGACATGTTTGCATTAAATACTTAAATTCCTTCTGGGACTCAAGTCTTCTTTATTATGGAAACCCTGAGATACTTTTTTTTACCAAAACAGATGCAATTCGGAGTCAATGCAGCTTTTGGCCAGTAGATGCTTTATGTTGCAAGGCCAGTTTATCTAATCTGGTCTTTTGGCGGTTTTGAACACCAGGAGGTGTATAGAACAACAAAACAGACCGCTGTGTTTTTCTGTTTCTTTTTACATTCGTTTTTAGAGTATTCTATGACTAAAAAGCTTACCAGCTCAATCTAAACTCGCTCTCTGTCAGCCATTGCTCGTTGAGTGGAAATGCGTTTACAAGCTGAAGTAGATAAACTGTCGTCGACCAGAGACATCAATGCAATGGTTGCCAGACCTCCCAGAAAAAGTATGCGCCCCCCCTGCTGTCCTGGTGGAGAATTGCTTCGCAACAGTGAGAAACTACCCACAGCTGAGGTCCAGTGATCGGTTCTGTCTCAGCATCCTTTAGTACAATCTGTCCAATATGGGTTAATGGTGAATATTAATACCTCTCCAGAACTGATGGCTCCATTGGGCTTAGGATTCAGATTCTCGTGCATCCAGTCATACTTCTTCCATTTAGGGCTTCTAATATGTGACGAATATTGTTTTTGTGAAATTTGGAGGTGGCACTATGCGTTTAATTGAATGATGAATCCAGTAGGATAACGGTTTAAATAACTTGGAGTAAAAGATGTAGAAGTTCCAATGCACAGATCCATATTTTCCTCCTTGGGACGTGCAGTAATGACTCCTTCTCAGCAGTGCTGCAACTACTGTCGCCCAGCAGACAGGTTCATCATCCTCACTGACAGGATATATATGCATAAGAGCCATGCAGGGCCTTCCCAGAGGCAGCAGCTCTGTGTGATCCATCTGCTGGAGTTGGTGCGATCAACCAAAGCAGACTCCTGGCTTTGTCGACGTGCCGCTCACAGTCGCATGCTGTTTGTATCTAGCTGGAAAGGTTTCTCCACGGTGAGAGGGGGTAATTATGATGAGATGATTGACGTTCACCTATGCAGAACTCAGGCTGATGGTGTCTTCCATTCACCCGTGTTCCTGTTTAATTGTCAGCTGGATCGAGGAACGCTGAGATTTTGACGGTAATGGATGCTGGTAAAGGCAGAGGGAGAGTGACGGATGTGAATGTTTTATAAAGTAGTTTGGCTTATCATCTACCACCTGTAGGAGTTTTCAGGAAGGGTGTTAGTGTGTGCGTGATTGGGTTACTCAGTCGCTTGACTGAATGAACATCCAGTAAAAATAGATGAAAACTTAGAATGTAGGACATGCCTGTTATTCCTGTAATTCTAAACACCAAAGATGAAAAAATTAAGTGCCTGCTTTTAATTGTGTCAAAGCTACATGCTAACATAATTGAACGTCTTTGCCAGGGCATTGATTAAACCCTTTCAAACTCATCCCTCCTCATCAACATTACATCTAAAGTAGTTTTTCCCCCTAAGAAAACCATTTAAAAGGTTTCAATCCAACTATGTAATTTTGCCTCATTTAAAACTTGAACATGGAAATTAACCTTGTCTGTCTCTTCAATAGCTGAAGCCCTCCCCTCTTCAGTCAAAAGAAAACTTGCTGGATCTGCTGCTCAGACAAAGCAGATCTAACAATGCTTAATTTAAGATGGCCTGAACTGAAAAAGGTGCCCACAGATGGATTAGAGACCTTTTCAAGTACATTATTCGTAGAGTTGACCCCTAGATTTCAAAGGGTGTAGGGACCACAACCTTCCACGAATACCAGAGACCCCCTCATAAACGCTTCTAACTACATGTTTTAATAGTTCAGACGCCAAGTATAGAGGAATCATCGGTCTACGTCGCTCCCTGCTATACTAAAGAAAAAGACTGAATCATTTCTTGCTGTTCTGTTGGCTGCACAAATCGCTTTGATAAAAACAACAAAACGCACAAGTTCTATTTAACTCCATGGACTCGCACCCCTTTCAAGGCATACAAAAGACTTCTTTGGTAGTACGCTTTTAGAAATAAGCGACTGGAACCATTATTAAAAATCCAACAATCTGCAGCAATCGCTTCATATCCGATAAGCCTTGTCAAACAAACAAGCTAACAAACAAGCCGGTGTCTCTTTCTGCACCTAGGTTGCGCGTACATCCACTGTGCTGATAAACAAATAATCACTGTATACCTGAATGTGCATTAAAACACACAGTGGAAACCGTCTTAGCAGTACCACAGAGGCTAACAGCTACGGTCTACCTTATCCTCACTCTTGGGGGTACAGCCAGTTGGCGCCAAGGAAAATGAATGGCTCTTGCTGGACGATAAATTGTCCCAGAAATTATTGCGATAAACAATGTTGTGTTTGTTGAACATACCTCTGTTTGGATTCGTCGTGGCCATAAACCTCAGTCTTGGGTCTCGTTTGACAATAAAACCATCCTACAGTCCTCTTGTCCATCTGGACAGCTGAAGATTTCAATTGTGCTTTTAGGAAATCTTTTTTTTTTTTTTTTTATTGTTGGAAGCCTCTGTCCATGTTGATGTTGGTTTACCGTTGATTGTGACACTGGCCTTGTAAGCAGTTGCCAGTTCATGGTAGTAGTAAGTGTTGGTGGTTTCTGGCTTTATGAATATCGTCACAATATATCTAGGATTGCAGTTACTGTATAGGTTGTGAAATCATTCAACTCTAGACATAGAAAGTCCAAATAAATCATGAAATGAATGACCTTCAAGTCCATGATGCATTGATGTAAACCTCTGCTGGAGGGTCTTTAGAGAAAAAACTCTGCCTTTGATTGGCTCATAAAGGGTCTTGTAGCGTATAAAAGATTCCCTTTGGTTGTTAACAAGGTTAAACATTTAGTTTTCACTATAGGCTCTCTGTAAAAGAAAATAGATACTACTTTGACCCTTTAATTAGCCTTTACTAAGCCTATAAATAGGGATATCTAGACATCAGTTAGAGTCCCATAAGGCACATAAACTTTGAATTGTATTCCATCAGCTCTTTTTTTATTATTTTTGAAAGCGAAGTAGATTTATTGTTCTCTTAAACCTTGATCCTTCCTCTTAGGTGTCCCACATTGGACATTTGTCATGCATATCATAATGAGTTCAAAATGTAGATGGACACAAAATTCTCCGTCGCTGAATAAAAACCCATCAGGAGCAACTTGGGGATGGATGTCTGAATTAACTGCAAGAGGAAAAAAACACATAGTTTCTAATGATCTGTAAACATGACCTTTTCAGAGACCGAGGCCGAGGTTCCCAGGCGGTGGGAGCTGTTCCTTGGGTCTCTGCTCCCCGGAGAACAACATCCCCCTACTGACTCCTATAGACGGCCTGCAATCATAGAGGAAGAAATGTATTTATTGACAGTTTACCAAGGCCACTGTGTTAACATAGCATCATGTGGAGCAGTGCCAACAAAAAAAGCTTCACATTTAAGGGAACCATATCAAGCTTTAAAAGCTTAATACCCGCTGAGAAATCAACAACAGGCCTCGTCTGGGAGCTTGACCTAAAATATTTTCCCCAAAAGAACAGGAATGCAGTCTTTGATACTGTAAACGTATGTAAATCTTTGAGACATCTCTAAAAACAATTTTATTCCATTAAATCAACATCGGTTAATGCTTATTAATGGTTTGCAGCCAAAGAAAGTGTTTTTACAACATTTCTAATCATTGATTCATTTTAATGATGCAATAAAGATTTGTTGTTCTACATTCAATTACAGATTTAAAACAATCCAGATTAACAATCCATAAAACAGAGGAAAATTTTTTTTCTAGCATTCCTGCTGTAAATTTTCAGTCATTATTTATGTTGTTGGCAAATGTTCTGTCACCCTGAGTGTAAATGAAAAAAATGATTTACTAATATTTTTAAAGAAAATGATTATGGAATTTCCATTTTAAACAGTTAGTAGCTTCTTGTGTTGGTGATTAGCATTGTTAGCATGGCTAGCATCACAAAATCAGAGATTTTCTAGGGTATAGATCACTACCTTCACTACCTACGTTTTCTAAAGTTTGCCAAGACTTCTATCAACATTTTCCACAACCGAACAAGACTGAAAGCTCAAAATGGCGAAAATCACTGTACTGTGTTTGTGGATTTGTTTTAGGATTGTGACTCCACATTTTTTTGTAGAAGATTCATCTGTTAACGAATGTTTTTGTGGAGTAGTGCGGGAAGCTGACCTATCTGGGAGCAATGCTTCTTGACATGCTGTTGGTTATTTTCAAAGCAGCCAATCCCAGAGCACCATTCATTTCCTACCATCAAAAGTGGAGATAAGGAAAACTGTAGATGTTAGCTTCTGTGGTAGTCGCCTTCCACTGTGCCTGTTAATGCATAATAAGTAAGGGTGTAACGGTACACAAAAATCACGGTTTGGTATGTTTTATGTAAACTTTAATCAAGAAAAAGAAATGCAAATGTCCATATGACTTGCTTTGTTTTTGTTTTTACTTTGATCAGCATTAAACAAAGAACCTTTTTTTCTGAATTCCTTCCTTTAAATTCCTGAAATTAATTTTATTTTATTATCTTCTATAACTTTAAAAAATAGTACAAGCAGACATAGCCAGAGTAGAAAACAATATAACCGCTTCAAAACAGTGTTGATGTGTAGAATCTTTGAAATAATACTTTTCTCTTATATTTCATATAAGCGGTGCATAACATCTGCGAAGAGTAATACGCAGCTGATAGCCGCCGTTATAGTCGATGGGTCTCTTTCTTCCGGATACGAATCAGACGCGACGAAAGCAGTATAAAGCATCCTGCAAATTTCAAAATAAGACACTTGCAGAGTTCCAATTTCCTAACTATGAAAAAGCAAAGCAAAACGTTTTTTGTGTGACACCAGGTTTTCAGTCAGTCGGTCTGTGAGTCTAATTTGTTGGTTTTCATCATAGAAGACAAGAAGTTGATCCTTAAAATAGAGAATCACACAGTTTATATGGTACAGGTGATGATTTTTGCAAGAACTGGAAAATGGAGAAGGCATGGACAGATGATCTACTGTTTTGGGAGTGGATGGCGAGTTTATGATACTTAATAACATAGAATTAAATTTTTTTTCTGTATACCGTTTACGTGGCCGGTGGAAAGCAGGGGTTAAGCTCCAGATTCCTAAAATAAGGGATGGCACTGTTTACAAATGACAGCTAAAACTAATTTGTTGTTGTAATTTGTGGTGTAATTCCTCTAATTTGTGGTTATCTGTCAAAACCCCAAACATACCACACAACAAATATTTGTTTATTGTAAAACACTTGAGATTTTTATGATTAATGGTTTTGCACATTGAGTCGTCTGTGTGCGCAACACACACGGTGCCCGTCGCTCCAGAAAAAGCTTCATTTCCCAAACTGTAGTGGCATTTTTGACAGCAATTATTTTCAAGCAGTGCCGCATAAAATTACAAACTAAAATTCCTTCAAAGAACATGACAATTTTTCTGATTGTCTTTTTTTTCTGAATGTCCTGGAGTCCAGTGTTTTGTTTTTAAGTTCACTTGAATAAACGCTGAAAGTCTTTCTTCTGTTTGTCTAAGAAGACGACAAATGAACCTGAACAGGTTGTGAGAAGCGCGAGCAAAACGGGCCGAACGTGTCCTGTCTGATATCAAACTCATCTCCTTATTGTTCTATTTTTTTTTTTTTACCACTTTCATACTTTTTAGCTTTTTTATTTTGTTAATGAGCAGATCAACCATTCTTCAAACGTTTCTTTTTTTTTGTAAATGTTTCAGACCTCGTTATTAAAGGGAGACAAAAACAGGACAAATCTGTAAATGAGGAAAAACTTTTTCACTCTGCTGTATCACATTAACATAACTGCTTTTTGTGTTCTGAATAACCATTTTCTCAAAGGCACATTTTACTGCGAGTACGTATGGATTAGTGGAAACTTAGCAGACGAATATTATGCCACGGGGGTGGGGGGGGAGACAATTTATTGCATTGGGGGATTAGTCCGCCGCCTGCTTCAGTCGCTCAGTATTTGTTGGGATAAATATTCCTGGTGTCTGGAGGACAGCCAGGCGGCTGGCGTCGGTGCTTCACTCATCGCCATGCTTGAGGAGCCGCTCGCTCTTTCACCAAGTCATTACCGTAACCCCACAGGAGGAGAAGTCACGCGCAGAGACAACTTCCTGAGCAGCCTCCCTCATTCGGACCGGACAAAGCCACCAGTGTGAGGGTTATTTCAGGTCGCCGGCTTTGCCTGTTTAGCATGGAAATCGTTACTTGAGCTCACTTTAACAGACTTAATTGCCCTGACACCTTCCAGTCCCCCTGAATTTATCATCTTCCTCCAAGTCCAGGGAGTGCAACTAAAGCAATAACATCACCTGGGCCAAACCAATAGCTTATTGATTGGCACCCTATATAGTAAGAGACACATCTGTGCCGTAATAGAGTGGGACAGTAGACTTTGTCAGAATGCTTTTCTCTTCCTCTCCAAGTTTCCCAGCTGAAGTTAATGAAAGCCAAAGGTTCTCCTCCACACATTTCTAATTGTCCTCATGTCGGCATGTGAAATGGTCGAGAGCAGCAATTTATTGGGTAAATCAGCTTAAGAAGAATACTGGTCAAGGACTGCCAAGCCACAGAGGCCCACCAACTGCCAGCTACATCATTAGCCTGCGACTTCTTCTGACCCGGTATATAGAAGGGACTGTGGAAGGAAAAAAAAACCTGTGATGCGACCTGCAGCGATAGCATAGTCCCCTTGCAATCATTTTCTGCTGGGACTGCAGTTTCTTTATTCAGTGTATGGGATGAGTGTTTGTGTGAAATTAGTTGTCAGAAGTTTGTAGAATTGTTTTTCTCCAACCAGCAGATGGTTGATGTTGTTTAAGGCTGATGGGGCAATGCCGCAAAGTTAGTTTAACATCAGTACCCACGGTTACTGAAAAAAGCCGGTTTATCTGATGAGAAATAATATTTAAAGACAAAGTTATTAAGAATAAAATCAGACAATTTAATTATTGCGGATATGCTACTTTGTGGAAGAACTCGTGCAATTAATTTTCAGCCTTTTTATGTCATTTTAGAATTTATCTTAATTTAAATAGTCCCAACAAACGTCATCTTAAGCTAATGTATTCCAGTATAGTCCTGTATCTCCTCAGATTAACATCCAATCACACACAGTATGGTTAAACCTCTCTGATACTGGAAATGACTCACTGAGTCCTCTTCACTCAATACAAACTTCCACACCACGGAGGGTTGTTGTTGTTAGTATAACCTGTTAGGACTGAGGTATGATGAATATACTGACTGGGAAAAAAAATCCACGTTTTTAAACTTGAACCAGTCCAGTGAAAAAATGGTCACTATGACCTATGGTCACTGTGAAGGTTCTGCTGTTCTTTTTCTTTTATTTTTCCCCCCAGGAAACAGAATCTTGTGGTGTAGTCTAGTATAGCTATGAAACTTTGAGATTACCTTGGCAAGCCTTGCTGCTTGTTGTGTTTCCACACTTTGCAGCATTAACTGACAGAAAAACCAAATCTATTGCAACATTGTGATGTTTTTGTGCTTGAAGTAACTTCTCATCTATGTTAGTTGGTGAAGGTTCAGGTAGGTGACTGCCTTCAGTCACTTCAGCAGCAGATGTCAATTAACTTTACATACTATTAAAACAACAGGTGAGCTGGATCGGACTCTCTGCTTCAGTACTTGGCTGGTGTGAGTCTTACCTAAAGAACAGCGACTTCATTGTGTCAATGGGTAATTTTCCATCAGAACAGACAAAAATCACATGTGGGGTGCCCCAGGGCTCCATCCTGGGGGCCCTCCTATTTAATATCTACATGCTCCCACTAAATTATGACAACCAATAAGGTTAGTTAAAATAACTATGTAGATGATACTGAAGTCTACATTACAATGTCAGAAGATAACTATGAACCCATCCTTACGCTGAGCAGATGCATCGATCAAATCGGTGCATGCTATAATCTTTTCCAGCTGAATAGGAAAAAAACTGAAGTAATGATTTTTGGAGCTAACTAGGAACTATCAAGTATCAGCACACAGCTTCAATGAATACAGCTTAGAAACTACTGATCAGGCCTGGATTCTAGGTGTAATAATGGACTCAGACCTAAACCTCAAGGGTCACATAAAGGCAACAACAAGGTCAGCCTTCTATCACCTGAAGAACATTTCTGGAATTAAAGGACTGATGTCCCAACAAGATCTAGAAACGCTCATTGATGCATCTATCTTTAGTTGGATTGATTACTGCAACAGTGACTTCACAGGTCTGCCTAAAAAGTCAGCTGCAGCTGATCCAGAACGCTGCTGCTCGTGTCCTCACTAGAACCGGGAAAGTAGAGCACATCACCCCAGTTCCTGTAGCTCAGAGAATAGACTTCAGAATACTTTTACTAGTTTATAAATCATTGAGTTGCTTAGCACCAAAGTATGTTGAAGATCTGTTGTAATTATACCAACCCCCCCAGACCACTCAGGTCTAAGTCCAGTCTACTCAGCATCCCTAGAATTAGAACCAAACGGGGATAAGCAGCTTTCAGTTTCTGTTCTCCCCTTATCTGGAACAAACTTCCAGACGACTGCAAAGCTACTGAAACACTGAGTTTGAATAAAATAAAAGATAAAAGCCATCTCTTTAGAGCTGCCTTTGAATATTTGATTATTAATAGCTGGGACGTTTTAACAGTAGTATGTTTTCACGTTCTTTATGTTTCTGATGTTGTGTATCCTGTTTTTAATGTTTCTTCTATTTTTCCCCTTATCACCCAAAGCACCTTGAATTGCCTTGTTGACGATAGTGTGCTATACAAAGAAACGTGCATTACCTAACAGGAGATGCCTGTTGATGCATATTCCACACATACTAAGGGTTATTTTGGAAGTACTTTGCTGCTATCTTTTGGATGTAATTATGCCAATTTACATTTTAACTTCCAGCTGCATAATGGCATAAACAAAAAAAAGTGTGTATAATTATATTAAGAAAATTCAGTCAGTAAGGATTAAACCCATTTAATATCAAACTGTACCTGTTGAGGCAGTCACACTGGCTTTTGTCTGACTCTACATTCAACTTTTCTTTTTTTATCAACGATTAATGTGGCTAAATCTCTTTTTTTTTATCAATTAAACAGCTTTTAAACTTCCAAAGTGATGGTGATAAAAATTATGGAGGAAGCCGCTTTAAATATCTTCCTCAGTTTGGCGGCGACTCTGTGGGAAAGGTGCCCAGTTTGTGTCTAGGAGAACTGAAGAATGAAAGATATGAGTTTTAGCAGCAGCTTGGCAAGTAGTCATGTAAATTTGTTTTCATCATGAAAGAAAAGACTCTGGTTCTGTCAGAACGGAGATTTGGACCACCTCCGGCATTTGTAGAGAACGTAGGGAGGCTGATCGAAGCAGCCACTGATCTGTGACAGGCAACGACAATGAAACGTATCCCTGCATCACAAGCCTGCATGTGAATGGCAAGAGCTGTTATCCTTAAATTGAGAAGACCAAATATGCATAATGTAGCGCATTGTCTGTCGGGAAGATTCATTTAGCGACACAGCACAGCAACAATAGATGAACAAGTCAAATTCAGACATTAGCACATCGGCAAACAATGGGCTTGTTGAGAAAAGGTAATGGAGCCAGCAGAGTTGCACAAAGGATTGAGATAAAGGGACATTGCTGTGAAAATGTAAACGTATTGAGGCCTCCAGTCATGGAAAGGGCACCCGGAAGCAAGAATGAGAAGGGAGATTGGGGGAGATAGAAATGTTATTCTCATTAATGTCTTCAACTCAAAACAAGTGGAATCTGTTCTGAGGAGGAAATGAAGAAAAATAACCCTGACATTATCGTTTATATCAGTTGTGCAAAACAAATTATTAATGTAGAATTTGGTCTTTTGTGGATTTGATGCAAGTACTCTCATGTTTTCCAACAATCTATCGGTGTACTCCTTCCTCTCTTGATGTTCACCATAAAAGAGTTGCTCTCTTTTTGGCGTGATGTGGGCAAGGCCGCCATCTGGTGGTGACCTTAGCACAGAACAGTACGCTGATTGTAAAGCTGCTCATTCAGAACAAATCCTCCTGAAAGCTTGGCCTGCAGAGAATTAGCTGGAACCCTAAAGAGAACATGTTATGAGGTGAATAATCGAGTCATCTCAAAACATAGAGAAAGCTAGCTAGCGTTAGCCTAACACTTAAACTAACTTGTGTAAAGGTCCTGAGCAGAGCGAGATGTGCAGTTACAATTCAGTTCAAGAGTCCTTCATTTATCGCAAAGGGAAATTAAATATCGTAACATCATCATCATCTAAGTATCATCAAAGAATTGCTGTGGATGGTGATGCTGTGGGCAGGAAGGATCTTCAGTAACTTGCAGTGACTCTGAAGAGGCCTCTGACTGAAGACTGTTGCTGTATGACGGTCTCATGACTATCCTGAAATGCTAACAGCTCAATACTCGGGTAACACAGATGATATTTCTTAGTAGTGAGTCTTTTTTTTTCTCAGTAGTGTGTCTTGGATCACACCATAAGTTGTTATCAAGCATTGCTAATCCACCTCATTTGCTTTTGACACTCTTCTTTAAATCACTGTTTGGCCATATGGTCAGAAAGATGTTAGAGTAGGGGATATCATTCTCTTTCCTGGTTTGATTTTTAAACTTTTTGCATTGCTGGTTTCTGAGTTTTGGCTTATTGGTTTTTTAGTTTCATTGTTGTGTTTTGTGAATTTCCCACAAAATGTTGTTTTCAGTAAGTCTGGTTTGTTTCCGGTGAGAGTTGGACTCCGCCAAAAATGTACTTTGTCACCGATTCTGTTAACTTTTATGGACAGGATTTCTAGACGCAGCCAAGGTGTTGAGGGGATCCATTTTGGTGGCCACTGGATTCAGTCTCTGCATTTTGCAGATGATGTGGTCCTGTTGGCTTCATCGGAACGTGATCTACAGCTTTTGCTGGAGCAGTTCGCAGCTGAATGTGAAGCAGCTGGGATGAGAATCACTACCTCCAAATCCGAGACCATGGTCTTTAGCCGGTATATGGTAAAGTGCCTTCTCCAGGTCTGGGACGAGGTCCGTCCCCACGTGGAGGAGTTTAAGTATCTGGGGGTCTTGTTCATGAATGAGGAAAAAATGGAGCGAATTGCTGCCGAGACTGCTGTGATGTGGTGCTGTATCTGTCTGTCATGGTGAAGAGAGAGCTGAGCTGGAAGGCAAAGCTCTCGATTTATCGTTCGATCTACGTTCCTACCCTCATCTATGGTCACAACCTCTGGGTAGTGGCCAAAAGAACAAAATGACTCGGGGAGGGGCTCAGAGTAGAGCCGCTGCTCCTCCACATTGAGAGGAGCCAGTTGAGGTGGCTCGGGCATCTGGTCAGGATGCCTCCTGGACGCCTCCCTTGTTAGGTGTTCTGGGCACGTCCCACCGGGAGCAGACCCAGAGGAAGACCCAGGACACGACGGAAGGACTATGTCTCTCGGTTGGCCTGGGAAGGCCTTGGGATACCTCCCCTGAAGAGCTGGACCAAGTGGCTGGGGAGAGGGAAGTCTGGGTCTCTCTGCTTAAGCTGCTGTCTCCCCGGCCCGACCCTGGATAAGTGGAAGATGATGGATTGATGGGTGTTGCTTTTTACCATATTGGACTGGTCAGTTTTTCTTTCTCTTTGAGTTTTCAAAATTATATATGAGAGCAGATGGTCAGACAGTCCTGCTTCTTACTGAAGGTAGGTAACTTAATTATACCTATTGAACCTATTTATGTAACTAAGTAAGGGATTGGTTTACCAGGGTTTTATAACTTTGATAACTATAACTTTTTATGATAAATTCATTTTTAGCAATCCTGATGGCATACACACAATAATCACAGAATCTGATACATTTTTAACTTTGTTAAAGTGGTGCTTCATTCCACTGTCTTTCACAATCTGCATGATTGGTTTGGAAACGCCTTTCTTACTCGAGTCCTCCATCTGTGAGGAATGCCTCCTCAGGACAGACTCTGGAAATCTTTGTTTATTAATAAAGTCATAAGCTAAAAGAAAAAGAGTCTCTTTCATCTCTTCCTTCTCGGCTGTTTAAGGTTGAGGGAAGGACAATTTCAACATCTTACCCTAAATCAGGTGGAGGTTATTCACTGCCCATAAACACTTAAGATCTTCTTTAAATACTTATAACTGCCTATTTTATTAGTTTAAGCACCAAATATACCTTAATATGCACAGAGGAAACCGTCTTAGCTCTACCACAGAAGCTAATCTCTATAATCGTCCTGATCTCCACTCTTGGGGGTTCAGCAAATCAGCGCCAAGGAAAATAAATGGGGGCTCCTGAATTGGCTGCCAATAGCGTGTCGAGCAGCATTGTTTTTTTGTTTTTCAGCTCCCTAAGCTGCATTTACTTTAGAATATTTTCGATATGCTCTTAAGAAAAAATCTGAAAATAATTTGGAGTTACATTCCGCAGACAAATCCGTGAAAACCGAGGCGGGAATACGTGGGGGTCCACTGGATGTTCTGGAATAATTGGGTGGGATTGCTCCTGCATGTATTTAATGCTATCTGCTCTGTGAATTGAGTGCAGCAATGAACCAGATTGCACAGCTTAATGAATTCCCCCCAGAGTTTGATCAGAGCAGAGACGGTTGTGCAGAAAAACAGTTTAGTGATGTAACGCGGGCCAGATGAGCCACCAATACTTTGTGGGTTAATCACTTTGACCTGTGTATGTCGAACATTATTCATTTGTTGTGGACATATCAGTAAAGCTGTGGGTTACCTGGCAAAAAAAGAGAGCCTGCTGATGCAGATAACCGTAAAGCAAATGAAATTGTTTAAACATAATCAGACTTTTCAACCTCCAGTGAAGCCCTACGAGTTTTAAATATCCGCGTTGTTTGGAATTTCTTGCCCGCTCATAATCTGCACAGTGTGATGGGCTGAGTGCTTTGCTAGAAATGGATATAAAAAACGTGATGCAGATAACGCTAGCTAGATTCCACTCTGTACCCGTAAAGAGGACCTGATTTTATTTTTATGGAAATGAATGCAGCGACTGCTGGCCAGTCCACCTAGTTTTTTTTCCCCCTTTACTTCCATTCTGTGAGAACCTCCTGCTGGAGCAGTGAGTAAGTCAGTCATGCGTGTCTACCCTAACACGTCACTGCAGATCAAAGCATGGCTGGGTTATGTAGAGCTGAACGGGCTAATGGAGTGACCACATCTAATGCAAAGTCTGTTGCTGTGCATTTTCCTCTGACTTGGAGGGATTAACTTTACTCTGTTGGATTTGAAAAGGTTTTCTTCACATTTAGCCCAATTTAGTGGACTTGTATTCATCTCCCTGACAGTTGTAGCTTCCTGCAGGAGGCCAGAGGTGGGTTCTGCAAGTGTGACAAAGGCAGGCAGGCAAAGGTAAAGAACTGAGTGGAGGAGTCAGAAAAAGTTGCATCTGATTTTTAAGAAGTGGAATAAATGATGGGTTAACACGTTTTGACATGGTGACTGAGACTTTCTTCTGGGGGAAGGCGGTGAGGAACAGCCGTTGTGCGATTAAAAAGCGATCTGCGGGGTGTCGTGAAGCGAAATGGGTTTGAGCCCTCGCTGCACGCTGATGCCAGCTGACTCTGACTCACTCTGCCGCTGTGACTTTCACCTTGGACCGCGCTCGCTGCTGTCACTATAGGGAAATGTTGACGTGTGAGTCAAATGTGTCTCGGAAACTGCTCATTAGTCATTTACCAGCAGGAGGAGTTGCCAGCTGGATCGTTCAGCCTGATTTGAAAAGTAACAGAAGCTGGAGAAGAAGCATCGTCTCCGATCCAACGTGTTGCATATATCTGGTTCCTTTTATCGAGTTACACAATCAAAGGTTAACAGCAATAATTTGGGTTTAGTGTTATTTAATTAATGGGGGGTTCAATTTTCAAAGTCATATTTGTGTCAATATTATTTATTCATTTATAAATGTTTCAAAATAAACAGTTTCAAACGACATATTTAGTTTAGATGTTGCATATTTAGCTCCAAACTAAATATTTACATTAAAAACTAAATATTTAACTTCGAAATAAATATTTAGCTAGCAAGCTGGGCGATATGGAAAAAAATTCTACCACGATGATATTTTTCATTTCAGTCGATATCGAGATATATCATGATATAAAGCAAATTGCTATTTTTCGTCAATATTTAACTTTCCCTAGTACTATTTGAAGATTTCAGAAGGTTATATATTTATTTAAAGATTTATTTTCAAAGTTGAACATGTCATCGGACATTATTCAACTGTTTATGAAAAATTGAAGGAGGTTGGGGCAGGGCTATATAGATTAAAAATAAAATCGTCTTTTTTTTTTTCCTGATACGAACAGATTCTTGTTCTCCTTTTCTGTTTAAAAAAGGAAATATGAGAACTGAACTACACCAAAGTAATCTTCTTGCCAAAACATTATTAGTAGGACTGCATCTGCCACAGCACACGTCTGTAAGTTTGTCTATGTTACTTCATCTATAGTATGTGGAATGGTGATTAAAAAAATCTTATTTCTGCTAGTTTGACGTGACTGAATGATCTGAATCTTCTGCTCTTGACTGGATCAATTCTTTGCTTCGGACCTGAGTTTAAGTCACTGATATTTTTTGGATGGTGGGAATCATTTTTCTTTGGCGGAACTATTTATCTCCCAGAGTTCTCCTTAGTGATGAACCTGGATGTTAGCTGTAAAGTTGTTTTTTCCCTCTTGGTTTATAGTGTTCATTTTCCAGAAGATGGATGGACAGAACTATCTCGGGCTTGTCAAACACTTGGGTAAATTACCTTGAGGAGACTTGATCAGATCACTTCATTTACTGAGTTGGAACAGTTCAGTTGGATTCTTTGATCAGGCTGAAGTAATGTTGATCCATGCATTCCTAAGAAGTTCCATTTAAAAAACCATAATTGAAGGAAAATATTGGAAAATTTAGGAGGATTCTCAATTAGTGATTCTGGATCAGATTGAGGCTGTTTTTGTAATTCCAGATGAAATGATTCTCCCAAAATCTAATGTTGTTGCATATTTATAGTTTTTAATTAATATCTAACTGCTTGTCTTGGATGGGATCTACAGGTATTATCACCGTGACATACTGGGAATGTTGCTGCTTCTCCTAATTAAACTGTTTCCGGTGGCGACTGTTCAGCAGCTGTGAAACGAAGCGCTGTTTTTTTTTTCCTATGTGAAGGCGATACAAACACTCTGGGTCCCAGAAGATGAGCTGGTTTGAAGGGCGGGGTGTTTTCATGCTTCATCTGATACAACCCCAGCTTTCCCATTAGGCTTGTCAGGCCTCGCGGGATGTGTTGCATGCTCCACAATAACAACGGTGGTGCCTTTGATAAAATAATGAGATGTTAAGGTTTTATTAGCAAACCCAACGGCAGATAGGAGATAGATTTGTAGAAAGAATGATGAGAAAATAGTTTTAGAAGAACCTCTTTATCGGAAAATGGGCAGGAGGGGAAAGAAATATACTTCTTTCTTTTTTTTTCTTTTTTTTTTAAACCATCTTTTTGATCAATTACAACCCACTATCTAGGCTGACCTTTTTTTATTAATGTCAAATTTATTTAACTTGATTTGTTGCCTAATTAAAATTTGGGGATGGTGGTGGCAGCATCATTGCAGCAGACACAGGGAAGCTTGTCAAAGTTGGATGGAGCCAAATAATGGCCAATCCTGGGACTGAGGAAGACATACAAAGATATGGTGTATAAGAAAAAAAATGCTTTATTGTCCCACAGTAGGGAAGTACCTGTGTCACAGCAGCAAGTTAAGGTCAGTGGGAGCATACATGTTCACACAAAGGTAAAGAAAAATACATGAATATAAGATTAAAGTGGTACCGTACACACACATTTACAATAAAAGGAAAATAATGCTGTGCATCCATTTAAAAAAAAAGCATTCTTAGGGTGACGAGTGGCTTACAGGTAGAGCGGGCGGCCTACAGTATAACCCCGGAGGCCGTCGTTCCTCGCCGCCACCGTCCGGGGTTCGATTCCCAGCTTTGTGAACTCCGTTGCAGATCTTCCCCCTTGTCTCTCTACCCATCTCAATAAAGGAAAAATAAGAGTTATTAGTGACTTGTTACAGCAGCAGGGAGGAAGGATCTGTGAAAAACGCTCCTTTGTTCACCGAGGATGCAGCTGTCTGTCGCCGAAGGAGCTCTGCAGTTCAGCAACAGCTTCATGCATGGGGAGGGAGACACTGTCCAACAGTGATGGTATGTCACCCAGAGTCCTAACCACTGGTAAACAGACCCACAGCATGACTCTGCCACCACCATCACGCTTGACAGTTTTATGACGTGTCGTCTTATAATAAAACTGTTTCCCAGAATGCATTTGGCTCGTTCACGTGATCTGTTGGTAGCAGAGCTTTCTGTCTTGTTCTGCACCCTTTCAGGTGATGTTAAAACGGGCTTCAGTGTAACGCTGGTGTTCATCTGAAGCTCTCTGTTTTGCCTTGACCCCAACCCTGCAGAGAAATTGTGGACTCTGCCTAAAACCTAGATTCTGCTAGTCAAAGTATCCAATTGAGAATCTGTGGCAAAACGTAAAATTGATGTTAACAGGTGCTCTCTGTCCACTTTAAAACTTTCCTTATGCTTTGCAGAATAGCTGAAGCTCAGTCTGTCTGTAGACTGCAGCTGGACCTGCAGCGGTTCTGTTCTGACTCGGGGGATCTGAATGCAACAACCTGTCACCATTTATGTTTTCCTTCCACTTGTCAATAATGCTTTATCAGATAGAATCCTAATAACGGGACAAAGTTCAGGAGGTGTGAATACTTCATCCTGTTGATGAGCGGTCCATGGATGAATATTCAGATTGCAGTAATCGTCTGTTAGATGAAGACTGAGGAGGAGAATTCTTCCATACATGAAAACCATCTATCTGCTGTCGGTTTTTTATTCCGCTGCGTATGAAAAGTGCTTTGCCTTAGAAAAGCATGTGTTTTATTCCTTGAAGAATAAGTGATGCGTCTGGATCAGCGGCTGAATCATTGTCGCTGCGTGTGGAGTACACCATTTCTCAGCATGCCTTCTCTTTTTATGTAGACCGAGCAGAGAATGGGAGCCGGGGCGGAAACACAAAGACTCCGGCTGCATCTCAAGGAATCTTGCTGACGCCGCCTTTTGTAGGTCGCTCAGCAGCTTCCACACTTTGCGTCGTGGGACTAGTGGAAGTAACGAGGAGTGCGGACTCCCTCATGATCAATTACTCCACTTGTCAAACTTGCAGTGTACCACCAGACTTTTTGCCAAGTGACCTTTCAACCTGGAACATCAGTTCTGATTTTTGCTTTGCCAGCACTGCTCTCCTGCTGTTGCACGCCCATCTTGACTCTTCACTTTTAATCCAGCTTGAAAAGAATGCTTTAAATGTGTCCAGTTATATTTGTTCTAATTACAGCTGTGGTCAGAAGTTTACATACTCTCATGAGCGTTTGAACTGAACAGTAAGCATACAGCATGAAGCTACTAAGAACTGCTGATTTTATTATGGATTTTTGTCTAATTGACTCAGAACAGTGATGACATGAAGGCCCAAGTATAAACATGCACCAGGGGTGGCGATAATTAAACATTTTACGTATTTGACCGTTTTTGCTTTTATCGGTGACAGAGAAATCAGAGGACCGTCTGACTGTCAGGTGAACTGTATTTTAAGTGCAGTTGTTTAATTTCATTTTTTATTTGTAGTTCTTTGTTAAGCTTATTCGGATTTAATATTTTTTTCACGGATACAAAAAAATACTATTGAAATATGTTATTTACAAAATTGACAAGTAAAGATAGATTATGGCTGGATTTTTTTTTTTTTTTTTTTTGACCCCGTCCGTTAAAGTGACAGACAACAAATATATTTAGCGTGACCTCTGACATGCACGTCCACTAATATTTGGATAAATGTTAAGATATATCTCAACATCCAGGCTTTTTGTTCGTATTAATTCACATCTGCCATATTTCTGCCTGGATACCTCTCTATTGGGGAGAATTGGTAGAGTTCAATCAGATTAGTTGGTTTCCTCGCAGAAACCTGGCTTTTAGGCAAAGTACAGGAAGCCGTTCCAGAAGCTCAGTATTGGTCAGCTTTAGCCGTTCCAACGTGACCGTCTGAAGGTGAGCAAAAAACCGAGACCTTCAGATGGACCCCAGTGTCACACACCTGTTTCAACATCAACTGGACGTAAAAAGGTGCAGAACAATAGAGAAAGCCCCAATACGAAAATGGAGACCTTGTAGCTCCACTGAAATTTGCAACAGCTCATGTGGACGAGCCAAAATGCCTTATGGGAAACTGTTTTATTCTAAGATGAGACTCAGTCAAACTGCCAAGCATGGTGGTGGTTGCGTCATGCTTTGGGTCTGCTTAGCTGCCAGTGGTACTTTTTTTTTTTTGTAGGAGTCTGTCTCCCTCCCCCTGCATGAAGCTGTTGCTGAACTGCAGAGCTCCTTCAGTTGCCCATGCTGCATTCAAGTACAGCTGGGAGACTAGGCTGTCAAAATATCAAAACAACTCCAAAGTGATTTGGGCATGTTTTATTCTCAAATATGGGCAAAGTATTATTTAAACATCTCTAAAGTGGTTATATTGTAATCTACTCTGGCTGTGTTTGCTTCTACTATTTTATCTATACTTTCATTTTTTTTTAAGCTATACAACATAATGAAATCATATAAATTTCAGGAATTGAAAGGAAGTATTGTTTAATGCTGATCAAAATAAAAAGTCATATGCAGATTAGTATTTATTTTTTTAGATTAAAGTTGACCAAAAACGTACCGAACCATGACTTTTGTTTACCTTTACAGGGGTGTATGTATATATGGATGCACCAATATAAAAATATCGGCCTATTTCGAAATCCGATGTTAGTATTGCTGTTACGCTCCACAACTGATATTTACCAATGATATATATGTAAACCTACCCTTTTGATACCATCTAAATGTGACCACATCACTGACATTGCTTCTCTGAGTGGATATTTAATAAGTTTTCACATACAGTGAATTATTTGTTTAAAGTGCATACATTTGTGTAAAGCTATATTTCGATCTAGTTGTAGCAATCAAAGTGTCCATAACTAGTTGACATGTAGCAGATTTGGTCTGATTAAAGTCAAGTTTTAGGTATGAACACCTGATCGTACTGTTCTCTTGAGCAGCTCCCATCAAACCCAGTTTCTAAAAGCTGTCGTGATACTTGCAGCGGCGGACTGTGTGAGCCAGATCGCGTGTGGCGGGACTCAACGGAGATAGATGAGTTCATTTATCAGGTTTTATGTTTCTGCGATGGCTGCGTGGCCGAATGCCCAGCAGACCTCAGTCTCCAGGTCGGTTTGACCTTGAGCGCGGAGGTGGGTGGAAGTGTACGGTAAGCAGCTGTAACCCTGCCAGGAGGTGCAGAGACTCTCACTTTACTGCATCACAATGAGCCGTCGCTCCTCGTTATGTAATTGTTCTTAAATGGAGGCGATATGGCTGGGAGGCAGCGGTGAAGCGTTCGCTCTGGGAACTGTTACACTTGTTACCGGAGGATTCGTCCTGTAAAGATGCTGACCGATTCCTTCTGATGAGTGTTTAGATCCACCAGAGGGACGCGTCACCCTGTTGGCTTTTTAGCTGTGACCTCTGTGTGTTTAAAGATGTGTGAGATCAGAGGAGGGTATTTTCAAATGGCAAAGAGCCTAAAGTGCGTCCAATAAGTTATGAGTCGGGACCTCGCAGTCCTGATCAGGACCAAGGGGCCCTGATTTAAAATGAATGTGCTTTAAGTGGCTAACATAACATGGGTGCTTTCTGTTCTTTATGTGAACTATTACCTGCAAACATTTAAGAGATTGTTCGGAATCACTGTCAGGTAAAGATGTAGATTTGGACATCTCAATTGGAGGGACCCAGATATTGGTTACCATCATCTATAGACATTTTTATGATTTCTATAAGCTGAAAGTCTAAATATTTTGATTACATAGCAAAAAAAACCACCTCACCGCTTCTGCTTTTGACAGATTCAGTGCAATGCAAGGGGTCCAAGCGCCCTGTAGCTAGTCTACCCCAGCAAACATCGTCTCACCTGTTGTCTAATTGGTTGGTTGCTCAGGAAACCTTCCTGCTGCTGAAGTCAGAAATGCACAGTGAACATGTTCGACTGCACTCGCCATGTTAATAAAGATATTAGTCGATAAAAATATATACACTTAACAAAAAGTTGTCTCTTCATTAGTTTAAAAACCCAAATTAGTTTTCTTCGCCAATTAGCGCCCCCTGCTGTTCGGCATCTATTGATCTTTGTAAATGACCTTCGTGTTACCTGATGTTTCTGGAGACTTGTCCTGGGGTTGATGAGACTAAAGTGGAACTGTTGGGTCATAATGACCATCGCTACATTTTGAGGAATAAGGGGAACACCACTAATGTGAAGTATGGTGGTGGCAGCATCATGCTGTGGGGCTGTTTGGCTCCAGGAGGAACTGGTGCACTTCATAAACTAGATGGCATCATGAAGAAGGAACACTATGTGGAAATATTGAAGCATCAGCCCGGAAGTTGAAGCTCTGGTCCAAACTGGTCCAGATGGACGATGAGCCTCAGCATCCAGCCAGAGAGGACAACAGAGTCAATGTTCTGGTGTGGCCATCTCAAAGTCCTGATCTCAGTCCTGGAGAGAATTAGTGGGAAGATCTGAAAAGGCGTCCTATAAACTTTATTCAGTGAGAACCTTGTGGAAAGAAACCGCGATTATTGGGGCTTTTGGCAGAAATAGAAATGTTTTTTTTGTAAATCTGACCTAAAATTAACGTGGTCTGATTTGAAGGCTCTTTGTTTCTGCAGATGGTCATATCGGCATCAACCGTTACCATGACAACCAGTTGCAGCTGAAAGGCCCTCTGGCTGATCCAGGGTTCTTCATCTTCTCCCTGTTAGCTTCACTCTACAATGACTCCGTTCAGAAAAACATAACGGCTTTTACCCAACATGCTCTGCAGAGGAGAAACCTGCGTTGTGGTCGCAGCTGGTGTAGTTACCAGATCTGCTCGGGGGTCCTGCGCCTCCATATGACCGTCGTATTACATGATTGGCTGGACGTTAGCACGTTGATGTAGTGTGCAGTTTTTTGTTTTATTTTATTTAAACAAATAGCAAGTATACAACACACGAACAAATGAAGTATGCAGAAGAATTCAACAGATACAAACAGGTGTTATATAAATACCGTATATATGGAAAAATGTACGTATATGAATTGTTTTGAGAGCCTTTTTCTTGATAGTCTGATATGGATTTTATGTATAGTTTGGTATTGTAAAAAAAAAAACAACAAAAACAGAATAAAACATTTTTCCATCATAAGGGAAAATCCATCAAAATACGGTTAATAACAACATTCTAAACTCTTTCCAAAGCCCATGTGTGAAAGAGCCGTACCAGAAAAGATCTCACATTTTCTTGTTGATCCCGCAGGAGCTTATATTAACATTTCTCTTTTAAATTTCACCATATAGTTCTTGACAGGGTTAAAAATGGGGCGCAATGTAGTTTGTCCGAGTGTGGTTGCCGTAGTGTGACTTTATCTGCAAGCGCAGGGCCCCCGAGCAGATCTGGTAGCTGCACAGACACTCCTCCGGGTCTCCACGGATTTAACTAGAGCGGTAAACTTTTACGTACGCTGTCATTAAAAAAAAAGCGCCTGCAAGTTATTTTTGTGTTCATTATGATAAAAGGAAAAAAATAAAATATAAATCTTCCAGCAAAGGTCCATTTGGACTTTTTTTGCTGAGACAGAGAACTTTACTTTTAGCGAGCTATTAATCATGATACCAACTAAAGCACAGCGAGAGGAATAAATCGGGGCTTGCTTTGGTTCCCGCCCCCAAAGTTTGGCACTAAAACAAGAGCCAGTCATCACAGAGCGCCGCAGCTTCTAGCCTACAGGCACGGTCGTGACATTTCTCTGTTTTAAGATCCAGAGAGACAAATGCTAATGAAGGAGCTGGATGGAAAATGTCAGTAGTTGTGTTTTAGGAGCAGCTGCAGCTACATGTGTTGTGCTTTGTGCTTATGTGTGCTCGCTTGTCATATTGTTGAGGCGCTAAAGTGACTAGAGGCTGACTTTTGACTTTTCTTTCTCTTTGAGCCTCCAGGGGCCGCAGCAGAAACGCAGAGCCGCAACAATGGCTGAGCCTTATTTTGTGACTGGAGAGGGGAGGGGAGGAGGGTGGGGTTGGTGGTGGTGGTGGTGGGGTGCTGGAGGGGTTTATCTTAGTCATGGTAATTGGTTTGCTGGTGTGGAAGTGGGATCATTGGAGAAAACCTCAACCGGTCTGCCTCCCTCCCATTTATCTGTCTGGAAGTGTGCAGGAGGAGAAGGATGGAGAGGAGTGCTGCTGCTGCTGCCGAGCCATTTTCATACAAAGGAGAGAGAAAGTGAGTGTGTCTGAAGGCTCAATCTGATGCCGACTTGAAATGAAGAATACTTTTTTTTTTTTTTGCATCCTGCCAAATAGCTTTTACTCTCCATCCGCTGACATCCTCTCTGTGAAGCGTAATGTGCCTGCCTGCCTGCCTTCCAGCATGTGTAAGGGGCTAAAGGTAAAGCATTAATGCAACAGGCCAAGAAGTGCCGCCATCAAATCATTCCTCGGTTTCAGATTGGATAAATGAGGGCAGAAATTGTGCTGGCCCTTTCTGGCCTGGTATTGTCTTAAAGCAAAACGACGTACTCCCAACGGCTTGCCGATGCATATTCTGCTCTTATCAGGGCAGGTTTTTATTAACAGCGGATCAGAGCGAGGGGAGGACCCCTGTGAGAACTCTGGGCCTCGTGTGGTGTTTAACATGCCTGTCCTATTGCGCTGTTGCTGAGGCAGCGGGGTACAGCTGCACAGATATGCGAGTACTCGCCATCAGCTAGCGCTCTCTAATTTACCGTCTTTACAGTTATGGGAAAGATTAGGTCCACCCCACCATTCAATGGCTTCCAGAAAAACCTTTAGCCGCAATAACCTGGAAAGAGTTGTTTTCTGTCTGGCTTTATCAGTCTCTCTCATCACTGTAGAGGAAATTTGGCCCACTATTCTTTGCAGCTCTGCTGAGGTTTGCAGACATTTATTTCTGTAGCACTCTTTGAATGTCCCATCACGGTATTTCAGTCACGATGAGGTCTGGGCTTTGAGGCTTTGCATCACCTTTATTCTTTTCACTCTCAGCCATTTTCTTGTAGATTTGCTGCTGTGTTTGGGATCATTCTTCTTCTGCTGATGATCCAGTTTGGGCCAAGCTTCAGCTTTCAGACAGATGATCTCAGATTGGACTCTAGGTAGGGGTTCCCAGAACCACCCTTCCTGCCTTGTGTTATCATGGGTTGTGAATGATATGTGCTTTCTATGATTTGAGGTGGTTTTTTTTACACCTAAGCTGTGTCCTCCGATAGGAGACAGGGCTTAGATGCATTTTTTTTCTCCCCTCCACCCTTACATGACCTATTGTAACGATTCTCATCTGCACAAGGTGTGCTGCAACTTCAGTCTTCCAATCCTGTTTAGTGTAAATGTTTTGTTGTATGTTCTTGTTCTTGGATTGGTTGCGCTGGAACAAAATCCCGTGGTGCTCTTTTTGAGTAAGGCAAGGCAATTTTATTTGTATAGCAACACTTTCAACAACAAGGCAATTCAAGGTGCTTTACACGATTAAGTGGTAAAATAGAAATAGTAAAACACAGACAAAGCATTTAAAGTAAAAACAGCAATAAAGTACGATGACAATAAAGACTTTTCATATAGCAAGGAGTTAAAGGTTGACTCAATGACTGCAAGGTTTGTAAAGCACACTCTCAACCAACACTCAACCATCATCCTTGACTGTTAAGAGATGTATGTGTTGATGGGTCACCCTGTTTTGGATCCCTACTTTAGGACCAATTTGTTGGTTGCCAACCGCCAGCAAACATCACAAAGAAGAGTGCTGCTGTGTTTTTTTTTAGGCTAATATGAGCATGCTAATGGTAGTTATGATGAAAACATTGTGAGAAGTATACACAAGAAAGGCCATTATCAGGGTTTTTATTGACAGATTATGTTGGATCTTTGATGCAAGACTTGTTGTGGGTTAGCTATTTTACTGGAGGACATTAACTGGACCCTTGTGAACATAAAAAGACCGTTTTTGTTCGAGATACGCCTGTTTTAGGGCTGGACGATAATTCCTTAACAATACACAATGCTCAAACAAATACAGGGAACACTAAAATAACACATCCTAGATCTGAATGAATTAAATATTCTTATTAAATACTTTGTTCTTTATATAGTTGAATGTCCTGACAACAAAATAACGCAAAAACGGAAATCAAATGTATCAACCCATGGATGTCTGGATTTGGAGTTGCACTCAAAATTAAAGTGGAAAAACATTATAGGCTGATCCAACTGTGATGTAATGACCTTAAAACAAGTCAGAATGAGGCTCAGTTGTGCGAGTGGCCTCCACCTGCCTGTAGGACCTCCCTACAACTCCTGGGCATGCTCCTGATGAGGTGGCGGATGGTCTCCTGAGGGCTCTCCTCCCAGAGCTGGACTAAAGCATCCCCCAACTCCTGGACAGTCTGTGGTGCAACGTGGCGTTGGTGGATGGAGCGAGACATGATGTCCCAGATGTGCTCAATTGGATTCAGATCTGGGGAACGGGCGGGGCCAGTCCATAGCATCAATGCCTTCCTCTGGCAGGAACTGCTTACACACTCCAGCCACATGAGGTCTAGCATTGTCTTGCATTAGGAGGAACCCAGGGCCAACCACACCAGCATATGGTCTCACAAGAGGTCTGAGGATCTCATCTGGGTACCTAGTGGCAGTCAGGATACCTCTGGTGAGTACATGGAGGGCTGTGCGGCCCCCCACACCCCTACTGACCCACTGCCAAACCGGTCATGCTGGAGGATGTTGCAAGCAGCAGAACTGAGAAGTGGTCCGTGGTCACCACCTGCAGAACCACTCCTTTATTGGGGGTATCTTGCTAATTGTCTATAATTTCCACCTGTGGTCTATTCCATTTCCACAACAGCATATGAAATTGATTGTCTATCAGTGTTGCTTCCTAAGTGGACAGTTTGATTTCACAGAAGTGTGATTGACTTGGGGTTACTGTACATTGTGTTGTTTAAGTGTTCCTTTAATTTATTTGAGCAGTGTACATCAATCGATAGACGTGTGGTGCGACAGAACAAAAAAGGGCTGATGAAAAGTTTAATTAAAAGAAAGATACCCTTCCTTTTTCATTATAGCCTATCAGGTAACGTAATACTACAGTCATTACTTATGTCTCAGCCATCAGTGAGTAGCTGGTTAAGCTTTAGCTTCAATAGCTGAACTGAATTAGATTCAGCTTTATTGGCCGGTTTTTGCACAAAAACGAAACCAAATGTCTGAGTCATTAATATAATAGTCATAAAATGTTTAAAAGATAAAAACGCACCAAGATAAGCCCACAATTTAAATTAAAATATTTTTAAAAAAAAATCTTAAATATGAGTTTATAGTCTTTAAGATCTTTCATACTATGATTGATGCTTGAATAGTCCTCACTCCCTCTACCTGAAGGTAGTAATCAGGTATGTTTTAAACCTGCTAATGTCACTATCTTTTAACCCGGGATCTCTGTCTCAGTCGGTCCTCCTTAGCTGGTTAGAGTTTCTTGTTTTCGTTGTTGATTTTCCTGCCTTAGAACAGAGTTTCCACCCAGCTCTGCTGTGGGTCCTGTTCGGATCACCGCACACAGATGAATGATACTGAAGGAAAAGGGGGGAAGTCACCGCTGCCTATTTGTCAGGGTAACAAGTTGAATCTTACAGCAATACGTAAAATGTGGAAATGCACTCATGCCAGTATAGGTTCTGAAGCTCTTCTCAGAGTTTCTTCAACTCAGAGAAGAGCTTCATGTTAATTCATGGCCGCAGCTGCAGTGCTGCCATTTTGGAAATGACTTAAAATGACCTCAGATAAACGAAACAAAAAATATATAAACAACAAACTCAGTGCAGGGTTTTAAAAGTTAGGAAGTGCTGCCTCCTAAACACATTCAGTTATTTTGGTTCCGACTGAAATCACAGTGAAAACATGCAGTAGCATCGTAGTTCTTCTACTTGAGGAACAAAATAGGATTATACTGGGAAAGAAGGATGTGGACAGGGAAAGGACGGATGTAGAAGACCGAAGTGAGGCCGGCGATGGGGTTTGGTTTAGAGACGGGAGGCTGACCTGGAGGTTGCAGGGGTCAAGATGTTGAGGTTCAGTTTGGGAGGGATGAGGATGGATGAGGACATCAGAGTGATGGCTAGATGTTTATGGATGGGGTGAAAGAGGACAGGGTAAAGTTAGCTGGTGTGAGGGTGGAGGTTGCAGAGGATTGGGCTAAATGGAGACAGATGATTGGCTGTGGCGACCCCTGAAAGGAGAAGCAGAAAGAAAAAAAGTTATGTTGCTTTAGTGATACATAGGATGGAAAATAGAACTGGGAACAAATCTAAGTGATCACTCACTGCTAAACTGCAGAACTGTGTGAAATATATCTGAAGAAAATAAAAGGATAATCTGAAAAAAATGCCATTTTCATATCATATTGATTGTTGGCCTGAAAAAAAGGGCGGGATTTTCTGCTCTTGTGATTGGTCTTAAGTCTGCAGACGGATTTAGCAAGTGGTAAATGAAGTGAACCAAGATTCCATGAGTGGTTCCTCGAGGCTCCGACTAAATCAGCATCTACATGATACCCCGGCCTTTTGTCATGTAGGTCAGTTAAATCTCTTCACATCTGCATTCTGATTAAATACAGTGTTATATTTCTGAACACGTTCCATTATAGGAGCGGGGTCAGTTGGTCCATAATGTCAGTTTATTTAAACTATTTGCAGAAATCATGATGTTTTGTCCCAAAAATGCCAGGTTGGGAACCAACACATAAAGTCTGTTATTAAATGAGCGTGGTGGCATTTTAAAAACATTGGTGTGTCAAAGGGTTTCCTATTTAAACAGAACCAGAACCATAATTGCCCTTTCTTTTCTTTCCATTTTCTTCTTTGTTTCTAAATTTGCTTTCTGTATAGTTTACTACAGCTAAGATTTATTAGTTTTTTACTATCAGATTTTGTTGGCTATTTATTATTTCAGATGTTACGGGTGCGGTGTGTCTTTAACAATGGTAGAAATCTGAAAAAGGGTGTGAATATTAGTTGACCATAATCACCTAGTATGCATTGCTGATGTGTGGAATAAATGGAAATAATTCAGCAAATCTTAATTCTAAATCATTTATTTTATAGGAAAATTTGTTTTTTTGTTTTGTTTTTTGCTTTAATAGGGTTAAATATATTTTTTTACTATTTAAGGCAAGGCAAGCTTATTGGTGTAGCACATTTTCAGCAACAAGGCAATGCTTCATTTTATTAGAAGTAAAGTATAATTAAAGCTGCAAAATCTCTAGGTAGAGTTCATCAAAGTTTGACATGTATGACATGTCAAAAATGAACCTTTGACCCAAAATGGCCGACTTCCTGCTGGTTTTAGAACAAAACTCTGTCTTGGCTATCTCTCTGTGTACCATATTTCAAATATCTAAGCCGTTTGGACCTGGTTATCTTTAGGAGATGCTGTTCAGATGTTTGGCCACACCCCTTTTCATTTCTAATAATTCAATTCAGTTTTATTTATATAGCGCCAATTCACAAGGCACTAAACAAGAAGTCATTTCAATACATTTATACAAACATTCCAATCAGTTAAAAAGTTTCCTATTTAAGGAATCCCAGCAGATTGCGTCAGTCATTGGCGTGAGGTTGGGCTCCTTAATAAAATACTTAGTTTCACACATGACTGATGCATGTGCAAAGTTTGGGTTTTTGTATAGGTTTAGGCCTCCAAAAAGCCCCTAATTGCTGAAAATAATAAGAGACTACATTACAGCAGGCCTTTGCAGCACTAACAACCTAACAAACAAGCAAAAAGTCGGTTGTGGCAGACGGCCGCTTGTACTGAGCCTGGTTCTGGTTCTGCTGGCGGTTTCTTCCTGTTAAAAGAGAGTTTCTCCTCTCCACTGTTGCTACATGCTTGCTCAGTATGAGGGATTGCTGTGAAGTCAACGACACAACGCAGGTGACTGTCTACTGTTGCACGTGTTTGCCGTCCCCCGCTGCCTAACTTCGGATGGGGATGGAGAAGTATGAGAAGATGGGGAAGATCGGAGAGGGCTCGTACGGCGTCGTCTTCAAGTGCAGAAACAAGGACACTGGACAGATCGTTGCTATCAAGAAGTTTGTGGAGATCATGTTGGTCCAGGAGGAGTGAATGCTGCAAGTCATCGACTCGATGCCATCTGCTGGGATTCCTGAGGTAGAAATCCTCTAAACTGATTGGATTGTTTGGATGATTGAATTGCAGTGACCTGTAAAGTAAATAAAAAAAAACACATTTACTGTAGAAAAAGAGCATAGTTTATGATGTTCCAGTTATTATTAATCAAAGTCAGCTCTAAACAGATCGTTTTAGTCTTGAAATAAAAGAACTCGGCGTTTCAGCAGCTTTGCAGTTTTTTAAGTTTATTGCTGATTAGAGGAGCATAAAAACTAAAAGCTGTTTCTCCATTTTTGGTTCTGCTTCTAGGGATGCTGATTAGACTGGAATTAGAGGACCCGAGTGGTCTGGAAGATTGATACAATGACAACAGATCTTTAATGTATTTTGGTGCCAAGCCATTCAGTGATTTATAAAGTAACACAAGTATTTGAAAGTCTATTCTCTGAGCTACTGGGAGCCGGGTTGATGTGCTCTACTTCCCTAGTTGAAGTAAGGACGGAAGCAGCAGTGTTCTCACTAAAACTATTTCATAGAAAAAGATTAGAGTAAATCCTAACG
Organism: Valencia hispanica; assembly: GCA_963556495.2. Classification (NCBI taxonomy): domain Eukaryota; kingdom Metazoa; phylum Chordata; class Actinopteri; order Cyprinodontiformes; family Valenciidae; genus Valencia; species Valencia hispanica. The sequence continues at coordinate 3,756,303 of OY747715.1, read as the reverse complement.
TTTTTATACTTCAATGGGGTAAAAATACTATTTATCTTTACTGGTTCTCACTGTATATTTAATGTTAGATTTAGGCTAAAGCTACAGTTTAAACATTAAAACACGTTGACCGAAAGCGATTCTGTCGCACATCTGTTCACCAAAGCTCTACACTGTGCACCACGGCGAGGTGTGAGCGCCTGTTCAGCCTTATAGCTGCATAGATTCTGATGCATCAGCAACCCCGCCTCCTGCACTAAGTCGTGTCCGTCACGCCTGCTATTCATAGAGCCCGTTAATGATTTATACAATAACAAATCAAAGTAAATGAACCCTTTCTGCTGCTTTAAATTATGCTCTTCTTTTCTTTTTCAATATTAGAGCCTGGAACCTAATTGAATTTTCACAATTTCTAATGGATTAATTTAGATTTTATTTCTTGGGAGTGAAACTTTGTTCAGAGTGGGAGGTGCGCTGACCTTCATGAACCAACTCGCTCCCTTTTGCACAATGATGAATACGAGACCAGCTGTATGCCTCTCACATGAATTAGCAACATGCAGTTAGGAGCTATGGACTTGTTTTCAGATGGAGGACATGATGTTTGACAGAAAAGGAGAAATCAAGGTTTCTTATGGTGATTATGGTTGGCCTTATAATTTTTTGCATTCTTAGATTAATCTATAAAACCAGATGGTCTGTGAAAAGGCCTTGTGTGTGCAATGGGGTAAAGCAATATCATTCATATTTTGTTTAATTGGTTTCCCAAGGGCGCTGCATGATGTATGAAAGACGAGGTCTAGAATATAACTTGGAGAAATGTAAATGCTCATCAGAAGAGTTTGATTATCCTTTTTATTTCCAGCAAAATGTTTGGTTTCCAGTTTATTTTGTTGAGTTAAACTTACTACAATCAATCAATCACTCCTCCTTCTTAGGAAGTGAAATCTTCCTTTTCAAGGAGTGATCTTGTAAACCTAGAGATCTCCATCTGAGTTGTATGATTTTAATGTATATGCAGGATGGGGCTTCGGAATATTTTGCTTTTGCCTCCAAATCCAAATGGCCGGCTGCCTGTCTGTCGGGTTTAAAAGAGCTCAGATGCTTCCAGGACTCTTGCTTTGTGAACTCCCCAGGTAACGGAACATGGTTTCGTGATTAATTAAAAAGCTCCACCAGACTGAAGGTAAGCTGTGGTTTGGAGCCAGACTAAGAAGCCCAACTCCCCCCCCCCCCTCACCCAGCACGCCTGTTCCAGGGAGTCTGGATAGTGAGCAGAAGGACTAAAAGCTCCCAAATCAGCCATCAAACTGTGTCACCAGGAAGGAATGAGGAGCTCTTATTAAGGCACCGTGCATCTGAATAAATGCTAAAGGTATGTTCAGGAAGCTAGCTCTGGATATGTGCTCTGCATAACAACATGTTACTCCTGAGCACCTGAGGTCTTTTTAGGCAAAGTAGCAGCTTCTCGCTCGTCCCTCAGGTGACAGACGTGTAGGAGAGAGATTTTACTCTGCATTTAGTGGAGGGAAGGAAGATCAGATCTGAACCGCTTCTCTTCAGCAGGAATCTTTATGAGGCCCAATAGCAACGGTTTCTCTAAACTTCCTTCAGTCCGTCCCTTCATCCATTTATCCATCCATCCATCTGTCCATCAGTCAGTCCACAGAGGAAACACTGGAACGGGGATTAAAATAACAAATTAAAATCTAAAAATAAGCAGTCAATAAATGTGATGAGATTAAATAGTAAAATACTGATAAAATATAATCATGTAAAACATGCAGGGCAATTAAACAGACGATAATAAATAATAATCAGTTAAAAGCTAGGCTAAAAAGGTGAGTCTTGAGCCTGCTTTTAAAAACATGAACATTCTCTGCGGCCCTGAGGTCCTCTGGCAGCCTGTTTTCAGAGGTGAGGGCCATAATAATAGAAAGACGCCTCGCCATGCGTGTGTGTCCTGACTTTTGGGATGACAAGGAGATGGCTGCAGAGGAGCACAGAGACCACCAAGGTTCATACGGTAAAAGCAGTTCAGAGAGATAAGAAGGCCCAAGACCATTTAGACACCTATAAACCATTAAAAGAATCTTAAAATCGATCCTAAAACACACGGGGAACCAATGCAATGAAATTAAGAGAGGTGTAATGTGTTCCCGCCTCCTGGTCGTTATCAGGACATGTGCTGCTGGATTTTGTAGAAGTTGTAAACCTAAGATATTCTTTTTGGGAAGACCAGAAAGCAGGGCATTACAGTAATCAATCCTACTGGAGATAAAAGCATCAGTGTCACCACTCATTTAGGGTCTTGGGGCATGGGCACATCACTGGAAGGGAAATCCCTCCTCGCTATCCCGTGGCATCCTGGGTCCCAGTTTTAATATACAACTTAGACACTCCCACTTAAAACATTTTCATGTGACACACATGTAGGGACTTTGGGGTGGGCACACTTTTCGGCATCCAGAGGGGGAGCGGTTCAATCAGCTCCACCTCTGGTGCCGGTGCCCACTGTTTTAACCACATACAGACACTGAGGGCTCGGGGTGGGGGTTGGGGGATGTGTGGCTGCCTTCCCCACATCCCACCCCTCTGTTTTAAATGCACATTATAACAACACGCATCAACACCATACTTGAGCGGGAGGATAGAGGCTAGGGGTCTTCTTACACCCCTGTTTGCTACGGGCCATCAGGGGTTGGGGTCCGGAGGAGGAACGGGTGGTCTGGTCGGGGTCCTAGGCTGTCGGGCTGCTTCGCCACTGTGGGGCCCTTGGCGGTCTGCATGTCTCTGTCCTAGAAGGTAGGGGGTCCATCTCCCGGGTTCGGGGGCTGGTGGCTCAACTGGGGCATCGGCACCTGGACCTGGGAGCATGAAGTGTGTATGGGGTGAGTGAGGGTACAGCGTCATTTCTTGGGTGTCTTGGTGAGTTAGTGAGAATGTATGTGTTTAAGAGGGAGGGAATGTATGACTGTGTCTGTATGTCTTTGTCTGCCTGTCAGGTTGGGTCTTGGGCTGCCCTCTCGCCTGGCGCACCTCAGGCCTTACATTTAATGGGGGCCTATTTCCCCTCCGTCACTCCCCGCCAGTGACGGATGCCCCTACCTACTGGTGCGTCGGTGGTCAATCCGGTTCAGACCTGGTGCGTGCCTGGCCGGGCCTGGGGGGGGCGGTGTGTCGGTCGGCCGAAGCGCTGGGCCGATATCTTCCTTTGGTTGGTTGGGGCACCTCATTTAGGGGTGCCAGGTTTGGGATTGTTGGGTGGTGCCTGCTCGGTGGCTCGACGGGATACGGATCCGGCGTCTCTGCTCGTTCGATCACCTGTTCTGTGCGCACCGTGCGTGGCCGGTTCATTGGCGGGTTGGACCGGCCCTGGCCTTTGTTGGATGCCTGGTCTCGGCGCTCTGCGTTGCGCGGGATCAGAACTCGGGAGCTGGTACAACTTGGTGTCCAGGTGCTGGCTGAGCTTGGCCTGGGCATGCTGTCCATCCACTGCAGCTATCGGTGGGGCGCCCGACGTGGGGCACTGGGATGTTGGCGGTGGGGATTGGCCCAGGGTGGTGGTGGCGCGTGGCTGCCGCGGCCCCTGTGGTGCCGGGGGCCCCTTGTCGGCCGGTCCCTTGTCTTGGGCTGAGGTTATCATTACTAGAGTTTGATTAATCGGTACCATGAGTTTTTCTGTGACATTGTTGTTGTATTGTTATATCCATTTTTGTGTGATGTGGTTGTTTTAGTTCTTAGTTCACGATGTTTGGTTTGTTCTGTCGATGTTCCTTTTTCGTTTTTTGTTTTGTTTTGTTTTTTCCCTTCTCTCTGCTGTCCTGTGGGTATGGAGGCAGACTTCAATGTTTTCCTGTGTTTTCTTTGTTCCCCTTCCTCTCTTGTATTTTCAACTCACCCTCTCTCTTGACTTTGTGTTTCCTACATCTCTTCATCTTCTTTCTTTCTTCCCCTTAATTTTCCGACTCTGTGTCCATAACATCAGGAAATAAAACCCACAGCAATTCATAATAAAGATTTTTCACACATATATCAAGTGGAGTACTATAGCAAAAGCTGTACTGCTCCGCTTGTGAAAGTAAATCTGTTGGGCTTCTATTTGGTACTCAGACACCAATTCTGAGCTCCACACTGCCAAACAGGACACGTAAAAAAAAAAAAAAAAAGCATCAGTGTCTCCGTATTGGCCTGAGAGAGAATGGGGCGGACTCTGGCAATGTACTTTAGGTGATGAAAACCTATTTTAGTAATATTCTTAATGTGAGGTCTCTCCATCCATCCATCCATTTAACAGTCCATCCAACAATCAGTCCATCCATCCAGTCTCTTTCCCAGTTTACAGTCTGACCTTGACAGACATGTCTCCTGTAAATTCCTGATTTCCTTGTGTATTTATATTGAAATGTAAACACTGTTAATATGAGCATGGAAGAAGGTTTAGGGAAACTGATTCAGGGACTTTCTAGCATTTAACATGGTGAATAGAAAATTGATTACGGCAGACATCCAGCAGTTCCTGATGTCCAATCAAGTCCTTTAGGGTTTATAATCTGTTAAACTTGGGCTCATGATGTAGAAACAGTTTTATTTGCATTGCAGTTATTTACACAGATTCTTCATATCGCATATTGCATCCAGAGGCACTAAAACACAACAATATGCACTTTTGAATGTCTTGCAGTCAGCTTTCAATGAACTCGAGTTGCTGCTTTGTTGATTGCCACTGAGAAAGTCTTGCATTTACTTGCCAATTTTGAACAATCCAGTGTTAAAATCCCATGCAAATCTCCTTGAATTCAGTAAAAACACCCAAAAACATGATTTCCTAGAATTGTTCCCCTCAATTCTCTCTGTTTGCGTACTCACTCACAATTTGAAGAGTTAGTCTTTAAACACAAGAAGACAATCAGAAATCATGAGAAGAGTGTATTTTTCTGCCCAGATCCTCACATTCCTGGAGTTTCCTGCTTGAACTACCTCCTCCTACCCACATAATTCATTCACACTACTGACACACTTTATGCAGCAATCTGCACTGAAGTCAGGCCAGATTAACTGACAGTTTAATGCAAGTGGAGACATTAACGTCTCTGATTTTAAAAAAATAAAAAAGCAGCTGTCTTAGGAAATTCAACTATGGCAGATTTGAAAGCTTTTGTTTTTAGACAAAAACCTGCGGAGTGTTGATTCTGCTTTCAACAAATACCTAGAAACTCGCTCCAGCGTTCACGGTTTAAAGAAAGAACTCCATTCTATCCTTCAGCTTCTTGGTTTTTATTCCTGTTTAGCTATTTCTCAGCTAAGAGCTGGTTTCCTGCTTCTGTCATTCTGAGAACTTTGTAGAGAGTTGGTAAAAGCAGTCCAGCAATTATTAAACATGTTATTGAATATTATTTAAGCCAACTATGGTTACCTTAAATTTACTGTAGTAATAAAGCATGTTGCTGGTTGATGGGATGGCTGACAGGGTGTCGATTGTTGAATGGGTGATTAGTCTGTTGGTTGGTTAACTAGCAAACTGGTTGGACTGGTGGCTGGTTAGTTATCAGACAGGTTGGTTGGACAGGTAGCTGGTTGTTTAGCAGACTGGTTGGATGACTGGTTAGTTGGTTACCTGACAGGTTGGCTGGACAGGTGGTGGGTTGGTTGGTTGGTTGGTTGGTTGGTTGGTTGGTTGGTTGGTTGGTTGGTTGGTTGCCTGGCAGACTGCCTTGATGGAGAACTGCTGGGTTGGTTGCCTGGGAGACTGGTTGGACAGGTGTTTGGTTGGGAGACTGGTTGGATGGGTGACTGGCTGGTTGGATGGTTTTCTGGCAGACTGGTTGGCTAGGTGGCTGGTTGGTTTTCTGGCAGATTGGTTGGATAGGATATTGGTTGGTTGTCTAGAAGACTGGTTGGATAGGTGCCTGGTTGGCTGAGTTAGTGGCTTGTTAGGTAGGTGAAAGCCTGGCTTTTTGGGAAGACAGTCAGTTGACTGGATGTTTGGATGCCTGGTTTGCCTGAATGCTGTCACCTGGCCCAAACTGGCTCATCAACTGGAAAAATATCCCAAATCCAGCAGCAAATCTTCAATAAAATGGCTGGAAAACACAATGAAGCCGTTGCAAATGGTGAGTCAAAGTCCAGACCTGAACCTGAGTCACATGTTGTGGTGGGACCTTCAGAGATATGTACAGAAATGAATAAACTGAAGTAATGTTTTAAAGAAAATTGGACCAATATCCCTCCAATCAAATATAGGAGAAGGATAAAATCATAAAAGGTTTTACCATCACTGTATGGTCAACTCTTCTAAATACCTTTCTAAAAAATATTTCGAGGTAGAGTTCTGAAACTCAAGTCTCACATTTTTCGATATTTTTTTGTCCAAGTGAAGTAAATTAACGTAACTAAATACATGATAAATGGTTTCCACACTATATCCCCAACTAATTTAATCTAAAGTTTAGATTCTACAATGAGATGCTACAGCAAATGATCCTACCAACAATTGCCCCATGCAGATAACGATGGCGTAAACATAAACTGAACTGGAACCTCCATAATTAAATGATTCGAGGGCGTATGCAGCGGGCTGTATTTGTTTGCCAGTGAGTGTTTTGTGTCTGATTATGCTAATACCAGGCATATGGGAGCATTCAGGATATTTTCCCCCTCTTAGCTTGGCTGATGTTGGGAAGCAGGAGCGACATTGCTTCCATTCATGGTGGTAATGAAAGGGGTCCGTGCTTGACTAAGGCTGCGGAGAAGCATGGCATTTGAATTGCTTTGGTTACTTGAACTTTGAGAAGGATTTGGCATGCACGCTCTTTCAATGAATAAAAATGATGTGAAGTGAGCGAGGCGAGCAGAAAGCACCCCGCATAGCCGTGTTGAGTTGATCAGCGTCGTTTTGATCCCTGGCTTTGTGTCAAAGCAAATTTCCACACAGCTCCTCTTCCTCTGGTGATGTGGGGTCATTATGAGGGCGGATTTGGGGACTGTCAGGTAGAATATTTGTAATAATTTCCCCCAGATGGTTTTGGGGTAAAGCCTTGTAGGAATCGGCTGTTGGTTAAAGCTTGGAAATCTCACCTCTCTGTTGTCAAAACCCATCTGAGCCGCGCTTGTCATGACTTTTCCGAGCTCAAACACAGGGATGGGAGCGTTTTTTATTACTGGAGTGATCGTAGGCTTCATGCAGCCAATCACCTCCCATGATTGCTGGTTTTGGGTGAAACTGCCTGTGATTTCTTGTGTATTCAGGGAAAATTGGAGTGAATTGCAAACCTTTGGCATGATTGGCTGCATTAGCTTCATTTTCTTGTAAAATTATTTTTCTTTTGTGATTGCAAGATAGCAGGGCCCCCCGGAGGCTTCTCTTGATTGTTTTCTTGCAGATTGGTGTCCAGGACGGTCTCAGCACACTTACCCCCTCATAATACACGGAGAGTCACAGAAGGAATAAAAATAAAAAAGCTGTCCTCCGAGTGAGATCGAACCTCAGCGAGGCTGGTGCACATAGATCATCCGTCAGAGCTGCAAAAACACAGAGGCTTTCACTCTGAGCAAGCCGAGCGAATTCACACAGGGCCTTAAAAGCCATGTAGCCTGTCAGGGTGTATTTATAGAAAGTCCTCCAGGCAGCCATGTCCTGATTGTTGGAAAACAAAATCTAATATTTATACTGTGTCAACAGAGCAATGTGGGGATTGGGGTTTGCATGTGGGCAGAGGTTCAGTAGGCGACTTGTTTGTAATTCAGCTGCTGAATTCTGAAGTTGGGACACATCAATTAATTATTGATCTCGGAGTATGGATTTATGTCCTCGTCTCACAGGAAGACGCCGTCCCAAAGTATAATTATCACTTTTGGAGGCGTGCATCAAACCGGAAGCTGGTGCAGGGACAAAATGGTGGAACTAATAAGTGTCAAGATTGCAGCCCATAAAATCCAGATTTTAATTACACTAATCTGCCTGATTTACCGGGTTCCTACGCAGTCTGCTCCCGGACCGGGATTTCGGTGTCCTCCAGGTTTAGATCTGCGTGAGAAAAGGAAATAAAAACCTGGAGAGATATTAGAAGTTTCAGACGTTATTCCTGATTACGTTGGCTAAGTATTCTGTCCTTCCTTCCGTCCTTTGTGACCAACTAGATGCTTTTCTTCTTATATCCTAACCTGGGCCCTTGCTCCATTTGAACCTGTGTTTTCTTTCCCTCCTTGTGTCCTTCCTTTATTCCTTTCTTTCCTATTTTGTGCTTTTTCCTGTTCCATTTATTTTATCCCTGTCCTTGCTTTTTTGCTTGTTTCCTTCCTCCCTTCCTTTTTTTGTCCATTATTTATTCTTCTTTACTTATGTGCTTCTTCTTTCCTTTCTCCTTGGATCCCTACTTCTTTCTATCCTTGTCTGTCTTTCCTTTCATTCCCTGTGTCCTTCCTTACTTCCCTCTTTCCTTGTATCCTTATTTTTCTATTTTTTGTGCCTTTCCTTGTGAAATCTGTTCTTCATGTCCTTGCTTCTTTCCTTGTTTCCTTTTTTTGCCTTGTCTTTTTCTGCTCTTCTTGTGTTCTTCCATCTGTTCTTTATCACTATTGTCCTTTATATTTTTCTCTGTCCTCTTTCCTTTTCTTTTCTCTTTTCTAACCTAGTTCCTTCCTTCCTTCCTTCCTTCCTTCCTTCCTTCCTTCCTTCCTTCCTTCCTTCCTTCCTTCCTTCCTTCCTTCCTTCCTTCCTTCCTTCCTAAACATGGCCTTAGGCCCAAAATTAAGACTATTGCCCACCCAGCGGTGGCTACTTGCTTGCAGCAGGACACTGTATCCATCGCGATGCCAGCTACTGATCTGATTAATGATAGGCTGGCATCAGTAACTGAGTGGGAGACTACTCGGTTGCGTTAGCATTGGAGAGGCTAACGACTAGCATACATAGGCCTGATTGCCTACTCCCTCTGCTGTCCATTAGCATGGATAGGCTGATGTTAGCATTGGAGAGACTAGCGGCTAGCATGCCTAAACTCGTTATCTGCTTTATTTGACGCGTACGTTTTTTTTATTTTCAAGAAAACTTTACTAAGAAAAATGGTTGATATACTAGGGCTGTACAGCGCGCTGAAAAAAAACTGTTTGTGCAATAAACTTTTTTCATACGTAGCACCCGCTACAGCTTTTTGTAACTGTAGGCCTACCGTGCCACCGTAACAGATGAAGCGATGGTGTCTCAACGCTGCAATGGCTGCAGTCACTACCTGTGCACTACGTATTAATCATGTGACTTCACCCCGTTCGGCTGAAACAAGGGAACAGTGTTGCCAACGTAGCGACTGTGTCGCTATGTATAGCAAGTGTTTAGACTTCTCTAGCGACTCTTTCACAAGAAAGCAACAAGCGACAAATCTAGCCACTTTTTATGGTGTTTTTGGAGACCTTTGGAGACACTGATGTAAAGCACTCATCATTGTTACTGTTCTCACCAAACACCTGTGCTGTAGTGAGCCCAGAGCGCTAACAGCATGCAGCTCCGTCCGCCTTACTAGCCTGATGCTGCAGCATGAAAGAGAAAGAGAGATAAGGTCTGGCCCGTCTTCGCTGAAAGCAAGTGTTTGGACTTCTCCATGCTAATGAACAGCCTTAGCTACTTTTTTAACAAGTTTGCAATTATATAAGAGCGATCTTTCTTTTATAAGCCACACACAAACATCCGGCCGAGCTGCGCACATGTGGCGCATTCAAGGAACGTTGGAAATACATGCTGAGTTCAATAACGTAAGCCATAAACTTCTGTTTAATGGCGGTTGATAACCAACGTTTGGTGCATACAAAATATACCCAACTTAATTTCTACTAATTACTAAAGAACAAACAAAAGATATATTCTTTATATTAATTTTGTCTTCTTAAAATATCAGCATTTTTTTTCAGAACTAAAAATTCTGTTTAAAATGTCTTTGATGTCCAGTTACAATTTGATATCTTGTACATTTTGCACCAGTTCCCTTCTCTCCACAGTTTACTACAGGCAGTATAATATAACCTGTTCCACAGTCTCTTCCAGAAGACAAGAAGACAAGGTTTTAAGAGATTGTAAAAGACATTCTGTGTTGATGCTACAACTTTTTTGTCTGTGCTACAAAACCAGCAACCTATAAGCTGAAAAACCTAACGTACAGCCCTGTAGACACAATCTATAAACAAATTGCATTGACAGGTGTTTCTTTGAAAGAATCCACAGTTATTCAGCGTGACGAGAGAGAGAGAGAGAGAGAGAGAGAGAATAAAAGAAGATAAACTGCACCATATACCAGTAAATAGGAGGAGAGAAAGGGGCTAACTCAGTGTCTAATAACCAAAACAATATACTGTAATAGTAGGTTTTCAGCTTTACAACTATTTTTTTTTTTTTTGTATATAGATGTTTGATATTCATGCTTTGTCATGTTGAATAAGTGCCGTCTGTCAAAGCAACAACTGTAAATGCATGTCTGTTAAACATTTTGGATGTCAACCATTTTCCTAATAAAGTTTTATTTTTATTCGTGTCTAAAGCGTGTCACCAGACTAGACATGCTAGTCGTTAGCCTCTCCAATGCTAACGCACCTGAGTTGTCCCCTTTTCAATTGTCAGCGCCGACCTCTTGGTTACCGAAGCCGGCCTATCATTGATCAGATCAGTAGCTGGCTTCAGGATGGATATCGCCTCCTGTGGCAAGGAAGTAGCCACCGCTGGGTACGCAATAGTCTTAAACATGGCCCCAATACCGCACCAGTACCTTCCTTCTATAGAAACATCTGCCATAAAATTTGAGTAAACTTTATTATTTTATCATTTAAAACGAGGAAATCAAGGACTATAATTTCTATGCTCCTCTTATCTGGAACAAACATCTGGACCACTGCAAAGCTGCTGAAACACTGAGTTCCTTTAAATCAAAGCTAAAAACCATCAATTTAGAGCTGTCGTCGAGTCAGTGATTAATTATAAGTGGACTGTCGTATGTTTTAATGTGTCATATATGTCTCATAATATGTGTATCTAATGCTGTGTTTTATGCTTTTATTGCTGCTTTTATTTTATTTGATCACGTAACGATGTGAAGCAACTTGAATTTCCTTGTTGATGAAAGTGTGCCGTACGAAGCATAGCACACAGGCTTTGACCTGACGTAGCGAGGCCTGAAACTTGGATACCTTGTTTTTTCTGTGGAGGTCGTCAGGAATGTGTTTTAGTAATTTACCTCCACCAGCTGCTGTTACCAAACAGTCTGAAGCCCTGCAGTCTCTACTTCAGTGCAGCCTGTGTTTAGCATAATAGTCACTGTAGTGCACTGCCCTGGCGTTTTGCCAGCCCCATTAATCGGAAGTCGAATCACTTCCATTAGATTTCTAGGGTAAAAAGCATTCGGCTGGAGGGATTTGCTGAAGCAGGACAGAGGGAGGAACAAGAAGAAGGAGGAAGAGGAGGAGGAGGAGGAGGAAGAGGGGGGCGATATAAAGAAGAGTGTGCAGCGGAGAGAGAATGGCTGGCACTGATAAGCTGCAGGCAAGGAATACGTAAAGCACCGCAGTATATGAGAATGATGAATCAGGGATAATGGTCACCCTGCGGTGAATCTCGTCATCGTGGGACATTTTCTTCAGAGTCAACATTTACCTGTCACCGCATCTGCATTTAGAGCTGCTATTATGGGCTTTGTTCAGAGGCTGAGGTGTGCAGCTGTGGCAGGAGGGGAGGGGGGAGGATGGAGGATGGAGAGGTTCAGGCTGGGGGAGGCTGCAGATGAATTCACTCTCTATGTGCAGATTGGGTTAAATGGGCCAGGTAATAATTGCTGGCTGAGCTAACAAAGTCGCTCCCCTTCTGTATGTATTCAGCTTTATTTTGCTGTACTTTCGCTGGACTGAAGTAGCTTTGTGGTCCTGTGGGACAGGCCTAAGAACCAGAGAAAAGTCAATGTTCAGAGCATACGTTTTTGTTGTCTGAGGGGGTCAGAAAGATTCGGTCATAATCAATTTTTACCTGTCAGTTTGTAGAATGACATGTTCAATAGTATTTATTTATTTATTTAAATAATGTTCAATCCAAACCATCCTAACTAAAAGAACTACATATAAAAATGAAATGAAATGATTGCACCTACAATATGAACAGTTCACCTGCTGTGGTCTGAACACAGTCTCACATCTTCCTCCTGCTCCTCATGGAACTGAAATGATCGCCCACTTGTGCGTAATCTAATAGTGGGATCTCTGCAGAGGTTATTGTCATGCGGTTGTGGATTTTTACCTCAGACAGATGACTTATCATTGGGCTTAGATGTTGTTCTAAAGGCAGGGCCGGATAATGATAGCAGAGCACCCTGGGCAGAAACTGTTTAAATGCCATCCCCACCCCCTCTCTTTGCTCTTGTCTCATTGCTCCTCTTTTGCTTCTCTGTGTTTAACAAACATGTGTCTGTCTCTCAGAGCTCCTGTTTCTCTCCTCCTCTCGTTTCTCATGACTAAAATCATGAGAACATGGCTTTTGCTGAGGAATGCACAATATGACAGTAACGTCGGTATCTGTCCGATAAGTGAAACTGGGCCAATGTTAAAAATCTTTGTTTATTTCCATCTTTGTAAGACACATATGCAATATAAATAACACTGGAAATATGTTATCTATCATAAAAGTAATATTAATATTGGTACTGCTGCAAATTTTTAACAAGTTGAAAATGTCTGCGCATCTGCACCAAGTCGTCAGAGGTGTGAACACTAATATGTCAAAATGACAGCCTTCAGATTATTTTTCTTCGTTCTGAACAAGGGGGAAACTCCCCCCTCACCCACTAGGGGCTGCCTCCAAAAAGGAGAAAGTTCCCATTGACTCCCATGTTAAAAAGGCCAACTTCTCAGAAGAAATAAACATGTTTACAGCCTGGTTAAAAAAAAACAAAAAAACATTTTAGGTTTAATAGGTTAACTTTACCGTTATGACAACTCTGAGGGGGGGAATTTTTTCATAACTCATCTGTTTAGATTTAATTTAAGCTTGAAACTATGAATACGGGCTGTGTCCTTTTGATTGACAGGTCTCAGATGAGCCATCAGTGCAAGCGCTGGTGGCTAGCGGCTTATCCGCCAGCCTCCCCATCTCCCCCCCGGCCCCTGGTTCAGAACCAGTTAGACAGATTTCCTAATACTCTTTATATTGACTGCAGTTTAGCATCTTTTCATCTATATAAATTCAACATATTATGGCAAAGCTCTACAAGCGTACTAACTCACTCTGAAGCACCGCCTTGGCCCGAGCCCGTCCTGACCCAAGCTTATGACTGGACTCTGAGACCCCTCATGACTAATGGACAGATTAGACAGGAGCCAGCGACCCCTGTTGAGAGATTATTGGCCGTACACAATGCCCGGACCCCTGCCTGCCAGCCCACACGATTCTGTCTGCCCTGTCCCTTTAGCCCAGGCAGGCTTGGCCGGTCGGCATGATTGACGTCGGAGCAATTGGTCATAGTGGTCCATCTGGGAGGCAGAGCTGGGAGGCAGAGCTGTCTGACCTCCGACTGAGAGATCCCAGAGCCCCAGAGCTGGCATCCGATGTGAAGGGAGCTTAAGAACTTATTAGGGGGGTATAACATCTAAACACAGACAAGACACTTATTAAGACAACACTCTCTGGGGAACAAAGCAGGAGATTAAAGACCCATCCCATTATATCAGGGTCGCAAAGGGCCTCTTTTCACCCCTGTAATCTGGAAACAATCTCCCACTGCTGCCTCACAGCGAGGTGGAAAACATTTTTTGGGATATTGTCCTTGCTGTGGACCTACTGATGGTTGAGGGCCAAAAAGGTAATATAACAGTCAATTTTCCCCCAGTATATGTTCCCATCGGGGTGTAGTGGAGCAGACCTGTTAGCCCAGGTTCATATATGGTGCAGAAACAAAGTTGTTCCCCCTTGCTTTATAGGTCATTACCAAAGCACGAGCCTAACAGATTTCCTTGGCAGTACAATCTTGTATTGCATATCAGCCAACGTTTCACTGGCTGTTTTGATTTCTTGCCTTTCTGCCTCTGGACACAGCTGAAGGTCCATCTTCCAGCAGGGGTAATAAGAGCTGAATGCATTAACCTTGTTTTCATTTACTCCCCGTGGAGACAGCGTGTAGCGCCCAGCGACTGAGAAATTCTTCTTTCTTTTTGGCAGCGTAGTTTATCACTGCTGGCACTTCCTGTTGAATCCAGGGACCTTTTCATGACCTAGCTTCTCTTGTCCTGGGAGACTTCTGGCCGAGGTGACTCCATCCTTTGCTTGTGGACTGGGGGCTCCTTAGCCCTCGATCCATGCCTCAGGCTGGCATGTTCAACGCTTGCAGGCCGCCTCGGTCTGTGGCTTCCAATGAAAATTTTTAAATTCGAACAGCTTCACCTCAGATGTGCCGCTTTATTGATGCCAGAGAGTTCATTTTCTCTGTTAAGGTAGACTTTCCAGCAAGACCGGTTGCACTATTTAAATCCTCTTCAGCTCTTCTTCACTAAAAGGTTTGAAATTGAACAGATAGCAGCCGGGATGAAGGCATGTCAGAAACTGAAACACAGATGCAGCGCTTTGCAAAATGAACCAGTTGAACCGCATTGCATCAGCCCTCAGATTCACTCTCACCTTATGTTGGGGAATTTATCCACCATTCCTGATACTCATTATCTCAGATGGCATTTCCTGAACCGTCTCTGAGGAAGCATGTGCATCTATGTAGACATGTACATATTTTGCTCTTTGTTTATCTACATATCTCAGAACAAAACTGATTTATTAGAGGTTGTTCATTTCTGTGCAGAAATAACCCAACTTTCTTGCTTGAATGACTCCTTAGAATTCACATCTTTAATTTTATACATATTTACGTTCTCTGCAGGTTCAACTTAACGCTACGTCCGTCGAGTCCTTTCCCTTCCATCCCGTATAGCGCTAACAAACCAAAAACACAGTGGGCACCGTCAGACTTGATCAGGCCTTTAATGTGCAAAAGCTGTTGGATCCACAGGTTTATTCTAGGCCAGAGGTCTGTAACTCTGGTCCTCTAGTTCAACTGCTCCAACCACTGTTGTACTCAAGTCACAATCTCTCAAGTCCAAGTCACAGTTGAGTCTGAGTCCATGGTGTTCAAGTCGAGTCGCTCGGTCCTGAGAGCAAGTCAAAAAACAAAAATAATGGCAGCCATATGTGGTTTACTTAAAAAATAAAGTAAAAACGTACTCAATGCCCTCACGCTATCACCAAGCTAACACATGAACATGTGCAAAATAATAAACATGCTTAAAGAAAATTTGAAAACAATAAATAATCGACATGTCACCTGTACACTTACGTTTTTTAGGATGTTATTAAATATGTCCAGTAATCAGACCCATTACAAGCTAACATTAGCATTGGCTACATGCTAATTTTAACAATAGCAATTTATCATGTCAGAGTTCAAGTCCAAGTTTAAATCCTAACTTTGCAAGTCCAAGTGCAAAAGAATCGGCGTGCTGATTCGAGTCAAGTCACAAGTTCGTTAAACATGACTTGAGTCCATCCCTGCTCCAACACACTGAATCAAAAGGCTGGATTACAGTGGACTCCCGGTATTCGAAGAAGTTGGAGACCACAACTACCCGCAAGTTGCTAAAGTCCACAAATACTTGGGATTCCCTTTAAAAACGCTCAGAACTGCCTTTTTTAATAGCTCACACACCAAATATCCCTGAATATGCATTAATAAGCACAGTGGAAACATTCTTAGCACTACCACAGAAGCTAACATCCACGGTCTTCTTCATATCCTCTCTTGGGGTTGCAGCCAGTCAGTGCTAATGAAAATAATTTGCATTCCTGGATTGACTGGTTTGCAAGTGTCTGGTTGGATAGATTGTCGGTCGGTCGGTCGCCTGGCGGACTGGTTGGATAGGTGGTTGGTTGGTTGGTTGGTTGGTGTGTTGGTCGGTCGCCTGGCGGACTGGTTGGATAGGTGGTTGGTTGGTTGGTTGGTTGGTGTGTTGCTCGGTCGCCTGGGGACTGGTTGAATAGGTGGTTGGTTGGTTGGTTGGTTGGTGTGTTGCTCGGTCGCCTGGGGACTGGTTGAATAGGTGGTTGGTTGGTTGGTCAACCAAACGAACATTCAACGATATTTTTTTCTCTCCCTTCAGATTCCAGCACATTATCCATTCCCTTTGGTGAATCACTGAGGAAGATTTGGTCAACCCTTTAAAGTATCCCATTTAAATTGAACACACAGCAAAGAAAATGCTTCTTAATATTGATCTGGATCTTTTTGGGACACTGGGAAGAAACTGGAGTACCTGGAGAAAACTGGCACATCCACAGAACTGTAGTTTCAAAACTGAACAATTAAGTTATAGAACATAAAAAAATAAAAAAATATTTAAGGAATTGAAAGGAAGGAATTTAAGAAAAAAGGTTCTTTGCTTATTTTGTTCTTTGTAAAAATAAAAAGGTCATATGAACTTTGTGTTTATTTTTCTTTAAGTGTACCAAAAACGTACACAACTGTGATTTTTTTTTTTTTTTCGTATCAATACTTCCCTAATGTGAGAGTAGTATTATAATGTCCTTACTGATATAATACTTACTTCTAATACAGAAATTTTTTGAGATTACGCTGTCAAGATTCGCCAGGCTACACTATTGTTAGCATGGACAGCATGACGACACTAAACAACTTTCAATTAACAAATGTTTGGAAGCTAAATTTGGTTAAAAAAGGATGCTGATGTCTAAATGAATGTCGCAATGAGAAATAAAGATGCTCCAGCCAATAGGCCTTTGATTTTTCAGAATAAATAAAGTAACTGATTAGAACAAGGTGTATTTTTTATTAGTAGTCAACGTGGATATAGAGGGCCTGTCTCAAGGGTGTTTTGAAAAACTAACTAATTCAATAAAAAAATAACCATTTACAAGATAGTTCAAAAAAAAAAAAAAAAAGATTTTCAATTTTTTTGAGACTTCATTTTTAACTGTAACCAAGTATTCTCCGGTTTTTACTCACATGCATCCAAAACAGTGTATTAAAGCTTTATTAAAGGCTGTTTCATGCAATGCAAACAATGTTTCACCACCTTCCTTAAATTGCATTTGCTTCACTGGTGCACTCCATTAGTCTAAATAGAATAGTCTAATACCTCCAGTGCAGTGCAAGCAAACCTAAAACAGACACGAAGCTTTTAAATTATTAAGAAGAAAGCTAAATATGAAATGCTAAGTACTTCAGTCATTGCTAATTAAGTCAGCCACTGACAACATTGACATTAAACTCAATATCATATATATATGATATTGAGTTAGTTATTGAGTACAGACAGTGTTTAAAAACAGTCAAACTCCCTATAGAACTCCTTCTAAAGAGGATAACACCCATTGTTTTTTGTAATCAGAGATCTATAGCCTTAGATAAAGTTTATGTAAGACGCTGGATTCCCAACAAGCCCAAGTTCTGCTTCTCATATATTTAACAGGACACTTTCTGACTATGAAGGTGCTCTTCTATTTACATATTACTGATTCCTGCTATGCATGCAGTTCACAAACATGCGGTTCACAAACCCAGAAGTGGGTGAAGCAAGACTTTGTGAAACTGGAGGACAAAGAAAAATCAAAGCAACTGATGAGTCAAATCTTTCTCTTGTTCTTTTATCTTTTCTACAAAGTTTTTGTACTTGCACAAATCTCATTGTGATCCTGTTTAGAAAAGTTTTGATTGGAAAGAGATTTGATTGGATAAAAAAAATAGTACAAGCAGACATAGCCAAAGTAGAAAGCTTAAACTTTCTGCATGTGTAGAAAACAGTTGTACCGAAAAATACGAAAACATGTACCATTACACCCCTTCCCTCACAGACATGTGAGATAAATATCACACTTTGTACGTGCATAGCTTCGTCTGCTGCCATTCCTTACTGGTAGACGTGTCAGTCGGGAATGGTTCAAAACCCTTCTTTGGTTGCCCAGATAAGTGTTTTATTTTCTTGGGGCAACAGAAAGGGTTTAGTTGCAATACTTTGATCTCATTATCAAATTTTGTTCATAGCTGTTTTTCTTTTTTTAGGATTAGATTCCCCCTTGTAACAAACTTTCACATTCAGGTCCAAATAAAATATTCTTTCATCCATATTTATTTTCCTCTTTTTTACTAACCTGATACTAGAAATTTACCTCCAGGTTCTAAATAGGAAATGAACAATTTTCAGCCCAGTTTTATTAGTTATAGATATTATTTTGACATGTTTATTTATATTTTCCAAGTCATTGTTAGATGAACAAGTTGATTAAAGGAATTACAGATGGATCGATTAAAAATGGATAGATAAGTAGATGAGAAGATAAATGTTTATAGATATAGAAGAACGGATGGATGGGTCGATGAATTGATACAACCAATTTATGTGCATTTTCAAATTAAAAACTAGCATTAAACCAGACTGGGTTGATATGGACAGGCTTCTTCAACCAAACATTTATCATCATCATAATGGAAGCAGGAATAAAGTCAAGAAATGTAATCAATTTGCTGACTCTAGTTTGTTTATATCTTTATCCACACCTGAGAAAATACTTGAAATTCCAGGCTTATCCACACTGCATAACATCGCCATATTTACTTTATGGAGATATAAATTATTGTTTAATATTGCAGTAGATCATTAATGAGCTCAGGAAGTGCCTTCCAACATGCATAAGAATAAAAATCCCCACACATGGTCTTGTAAAATTAAATAAATATTGCTGAAACGTAAATGAGTGTGAACCGTGACTAAAACTGAAAGGCTACAGCTGTGTTTTGGATTATCTCAAGCAGCTTTATAATCCTGGATATGTTTATGCTGAACAGACATTTATATGAAGCTAAAAAATCTGTGTACAGTAATAAAAATTATATAGATCCTTGGTTAATCCTCAGAAAAATAAAGAAGCCAAACGGCTGTGCACTGAAAGCTTATATCTGAAGCTCCCTTCCTCATAAAACTGAAACAGTAAAATATTAGAGAAAACTCTGTCCACATGTTGTTTTAACATGGTGTTGTCTTGTTTAGCGAGTCTGAATTAGATGTAACAGTAATGCAAACTGGAGAGTGAACGATCTGATCTATATGAGCAGTCCAGACTTCAGCTCTCCGTCCTCCGTCCATGCAGACTAACCCTGCATGACCCTTGCAGAGGACCACAGCGGGAGTCAGCAGACGGGCTCCCACATAGGGAGCTCCAAGAGGTTATAGGGGCATGACTAAAAAAATTGGCAAGGATATCATCCCATCTGTTGAGAAATAAGCCAAGTCCAATGATTGGCAATCCAACTGACAGGGACAACATGGCCATGGGTAGGTGAAGACGGACCGAGAGCTCTCTGCCAGCACCTGCATCACTTTAGGGACGCGTGTTCCGGCTTTCCAGCCATCCTTCCATTGCTCTATATGGTTTATTTAAGCCTCACCCTCAGCACAGCAGATTGTATTTATTACATATTTGCATATATATGAGGGTTTCTTTTTTTGACAGCTTTTTAAGCAGCACACTCTCTTTAGAGATTACATAAACCAGAAGACAAAGTGAGAGATCTTGGTCCGTCTCGAAATTGCAGGATGACTGTGGGGAATGCAGCAGATATTTCCAATGCAATACGTGAGTGAGATATGTCGAGTTGTGAATTTACAAAATGAAATATATGGTGTTTCACCTTTGTTCAACACAATAAATCAAGATTACATTAATTTGGTTACCTTGAAAGCTTTTTCTGAAATGTATTAGTTAATTTTGTTATACATTTTTACAAAATGATGGTAATTGTATCACTTCCTTCCATCCATCCATCATCTATACTGTCTATCTTATGCAGAGTTGCGGGGGGAGGGGCTGGTGCCTATCTCCAGCAATCATCGGGCGAGAGGCAGGGTACAACCTGGACGGGTCGCCAGTCCATTGCATGGCAACACAGGGACACAAGGAAAAGCAACCATGCACACACACACAACCATACCTAGAGGAAATTTAGAAAGACTAATTAATCTAACAGTCATTATTTTGGACAGTGGGAGAAAGCTGGAGTAATTGTATCACTGGCTACCTTAAACAATGTCAGCTTTGGTCAAGGCTATTTGTCCAGTTTTATTTTTCCTTCTCTAATGCAAAAATAATTGAAAATGCTTTGATTTTGTATTATTGCAAATAGAAGAATAGAAGAAGATTCCCCAAATCTGTTTCAGATTGTGAAAAATAGAGATATTAATGCAGCCCAGAATCATTAGAAAACTTGGAAACAGATCTTTAGTTTCACGGCTAACATTGTTAGTGACCAATGGGTAGTCACTTGCTACTAGTATCAGTAGTGAACGACTAGTCAGTCAGAGCTAGCAGTGTTAGCAACTACCACCTAGTAGTATCACATAGCGAACAATGGCTTGCCAGTAACAGCTAGCATCACAAGCAACCAGCAGTTAGCCAGCGGCAGGTAGTAACGTCAGCGATCATTAGCAAACCAGCGGGTGCTAAAGTTGTTAGCAACCAATGGCTAGCCAGTTGCAGTTAGTATCGTTAGCAAATAACGGCTAGCCAATTACAGCAAACAATGTTTGCAAATTGGAGCTAGCTAGTGGCAGTTATTAGCATAAAAGGCAAGGCAATTTTATTTGTATAGCAACACTTTCAACAACAAGGGAATTCAAGGTGCTTTCATTGATTAAGGGGTAAAATAAAAATAGCAGTAAAACACAAAGCATATAAAGTAAAAACAGCAATAAAGCATGAAGCACACACAAAACATGTGATACATGAAAGCATGACTCAAAGGCAGCTCTAAACAGATGCGTTTTTAGTTGTGATTTAAAAGAACTCAGTGTTTCAGCAGCTTTGCAGTTTTCTGGAAGTTTGTTCCAGATTAGAGGAGCATAGAAACTTAAAGCTGCTTCTCCATGTTTGGTTCTAATTCTAGGGATGTTTAGTAGACTGGAATTAAAGGACCTGAGTGGTCTGGGGGGTTGCTATAGTAACAGTAGATCTTCAACATACTTTGGTACTAAGCCATTCAATGATTTATAAACTAGTAAAAGTATTTAGAAGTATATTTCTGAGCTACAGGGAGCCAGTGTAAGAACTGGGATGATGTGCTCTACTTTTTTTTCATTAGTTAAAAAAGCAATGGCTAGCCTGTCACAGCTAGTGTTGTTTGCGAATGACTAGTCAGTCGCAGCTAGCATCATTACCATCGTTAGACTTGTTTAGAAATCTTTCATAAGTCATCAGTTTGTCAGATTTTTTTTATGTCGAATACGCAAAATTCTGCCATAAATACAAGACTGTTAAGCTTAATGCACACACCTTTAGATCTAGGGCTCATCGCAATTAAAAATGTAACTAGAAATCAGTTAGTTAGCGGAACAATTTTCAGCAGCAAAGGTGTTCTGTTGTTGAATATATAATGAAATTGAATACGTTGCTGGTTTTGGGAATCTTCACATGAATGTAAAGATTTATATTCTTTGTTCTGGTGGTGTCTCATGTCTCCAGCAGTGCAGTAGATTGATCTCTAATAGTGAAGTCACCGCTGGTTCTAAAACAAACAAATATTCTCTTGGTAGGAATGCTAGAAAAGAAAGGCTGGTCTTTATCTTCATATTATAGTCCTTAAATAACAATAAATTCAAATGATTGATGAAAGTATAGTTGGAATTGCTACTTTTAAAATTTTTCTACACTTTTGGTTCCATCAGAGCATCAATAAAGAATAATGAACTTGAAAATGTGATTAAATACTCTGTGTGCTGTTTAGTCAAAATAAATTCCACTTATTTATAAACCTGGTGTTGTCAAACAGTTGATTAAAATCTGCAAAGGAGTTAGAAATACTTTTTTTTTTTATCATCACTTTTATTATCATAGTAAATGCCACAAAATATCATAAAATTTAAAGTCCATATTGCCCATTCCTACAAAACATTGTTAAAACCCATTATTTCTGATCAAGTAAACAGTTCTGCTTAACTCAATAATCCAAAAGAAAAATATCAAACAACCATATAACTTAGAATTCTAAAGAAATATCTGCACACACCATACTATCCAAATGATCCTGAACCATTTTAGAGAGTTTCCTCCAAATCTGACCTCATTGACAGGAAACCTGAAAAAGCCCCGTGTCAGTCAGGTTAGTGTGGAGATTGACGGATCTCCTCCAAAAAGGTCATTGTACATGAAATGTGGTAAAAGATTTTATTTTATTTTATTTCCCGTCAGCTGTCTGTAGATTTACAGCATGCACAAACAAAACGGCAAGGTTGTTAACAGAGGCAGATGTCAAAGTATCAGAAATCATACCCAGGTTAGTCGACCAGGAGAAGATGCTGTTAACTGCCAGTGATTGGATGAAGCTCATCTTCAGTAAACTAGAGACGATGTTCGCATCTCAACTTTGAAGCACCCAAACATCACTCCCTGATGCAAGTTTCCAGTCATTAATTATGAGTTTGCATGTCCGGTAAAGAACCAGAACCAATTCAACTAAATTTTCAATTCAGTTTATTTATATAGCGCCAATTCACAACAGATGTTTCATCTCAAGGCACTTAACAAGAAGTCATTTCAATACATTTATACAAACATTCCAATCAGTTAAAGAGTTTCCTATTTAAGGAGTCCCAACAGATTGCGTCAGTCATTGGCGTGAGGTTGGGCCCCGCTGATGCAGACTTTCCAACCACAGCAATCCTTCAGCAATCCCTCATACTGAGCAAGCATGTAGCGACGGTGGAGAGGAAAAACTCCCCTTTAACAAGAAGAAACCTCCAGCAGAACCAGGCTCAGTAGGAGCGGCCATCTGCCACGACCGTCTGGGGGTTTGAGAAGACAGAGCAGAAACACAGAAGGAACAGAAGATCTGATATAAGAGAACTTTCTATGTTACAGAAAGTAAAAAGTTGATAACAGGACACAGTGGATGTTCAGTTACTGGGGGGATCATCCCAGTCGATGCCCCCCGTCCAACAGGGCATTGCCGCCAAGCAGGATGCCAGACCAGGTATATCTTCTATGGAGAGAAAAACACTGAGAGAAAACAAAGTTAACAGTCGAAATAACAGAATGTACTGTAATACAACTGGAGAGTCGTAGGAGAAAAGGAAGTAGCAGAGTGAAGAAAATTGGTAAGTCTGTCCTCCAGCAGTCTAAGCCTATAGCAGCATAACTACAGAGATAGATCAGGATGACCTTAGCCACTCTAACTATAAGCTTTATCAAAAAGGAAAGTTTTAAGCCTGGCCTTAAAAGTAAACAGAGTGTCTGCCTCACGGACTAAAGCTGGGAGCTGGTTCCACAGGAGAGGAGCCTGATAACTAAAAGATCTGCCTCCCATTCTACTTTTAGAAATCCTAGGAACTACAAGTAAACCTGCAGTCTGAGAGCAAAGGGCTCTGTTAGGAACATATGGAACAATTAGATCTCTGATGTATGATGGAGCTGATTATTAAGGGCTTTGTATGGAAGAAGGAGGATCTTAGATTCTATTCTGGATTTAACAGGGAGCCAATGAAGGGAAGCTAAAACAGGAGAAATGTGATCTCTCTTTTTAATATTC
This sequence comes from Valencia hispanica, assembly GCA_963556495.2. Lineage (NCBI taxonomy): Eukaryota > Metazoa > Chordata > Actinopteri > Cyprinodontiformes > Valenciidae > Valencia > Valencia hispanica. The sequence continues at coordinate 3,732,730 of OY747715.1, read as the reverse complement.
ATCATTGCATCATTTGATTTGGTTTGATGACGAAGCCATTTGTCCTGAAGCTATTGCACCAGTGCATGCACCGCCGAGGGATGGAACATTAAAACCTTCCTATAACAACTCAATGGTGCGTCCCACAATCGGGAAGGATCTCAATCCAGTTGAATAAGTTTTATGGTGGAAAGAAAATGGTCCATGACAATCGTTTTTCAAACCATTTCTTCAGCTGCCAGACTCTAAAAAGCAGCTACTAAGAGCTTCTCTATTTTTTTAGCTCAGCTTTACTGCTGATTTGAATTTCGAATTTGGTTAATATTGATATTTTAGTTAAATTCCAAAAAAGAAATGATGTTGTGAAAAGGATCATGTATTTCTGTAGCTGCTGGCGAAGACGCACCCTGATGGCGGCAGATTGAATCTCGTCCACCTGTTGTGATTTCTGTAGAGAAAAGGAATAAAAATACCTGAATTTCATGAAAGGAAGATGGGAAGCTAGATTGGTGTGGCCTCCCACAACAATGCTGGTCTGGTTTTTACTCTAATGCTGTGGTGAGGAGGGAAACGAGCCCAGGAACTATCTCTGCCAATTTACCCATCAGGCTGTGCTCCAGCCCATATGCATGTTCCAGAGCTTTTTGAGAGGACTGAAAGAATGAGGCAGAGAGATATAAATATAAATTTGTCTGCTTCTTAGGATTACCTGGATTCAGTGAGACACAAGGAGGAGCTGGGTAGAAATGTATTTAAAGCAGCTGACAGTGGTTTTTCTCAGCCTTTTATTCTTGTAGCTGAGTTTTTATATACTGCACCCTTATTTTAGCGCACAGTGTAGTGAATGTCGAACACTTGTGTTTTTAATCTTTTTCCACAGTAAAATGATTTTACATCATAAAACTGATTCTTAATTTTTTTTTATCCACATAGGGGTCAAAGGTTTACATACATTGAAGTAAATGTTTTAATATAAATATTGTAGAATGTATGTCCCGTTAGATCACTAAAACCTGGACAAAATGGGTGTTTTGAATCAAACCGTCACCTACATCAGGGGTTAATCAAATATTTCCCGTATTTGACAGATTTTTTTAAAAATGGTGACGGGAAAATCTGAGGACCATCCATCGTTTTTACAGATTAGTACTTAATCCTCCAACCACTTGGTGCAAATGTGAAATTTTCAACTTTACGCACAGAGTGCATGTAACTAACTGAATAAAAATAAAAAACAGTTTACTATGAGAGCATCTGAGCATCATGTTAGACCTGGACACCGTTCTCCATGCATCTCTCTAACCGGGAGCTGACAGCGCATTAAAGAGTTACTGAGGCTTTGGAGCGCGTCGCTCCCAAGAGGCCGGTGTCATGCCAACCACCAATGTCTGCTGGGGAAATTCCTCCCGCTGAAGCGATAGCTTGCGGGTCAGGAAATGGCTCATTCAGAGAGACTTTCCGACATGTTCTCTGATTTCCAAACTTTGGCTTAAGTGGCGCTTTAATTCCAGTCTCCAGTGTGGCAGCGGAGCGCGGATTCAGCCTCCAGGACATCTAAACCGCCATGAGAAGTAATCTGTCCGAGGCAAAGATCCAAACCCTCATGACAAAAACATCTGCATCAATCCCACTATTTTATTAAACACAAGCAGGAGATCATTTCTGTTCCATGTGGAGCAGGAGGAAGATTTGAGACTGAGTTCAGGCCACAGCAGGTGAACTGTTAATATTTTTAGCGCAATTGTTTAATTTTTTGCATGTAGTTCTCTGTTCAGCTTGTTCAGACTAATTATTATTTAAAATAAATTTAAAAAATGAATACTATTGAATGTCATTTTAGAAATTTTCTGACAAAAATAGACTATGACCAGATTGTTTTGACTCAGTCATTAAAAAGTAAAACTTATATATGATACAGACTCATTACATGCAAAGTGAGGTATTTCAAGCCTTTATTTGTTATAATTTTGATAATTATGGCTTACAGTTTATGAAAACCCCAATTTCTAATTTAATTCGAATATTGGGACAAGGTTCAATATTTTAGGCTTTAAGTGTCACACTCTAATCAGCTAATAAACCAAAACACCTCCAAAGGGTTCCTGCGCTTTTAAATGGTCTCAGTCGGGTTCAGTAGGAACAACTATCATGGGGAAGACTGCTGACCTGACAGTAGAGCAGAAAACCATCATTGACCCCCTCCATAAGGAGGGAAAGCCTCAAAGGGTCATTGCAAAACAAGTTGGATGTTCCCAAAGTGATGTAACACATTAATGGAAAGTTATGTAGAAGGAAAAAGTGTGGAAGAAAAATATGCAAATCAGCCTGGAGAGGATTGTCAGTAAAAGGCCATTGAAAAGTGTTGGGGACGTTTACAAGGAGTGGACCGAGGGTGGAGTTAATGGATCAAGAGCCACCACACACAGACGGATCCTGGACATGAGCTTCAAACGTTCGTCTTTTCAAGTCGCTCCTAAACTACAAAAAAGTCAGAAGCTTCTTACCTGGGCTAAAGAGAAAAAAGAACTGCAAGTTTTATATCTCATTTGGAAACCAAGGTCCCAGAGTCTGGAGGAAGAATGGTGAGGCACACAATGCAAGGTGCTTGAAGTCAAGTGTGAAGTTTCAATAGACGGAAACTAAGTGAAAATGGGTGCATGTTGGGAAAGCAGCCAATTAAATGAACAATATTATGTCTCAGGATGAAGGGATCAATTATCCAGCTAGAGAGGTACCTAAAGCTTGTTGATAACTGCAGTAAGTATGCTGCAACCTGCTGTGAGAAACGTAACAAACTCTTAAGGGGGAAAAATGAACTTAAATTTGTTGTTGTTAGAGTTGCACTTTCATTGCATTTAATCATTCTGACCACATGTGTTCAGGTTTGGTACAAGCATTTAGTTATCTCTCAGCCCAAATCACTTTTCAAAGATGCGGATATCAGAAGCTAAAAGCTGAAAATATTCAGTGATGTGTGCCGTTGCATGCCCTTCAACTAGTCCTGGCAAATCCCAACCTTCTCTCAGATAAAGTCTCTCTGCTGTCCCAAATCCAAGTCATGTGGCTGGCAGCATGATAGATGGTCACACAACCGATTAACCATGTTTTACGCTTGCTTGAATTAGATGGATTGTATTTCTGTCAAAGCGAGCTCAGACATGAGGCTTAGGTTGTGGGTTTTCATCGCCACAGTGTTCCCTCTGTTATCGGGTTCTCCGTTCCAGTTCAGAACAAACAAATACTACTTTCTGCTGCAACTTGCATTCAGCAGCCAAAGCAGGTTTCCTAATCAAGTTTGTATTCTTAGCAGCATAGAAGAACTTAAATTTACATTAATGCTTCAGATTGGTGCATCATTTCTCTACCCTTTTTAATATTTGGTTACAACTGAAATTTCACTTAGTGCCCTAAATTGATTATCTTGTTTTTATTCCCTCCCATTTATAGGAGGAGTTTTGCGAGATTTAAATATACAGTAACTGAAGTAACTAAGTAGGTCAGCTGTTGGTGATGATTTCATCCGTGTGTTAGAAATGTTTTTGAATGATACTTCTGTGGTTTTGGTGACCATACTCAAGTAAATCGTTGGCCACCCAAGACGAGAGTTATAAAAACTAAGTCTCCAGCTTCTATTGGAATTCATATTGTGAGAAGTTGCATTGATTAATCTTGTGAGAAGGAGAAAGTTAGGAGAAACAAGAGATGAAATGTCTGAGAGCAGTGGCTTGGAGATCCAACAAACTGGCACTCTCTGGGGGGATTTAAAAGTGCTGCGTGTCTGCTTATAAATGGCCACAGTGGGGAATGACTGCTTATGATGAAAACTGCAATTAGCAGCATTCAGAAGGATTCTGTTCCTGTTCTGACCAGCATTATTACTTTGTTGTGAACAGGCATGCGTTGACTCACTAAAACTGTTCCACCTGAATAGTGAGTAGTGTGGTTGTGCAAGTCTCTTTTTACCTCATCAGTCCATGTTTTTCTAACCACAGCGTAGGTAGCTAACAAAACGTTACACCTCGGACACCACCCGTCATGCCACTCAGGTCCCACCCAAGATAGATTACAACACCCATGTAAATTAAGCGGCAGCCATCCAACGTATTGACCCAAGACAACCAACAGAGGGTGCTGTAGGCTATTAATTTTGACTTTCGTTGGCAGTAAAGAGGATACTTTTACTATTAAAAAATGTTTAAACGTTAACACTGACTGTTTTCAAGCGGTTATATTGTTTTCTACTCTGGCTATGTCTGCTTGTACTACTTTGTTTATTCAAGAAACATCCAATCAAATATCTAGTCAGTGCTATACTTTCAAATTTGTAAGTTATAGAACATAATATAATCAAATTAATTTCAGGATGTGAAAGAATTCAGGAAAAAAGTTATTTGTTTAAAACTGATTAAAGAAAAAAAAATGAAGTCATGCACATTTGTATACATTTTTCTTGGTTAAGGGTTAGCGTTAGCCTAACTGTAAAACCCCAAATATGCACCGAACTGTGCTTTATTTGTACCGTTACACCCCTATAATTTACATGTAGGTACTTTCAATATAAATGGTCAGTATTGACCAATATGAGAGTTCTTTTTTTTTTCAGAATAATTTTTCTAAACTGCAACATATTTATTTGAAGCTCAAGTCTAGCTTGTTGCTTGTGTTTTTGGTGCAACAGTCCCTCAGCTGACTTATTTCCCATTTCGAGTTGATTTGCTCCGGCCTCTGTGTTTTTCCCAGCCCTGTAGTCCTAGTTCTGAATGTCAGAACCTCCTGCAGTGTGGGCAGCCCTGGCGGTGTGGCTACTGCGGAACAATTACCTGTGCACATTATTTAGTTGTCATTTTTATGTAAAACCGGTTCCTAGCTGAGAGCGTTGAAACAGCGGCGGTGCAGACGGAGTTCAGTAAATCCTGCCGCGACTGTCAGCGTTTCACCTGAATCCCATCAGTGTTTTTGGGGGTCAGTGTGAAGCAGATAAACCCGTCAGCGTTACCTCACACCATACAACGGCTTTGTTTTAAACACGATGTTGACCTGAGAGTCTGTGCGCGGTTTGCTGGTGGAGCGTAATGTGCTCGTTCTTGCAGCTCTGTGTTTTCCAGAGCAGCATGTTGGAGAGATGACATAATCTCAGCTCGGGTGCAGAATTGCAACGATGTGGATGAAAGGGTGCGTATAGCTTTTGTTTGCTGTTGCTTTTCATCAGAGTTAAAGGTTAATGGCTTTCAGTTTAGATTGCTTTTTTGCTGCAGTGCTTCACATCCCAGCATAACACAGTAGCTTTATGTAATTTGAAAACATTTCATGTTAAACTACAACTTTTTATACCTTATTACCTGGATCGTTACAATTGGCTCCTATGTTGTTTGGCTAACCCTCAATCACTTGTTTACCTGCAGAAGCTAAACTTCCTTGTAGTGAAATTAAAAGCCTCCTTGGAGATTGGCTTTATTGGAAATAATGTTTCATGGTTTTTTTTCCATTAAAGCCTTACTGGCAAGCCTTTCAAGGTATGTGCAAGTCACTAAAACAAATTAAACGACATGGCGACGACGTAACAAAACAAAATCGTTTCTTCTTTTATTTCAGGTTTTGTGCTTCAAACGTCAAAAGCGTATGATGAGTAATATTGCTGGTAGTGAATTTGGCTGTAGAAATAGAGCAGCCACCAGAGCAGCGCTGTGGGCACATTGTGGTTGTGAAGAAGTCCAGTAACTTAGGATGATTGAATGATTTGCAGCTAAAACCCCATAATGCATCAGCAAATCAAACCACAAACAAAGTCATCAAACTTGGAATGAAAGCTGCAGCCTAATCCTGGCGGCTGGCGGCTCACGCTGCCAGCTGTACATCTCATAACCTACTGAACCTCTGTTATGTGCAATATTTGTTTCTGCGCAGATAGGAGTGCAGCTTTTTATGTGGCACTCAATCAGGGAGGTCTTGATTTTACTCGATATATTACATTGGTATAAATCCATTTTTTAATATGTTTTTTTGTTTGTTTGCTTTTCTTTGCATGTAGGAAAACAGGTCCAGCATGAGATTAATGTCTGCTTGATACAGTTAGTTATAGGGGATCAAAGCTGCTGCTTAAACAAAATAACAATACATCATTATTATTTTTCTAAGCATGGCATTCAAATCTCTTATTATTCCAACAGTTGAATGCCAATTTTATTTCAGTTTTACTCTTCTGAGTCTAGATAAGAAGCTGATTTGCCTTCAAAATAGCTTCACTGAGGAAACGGCTGACATGGTTACCCTGCAATGAGGTAGTATGCATTCATTAGGAAATGTTTCTGCACATTTATGCAAATTACAGCAAGAGCAAATAGCTTGGCGTTCTTAAAGACCAAAGCCGTGCCTGTTGTGCAGATTTAGGGGAAAAAATACCGTCTGCTGAAAGCTGGTGGTCATTTTTGTGCAGAAGAAGAACATGAGGAAAGGTAACCTGTGGTGCTGCTGGATTTACTGAATTTCAGGGATCTTTACGAAGGCAGATTTGATCTGGATTTTGTCTTCGAATTGCTAATTATTTATCTAATTAAATAGATTGTATAAACTGTGTTTAAAATCAAGCAACCTTTATTTAAATAATGAATACAAACATTGATGGTTGTGCTTTGTTCCAACAGATGTTAAACATGAACTCTGTTTTGAAGATCCTTCCAGGTTAGGAGTAGGTGTGCACAGCTAGCACCCTGCAGTACTACCTAATGGTCCGCTTTTCTTTTATGCAAACAATTAACAGGATATAATTGTTTCCTAATATATATATATTTATAGAAAGACTTGTGGTCTCCAACCCTGCCGGACAGTTGGCCCTGAGGACTGGTGTTGATCAACGCTGGTGTAGTCTACATGTCGTCATTTTAAAACCTCATACTTTCTCAACTTCAATAAGGTTTTATCTCGCAGATGAGTGACTGGGAAGCATCAATATAGTCATTAGTATCACTTATTAATGTCAAATTGTGGTTTCTTCAGTAATGCAGTGGTACTTGTACAGTTTTTTTTAAGCAGTGGTGTTGAAATGTTTTAACATGCAGGCCTAAAAAGCTTAAAGTTTTCTAAAAGAGAATTTTGTGGCGTAGCAGCAGAAACATTAAGTTTGATTGGTGGCTACCAAAAAGATGCTACAGGTTGCTTGTCCTTTTACCATGAAATTAGATTTAATTTAATACATGTGATTATTAAATTAAATGGAAAATCTTGTTTATTCATTTTAGGAAGATTTCTGTCTATTTGTTTGATAATAAACCACAAAATATAGGTATTTATTTACATCAACCTCAGAATCATACTATTCTTAAATCGGTGTTGTGGTCTGTAAAACAGAAGAATTACCCTCTGAGGCAATAACAAGGTCAGCCTTCTATCACCTGAAGAACATTTCTAGGATTAAGGGACTGATTTTGCAACAGGACCTAGAAAAACTCATCCATGCGTTTATCTTTAGTCGGATTGATTACTGCAACAGCATCTTGACAGGTCATCCTAAAAAGTCAATCAGACAGCTGCAGCTGATCCAGAACGCTGCTGCTCGTGTTCCTCACTAGAACCAGGAAAGTAGAGCACATCACCCCAGTTCTAAAGTCCTTACACTGGCTCCCTGTAGCTCAGAGAATAGACTTCTAAATACGTCTACTAGTTTATAAATCATTACATGGCTTAGCACCAAAATATGTTGAAGACCTGTTGTCACGGTACCAACCACCAAGACCACTCAGGTCCTCCAACTCTAGCCTACTAAACATCCCTAGACTCAGAACTAAACATGGAGAAGCAGCTTTCAGTTTCTATGCTCCCCTTATCTGGAACAGACTTCCTGACGAGTGTAGAGCTGCTGAAACTCTGAACTGCTTTAAATCGAGACTAAAAACCATCTGTTTAGAATTGCCTTTGAGTAAATGCTTGATGTTATATGTATGAAATGTGTTCATGCTCTCTTGCTTTTTTTTTTTTTCTCTTGCTTTATTGTGTATCATGTATAATGTGTGTTTCTTTTAAATCACCAAATCATGTAAAGCACCTTGAATTGCCCTGCTGTTGAAAGTGTGCTATACAAATAAAATTGCCTTGCCTTACCCATGGGTCATCCCTGTCCTCTGTGTCAACTGATGGGAGGACAACTCCCAGCCAATAAGCCTCCGTCTGCTGAACTTGTTGTTTGCTCCTGCATGAATTTAGTGCCATCTGCTTTGTGAATCTTGTGCAGAGGAGAATGCAGTGCTCTATCGGTTCCCCACTGACTTTTGTTCAGCCTGGATTTATTTTATAACTGATGGTAGGGGTGTAACGGTACACAAACATCACGGTTCGGTAAATATTTGGAGTTTTAAAGTCACAGTTCGGTACGTTTTCGGTACACTTTAATCAAGAAAAATAAATACAAATGTGTGTATGACTTCTTTTTTACCATTTCTTTCTTTTTTTACCATTTCTTTCCTTTTTACTTTCTTTAATACTTTAACCATATTTGAGAATATAAAATGCTTAACTCATTGAGGAGTTTTTTTGATATTTCGACAGCCTAGTCTCCCAGCTGTACTTGAATGCAGCATGGGCAGCTGTTGGGAAAATCCCTTCTCATCAATGGGGATTCCACCGACTTGCGTTTTATCCAAAATAAGGAGTTTGGTCTGATTGGATGCTACTGGTAGCCATGGTGACGTCAGCTGGTTTTTCTCTAGTATCAGTAATGTTTCCATTCAGCTTGACATTGTTTCAGGTGAGTCATTCAGTTCAGTACAGAGCGTGTTATGGACCTTGTTGCTGTTGAAAGATGCGTTCACTGACAAAGTTCTGGTTCGGTCTGTCTTTTTGTTTCTACTGTAGCTGCATGAGAAACCATTGATGTTCCCACATAGCAGAGATTAGTGATAGCGGGGAGTCCTTTCTGATTTATTTAGGTGTCACTTTTTAACGTTGCACTGCTCTGAGTTCTGCACATAAACATTCTGCATATGTTCGGGTAGAAAACAGCTGGATTCGTTAGGTATACGTACGTATGGAACCGACGGGGCCGTGCTAAAAAATATGAAGACATGTACCATTACACCCCTAATTGTTTGTGTTCCTGCAAAGGACGGAGATAAATGTAGCCTGTAGAAAACTCTGTTTAGTTTCGTTCAAGAAAGCATGGTGTTGCTGTTAGAACTCATTTTATACGTGATATTTTAACCCGATGTGTTTGCCTTTATTTGTCCCCAGCTTTGTATTGTTGCATGTTTCTGAACTGATGTTGTTTTTCTGTTTTCTCTCTCTCTCTCTGTCTCTCTTTAGGTAAGTGAGATTTCCCGTGCCTCCATCCTGAAACATGCACCTCTCACCCCGCCCATCAGGGAATGCCCCCTGGAGAAGCAGGGTGCCGCGGTGATTCATCAGTAGCCGAGCTGGTTAAAAATATTCCTCCCACTCCTTCTCCTCCCTGCGCTCTGTTTCCCTCTGATTGTTGAAAGCTGCAGCTCGCCCCTGAACCAGAGCCTGTGAGCTTGTATCATTCCAGCATCTTCTAACCTTTTTCCCCAAGGTTGTAATGAGCTCTCTTATTGGTTTAACATACAGCAAAGGGGGCTAAATGTTAAGGTGACAGTGTGCGTCTTTAGGCCGATCGCTGGGTTGTTGGTTTGTCCTTGCCTTGCATTGATGCACGAAACCCAATTAATCACTGTTCTTTATCAGTGCCTTTATTCATTTGGGCCGCTGACAGGTTTTTGTCTTCGACCTTGCCGCCTTCCTGGTTGTTTTTTGTCTCTTTAAAAGCTACCTTTTCAGTTCAGATGCTCATTAAGCGCCGGGGACGTTGTTCTGTTTGAGGTTCTGTGAAAGTTCTCCCAACTTTCACAGAACTCTGACCTTGGCAGGGGACTGTAAATAATAAAATAATAACCATCACATTGTCTCTGATAGAGCTCTGGCTCAGTATGATCACCCCCCCCCCCCCCCTCTCTGCCTGTTCTTTCCTGCTGATGCCGGCCTGAAGTGCGTTTTATCACCTCCTTCCAGGCGGACCAGATTAATCCAGTGAAATGTGTTTTTAGCTAAGTCACTGCTCTGAATGTGGAGAGAAGGAAGGAAAAAGGAGCATCGGCCGGTTCTGTGTTTCTTGAATGACAATTAGCCTGGCTTATGTTTCAGAAACGGTGTTTACGCCGCGCAGATCAATCGCCTCATGGAGCATTGTTTGGGCTTTAACTTTTGAGCTCCTTTTTTCGGGCTTTTGGGATGACGAATTCTCCAGCAATGCTCACGCGGACTTGGCATCCAACTGATGCAACGAGGCTGCAATTGTCTTCGCTTGAGAACAGAGGTTTCTCAGATCAGTCGAGTTGCCTTGCCTTGCCGTGTTCTTCTCGGTTCCAGAACGCAGAATGCTTCGTTGGGAGGCGGCGCGCTGGCCGAGGCGCGCGGAGGGTAAACGCCGCTGCCGGGGATTTTAGTGAGTCAGGCCCCACCACAGCAGTTCTTTTCTTTTTTTGTGTCCCGTCAGTAACGGCTGGGATTCATTCTGGCATCACATGAAGCATAAAACACAGATTTCTCTCAGCAGTCTGTGATTCATCCTGAGGTGAAGGATTCTTTGTCCTCCTCCTATGAAGGAAAAAAAAAATTGACCTCCTGGCTCCGTCCTCTGATTTGTCCTCGGTACGCCGCTCAATGGGTCGCTGTGTTTGCTCTGACACAGCGACAACACGGCCCCTGGAGGCCCAGAGAGATCTCCCAGATGATGGAGTGGCTGAGACATCTGCCGCGGAAGCGCCGGCGCTAGCCTTGGGTCCACTGCGCCCTGTTGAGGCTGAAAAATATGATTTCAGCCTAAGTGAGCTGTGTTGACCAAGGATGCTCCAGCTGCAGACCTCAGGCAGTCACCGCTGGATTGATTGCACAGTGTTCACCATCAGCTCATAGTGACCTATATGTTATATAAAGCAACAACATGTTACTTTAAAGGAGACGCCTGAGAATGTGTACTGCAGCTGTTACCAACCGGTGAGAATCAAAAGCAACGCTGCCTTGTTTACCTTTGAATATGTAAATATAAGAACTAGACTGTGTTATTCTAATTATTCAAATCATTTATATTGTATTAACTGGTTGTTCCACGTTGGTAGCAGCCTGTTCAAGGTCATAATGCAGTAGCTCCATCAGATTTAAGTTTGGGCTTTGACTAGGCCACCATTTAGGTTTTATATTTGTTTGTTGGATTTGAGAACTCTTCGGCTCATCAATAAGCGCATATCGCAAATATTCAAAAGAAAATGGGGAAGCTGAAATTCCTCAGATCAAAGCTACTTGATACGCTATTGGCTGGTGTTTGCAAAGCAGCCAATCCAAGCTTCTGTGGCAGCGCTAAGACGCTTTCCATTGTGTGTATTAATGCATATCAGGGCTTATTTGGTGTTTTAACTATTAAAATCTGCAGTTACAAGTATTAGAAGTTATTCAAAAACAGTTATGGTCCTGAACAAAATACATCTATTCAAATATTTGAAATATTGATATGAAAAAAATCGATAAAGATGTCTGTTTGTTTATTTTGCTGTTCATTAATGTGAAATGTCATGTAAGAACCTCGAGTAACACAACCAAATACAATGTTGCTACCGGTTTCAATCCCGACGTTGGATCAAATCAGTCTATCCCTAATAATTACTAGAGATGAATCATTTTAATTCTCCGAATAAATCTCAGACTTCTGAAGTGGGGCTCTGCTCGCGCCTCATGTGGAAGGCGTGCCAGGCCTTCAAACGGCCTTCGTCCATCCTTCCTTTGTGTCACGTCTGGCCCGTGTCCTCCCTCCACTGCTGCTTTGTGTTTGGAAGGGACCAGCAGGGCCAGCATGGAGGAGGGAAGGAGGGCCGTCTGTGCCCAGCCTGGCCACCTGGCTGCCCAGAGGGGAAGGGGGCGTGGAGGGCGGCGGAGGAGAAGAGGGTCAGAGAGAGGAAAAAAGACGTTTCCCCTCCTCTTTTTCTTCATAGCTTTCTCTCAGGCCCCCTGCTCTTTTATCCATTTCTTGGCTTTTACTCTTTGTTCCGCCCACCTCCTTCCTCTACCTCAGTTCATGAGTCTGGAGTCTAGTTCATATCTATTAAAAACAGACTTCACAGGGCAAGATCACTTCATTACCATAGAGTGTCCCTTCCTTTTGAAATGAAGACATTTCGACTCAGCATCACTACGTCTGATGGGCCTGTGGGAATGTGATGGCATGCAGTGCCCTCCACATGTAAATATGTATTTAAAAAAAGTAAAATATTTTATTCTTAGTATAATGTAAATCTAACCTTTTAGTTTGTTTTATTTAATAAAGAAAAGAATCTTATGTTGCTGTTTTCTTCCAGTAACTGCCTCCCTAATCGATTCAATCTCCCCAGAGTCCGGTGTAGTCAAAAACTATCGTTTGCTGGATTTGTATCATTTCTACCTCATACCTTTTATATCGCCCACCACTAATATACACACATACACACATACATACATACATACATACTTACATACTTACTTACATACAGTGGCTTGCAAAAGTATTCGCCCCCCTTGAACTTTTCCACATTTTGTCACATTACAGCCACAAACATGAATCAATTTTATTGGAATTCCAGGTGAAAGACCAAAACAAAGTGGTGAACATGTGAGAAGTGGAACGAAAATCATACATGATTCCAAACATTTTTTGCAAATAAATAAGTGAAAAGTGGGGTGTGCGTAATTATTCAGCCCCCTGAGTCAATACTTTGTAGAACCACCTTTTGCTGCAATTCCAGCTGCCAGTCTTTTAGGGTATGTCTCTACCAGCTTTGCACATCTACAGACTGAAATTCTTGCCCATTCTTCTTTCCCAAACAGCTCCAGCTCAGTCAGATTAGATGGACAGCGTTTGTGAACAGCAGCTTTCAGATCTTGCCACAGATTCTCGATTGGATGTAGATCTGGACTTTGACTGGGCCATTCTAACACATGGATATGTTTTGTTTTAAACCATTCCATTGTTGCCCTGGCTTTATGTTTAGGGTCGTTGTCCTGCTGGAAGGTGAACCTCCGCCCCAGTCTCAAGTCTTTTGCAGACTCCAAGAGGTTTTCTTCCAAGATTGCCCTGTATTTGGCTCCATCCATCTTCCCATCAACTCTGACCAGCTTCCCTGTCCCTGCTGAAGAGAAGCACCCCCACTTTTCAGTTATTTGTAAAAAATTGTTCGGAATCATGTATGATTTTTGTTCCACTTCTCACGTGTACACCACTTTGTTTTGGTCTTTCACGTGGAATTCCAATAAAATTGATTCATGTTTGTGGCTGTAATGTGACAAAATGTGGAAAAGTTCAAGGGGGCTGGATACTTTTGCAAGCCACTGTACATACATACATACATGCATAAGGGGAAAAAAATCTATCACAATATATTTTCATATCTGTCTATTGATATATATAAAACAAATCACTATTTTTGTCAGTGTTCAACATTCCCTGGTACTATTATAAGATATCAGAAGGTTATTTTTGATTGAAAGAATTATTTTGAAAAGTTAAAAATGTCATTGTACATTATCCAACTCTTTTAGAAAACTTAAAGGACGTTAGGGCTGGAAGATATGGATTAAAAAATGTAAAACTATTTTTTCTATGCCATATTTTATATAAATTTATTTTTTCTTTTTTTCTGTTCTTCAAAAGAAATTACAAATGACAGAAATTATATTTTAAAACTTGCTTGTATTTCGATCATCCTTTCTTGGAGTTGACCTGAATTCAAAGTCCAAATAAATGCACACTGTAAAACACGATGTTAGACTTTGTGCTGGCTAACATCACTTTGAACTATGGAAACGCAAGAGGTGCATTGGTGGGGTTCTTTCTTTGTCTTTTCTTTGATAATCTTGATATTCCAAAAATTCAGTCTTCATAAACAGAAAATGTGGTTAAACGATATATTTCTCAGCCCTCCCCAAAATGCTAGATGTCATAGAGTGATAGAAGCACAGATGAGGAGAGGAAAGAAGAAAAAAGACATATACGGCAACTGACGTCATCGCATTATTGACCAATATTATCTCCAGTGCAAGCTTTTAATATCAAAAATAAATAAATACTCTAAAATACAGACTAAAAACCTATTTGTAACATCAGTGCAGGTTAATTGTGAACAAGATGGTAGAAGTGCAGCATAACCTAAGGTGCTACTTCATCCATCTGTTGAAGATTGCTGTATTATTTCATATCACAGGGTTCAATACTGCGCAGCCCTAACATAAGGGCCTTTTCAGTGTTTGTTGCTAAAAAGCTTGAATCTCTATTCCATCTGGAGACTCCTGGACCCCAGGATGCAACTCTTTGCTGCAGTTCTCCAACAAGAAGCTTTGGAGGTAAAAGTATCTCCCCTGAGCATCTTACCCACTGTGCATGGCTACAAGATAGACCCTGGTCCTCATCCCTCGCTGCTCTGACTCGAGATATGAGCAGAATTTGCAGAGTCGCTGTTTACCTGCAGCAATGTTGCGACTTATGTACCTAAACTGCATGTTCTATTGCCTATCCCATTTAGAAGAGGTCAGATGGGAATCTAAAACTAGATATAATAGTAACTATCAGACAGGATTTGAGATGACCTTATTTTATTTATTTTAAACTTTTTAGTTGATTTTGGCACTTTTAAGACGTTTTCTGACTAATGAATGCAGCCTTGTCCTTCCTATTTTTAAGAGCAACTAAAAGAAATAGTCCTCTGTCATTTTATATGTAAAGGCCTACCCAGGGAAACCGGATGTCATGCGTTATTAATTAGCTCCTGGGAACCAAAAAAGCTGGTGTTGAATGCTCCAGTTAGATTTTTCCTGGGAATTGTGAGGAGGACCTTGTGGACTTGCTAAACAGAACTATTTCTGAATATTAGATTTGTCCTCTTTTTAATGTTTTTTTTCATAAACCGTAAATCAAAGTGCTCAAATTTGCAATTTGACTTTTCCTGAAAGTGTGAGAAGATGGTGAAACAAGAAGAGAAATGTCTTTTAAGAATTCTTTTACACATCTCATTAAAGAGTTCTTATAAATATTGAAATAAACCCAAACACACCTGAATAACACCAGTACAGGAGCAGATATGCTAAAGTCTCTATGATGTTCCCATTTTGCCAAAACCTAAGTTCAAGTCTGCTTTGAATGATGCAGAAAACCTGGAACCTTTTTTATCTGTGACTAATTTAGATTAATAATCAAACCAGAGACGGTAGTTAAACACTGGAGATGCATCCAAAACTGACGGCATAGACCATATTGACATCCCCCATAATTAATACAGCAATATGGCCTCCTTTCTCAATAATTCAGCCCCAGCTTGATGCTTTGGTGATAGAGTCCTGTAGTTGGAGGATGAAGCAGATACTTATTTTCATTATAGTTCATGTTCTAATAAAGCAACAGCTGAAAACTTTAAGGAAAATGAAGACATTGGGGAAGGAATCCAGAAAATAAAAAGTAAAATCTGTGCATGATATTAAGGCTCTAACAGGCAGAGGAACCTCCCTGATGATCCGTTAGAGGAAGTCTGCACAGAACATTTCCCCATCATTCCAGTCGTGGCTCAGAACGACTTGTTTGGATCCTGGTGTAGCAGGATACAAACATGAAGTGTGAACGCAGGTCCATCTGGTGACCTTTGAACTGCTTCAGTGCAATATGGCTGCTATAGCTCGGCTCGAAATGCTGCTCGGCGTTAATGTGGGTTAGGTTCAACGTTATTCCCTCAGCTTTGGCTCCACTCTGGGAAAATATTGACAATTTTGACCAGATTTGACGATGGCGGTTCTACAGATTTTTATTTAAACACATCTGCATTTTGCATCAACAGCAGAGGTATTCAAGTACGCTGCTATTGCAGATCAGTTTATATTTACTATGAAGTATTTTCATGAATTATTAAGATCTGTTAGCATTTGATGCTTATTTGTCACATTGTATTGAATTTGTTTGTATATCTTATCTTTTATCTTTCTATCTTTTCTATTACTATTTGGGCTAGTCTTCTCCTGAACTGTGACCCCTAATCAAACCAATAACCTTGAGTGACCTTCTGCTGGTAAAGATTATTTATTCTTTTTTTTTTACAGTTGACTATTAGCAGATTATTAAAAAAAATAATCCAAAGGAAGAACAAAGCTTCGCCTCGGAAGAAACAAATTAAGGCGTAGGTGCAGACATGCTCTGTCCAGACTGTTCTCCACGAAACGAGCAGAAGTACAAAGGAATGAAATGGTCAAGCAGCAAAAACACCAGAATGCACACTGGACTGATCAACAGTTAGGAAACGCTTTAATGAAATAAAAAAATCCTTTATCCAAAAACGGAAAATAAATCTTGACCTAAATCATATCATCCCTGTATCTTCAAAGAGTCGTCGTGGATGGTGATGCTGTGGCCACGAAGGATCTCCAGTAGTAGTCAGTCTTGCAACGAATTTGAAGAGGCCTCTGACTGAAGGCTGCTGTTCTAACAACTTAATATCCAGGCAGCAGAGACGATATTCCGCCGCATCATGTCCTAGATAACACCATCAGTTGTTGGCAAGCTCTGCTAATCCAACTCATTTGCTTTTGCCGCTCCTCTTCAAATCTCTTTTTTTGAAAGAAGTTGAAGTAGGGGATCTGATTTTTGCTCATTTTAATGCAAGGAAAAGATGGTTTGAACTTCCTCCTCCTCTCTCTCCTCTTTGGTCCTGCTTTGCATCCATGAAGCCTCCTTTTCAGCTCCTCTGAGATTTGCGGTTGTAGTTCAGGGTTCATTTGAGCTTTTGAGATGAACACCTCACCTTGCTGCCATGGTTATGCATCATAACTGTCAAAGTAAAAAAAAGCAGGAGCAAAAATCCTTCCAGTTGCACAGCAGCGGGGGAATCTTTTCTCCAGAAAATGATGAACGAACATTAATAAAAGAATAAATCAGAACTAGCAGAGCTGCTCCAACATGCTGCCACCATGAGGGGCGCTATTCAATAACACAACAACGTAACAACTACAACACCTCTGTAAGCTTGTTTTACTTCACTGTGCCTGTAGTCGTGAAGTAAACATCCAATAAACAGATGCACCTGAAGGCTGATTCCAGGTCCCAACCCACCATCTGGTCTTCACTTTCACACATCTCCGGCTTCCTGAAGCTCCTCCAATCACACCGTAGAGATGATAAAGACTGCATTAGGCTGATTAATGGTTAGGAAAGCTGTCCTATCGTGGTCCATTATAAATGATAATGATATCATATAAAAAAATATCGTCAGCTCCTCTGAAACCAGGGAGTGATTTTCATTTTTAAAAGCGATCTGGTTGAAATTCTTTTGCAGATGTTGATGGTTTTCCATAGTGTTCAGCAGGTTTCTGATTCTCTGCACGTTAAATCTGAATTATCCTCTCGCGGCCTCTTACCATGCAAGCCGTTTCGTCAAACTGCTTCACATTCTGAATACTTTTTGCTCCTTAATTATTTTCAGGCTCTTCTGGAGGAGCCGACACATGGTCCAGAGGTCAAACTGTGAGGCCAGGTGAAACTAAACTCACCATATTGCAGTCTCCTCGGCCTCTTCCTTCCACCGCCTCTCGCCTCAGGCTGAGAATAGAGATTTGGGGCTTCCCTGCCGCTCAAGCCACCTGTGATATTATCTCTGAGCTCTAACAGGCAAGGTGGGACTCTTGGCCCTCACAATGGGGATGAGAAAAATTTGAATTAACTTTGCAGCTAAGTGGATCTGGTGCTCAGAGCTAAGGAATGGACAGCAGCTTTAAATTAAAATGATTAGCTTTTTATGCGTTTTGTAGGTAGAATAAACTAATTTTTCCCCCTAAGAAATAATTAAGAAATTAAGAAATCATGTTGGATCTAACAGAAAATGAAAAAAGTTTAAGTTTATATATATATATGTGTGTGTGTGTGTGTGTGTGTACATGTATAGCTATACTTGTGAGGACCAACCTTTGACAGGCCACCAGCATTGTGTGGACATTTGTAGTTGTGAGGACATTTTGCCTGGTCCCCACAATGTATAACTAGCTATTAAACTCCACTAGTAAGGTTAAGAGGTATGGTGTGAATTAGGTTTAGTTAAGGTTAGGGTTAGGCATAGCAAAATCAATGGAAGTCAATACAATGTCAACACAAGGATAGCAAGACGTGTGTGTGTGTGTATATGTGTATATATGTATGTGTATATCTGTATGTATATATGTATATATGTATATCTGTATGTATATATGTATATATGTATGTATGTATATATGTATGTATGTATATATGTGTGTGTATATATGTGTGTGTATATATGTGTGTGTATATATGTGTGTGTATATATGTGTGTGTATATATGTGTGTATATATGTGTGTATATATGTGTGTGTATATATGTGTGTGTATATGTGTGTGTATATATGTGTGTATATATATGTGTGTATATATATGTGTGTATATATGTGTGTATATATGTGTGTATATATGTGTGTATATATGTGTGTGTATATATGTGTGTGTATATATGTGTGTGTATATATGTGTGTGTATATATGTGTGTGTATATATATGTGTGTATATATATGTGTGTATATATATGTGTGTATATATATATATGTGTGTATATATATATATGTGTGTATATATATATATGTGTGTATATATATATATGTGTGTATATATATATATGTGTGTATATATATATATATGTGTGTATATATATGTATATGTATATATATATATAATATACACACACACAAATCTAATTTTATGTCCCTAACTTTTAAGTTTGATCAGGCTTCAATCAGTGCATCAAACTTCAGGCTGTTGGTTGAGGCCTTTATAGGCGGAAAATGGAGGGTGTTCCTATTTATTAATGCATTTCTTTTCGTCTGTGTTGGACTTTCTGGTCACCGATTGGAGCACATCACAGAAAAATGGCCAATTTCATATTCTGGCCAATTAGTTTAAAATCTTCATTTAATCTAATAAAGTGCTAAACAGCCTTCCATAGGGAACATAATGCTTGCAGCAAATTAACGATATAAATATGAACAAGCACGTCTAGCTTTATTATTCATTGGTTTTGTACCAGTATAGGCTTTATTTTGCTTTATAGTTGCTCAACATGCAGCCCCCTCCACACTTATGGCCCCTCCCCCCAAAGATGTGCAACAGGTATAGAAATACACTCATCATTTATTTCAGTATCAGATTGTCACACTGAAAGATTTTTGTAACTCCTCAAAAACAACTGGCCCCTTTAACTTTACTTTACCTTTAATTTTACGGTGGAATATTATCAACATTGTAAATTAATAATATGTTCATGGATGAGTACATTTTTGCTAAACAACTTATACATTTCTATATTTAATTTTTTTAATTAAGTTTTTTTTTTTTTTCATTTACTTTTTCTTTATTCTGTATTAATTTCACATATTTACTATCACACATTTTCCTTCCACTCAACATTCCAGTGCAAACTTTAATATTATGGTGCAATATTAGCAAAAAAATAATACATGTGATTATTGAGGAGTAAATTTCTAACAACTCAGAAATTTGTATCTCTTTATTTTATTATTTAAATTATTTTTTAGTTTTTTAATTTAATTTAAAAAAATCTATTTGAATTTTACATATTTATTTTGTTTTTTCCTTCCACTCAGCTTTCCAGTATTATACTTAGATTTAGCCCTCTGTGAGCAGACAGTTTCTGTAGCAAAGAGCTTTAGTGGCTTACTCTCCTTGTGGAGGGTGCCTGTGGTTTACCCTGTGACCACAACAGCACATTTATCACACTTTATGTAATGAACCTGTGTTTGAGTTTCACTTTGTGAATGAAATGACTGATATTTTTGCAGGTATTGTTATTTACTGTGTTGCACCCTTACCACCAGCTGCTGGGTCAGTGGTAGTTTTGAGTTTGAGTGGTTCAACATGAAGAATTAAAAGTTTTTGAGGAAAAGTTTTGATGGAATAATTGAAGGAGGCGTATTTCTGATGTTTTTAACCATGCAGAAATGAACGTTCAGCCCACGGGTTTTTGCTGCAGATTGGAAGGAAAACAGTTTGCCCAAATCAGCCAAGAGTTGAATATCAAACTAGAACTATTTAACTGAGAATTAACAAATGCATCATTTATAAGTTGACAGTCTTTCTGCAGGTGCTGATTTTCCTCCTCCTCATTTGTGGCTTTACAGACACTTTGCTCAATAAAGCCCCGCCGTTTCTCCATCAGGGTTTCCTCTCTTCACTGTTGCTGCACCTCGATGTGCTGCTCCGAAGAAATCGGAAATCTATACGTTCTACGTGAGCATACAGCTTGGGTCTCAGCGGGATCCCTGTTACCTCTGTATGGGATTGATTCAGATAATTGATTATGTCACCACATAATATGTGGTTGGACATTGTTAGAGCTTCAAGGATACCTCTGTCTGTTTTCATTCCATTTTTACTTTGTTATTCGTAACACTGTTGGTCAACAGCTTAAAAGCTATTATGTTTCACGCGGCCGGAAACACCAACAGCCAGACTATCAGGCTGGGATCAAGCCACAGGTATTTATCAGTGAAAGTATTCCTTCCTCTATTTTATTTTGTTGCACTACAGCCACACGCCGGTGTATATTTTTCAAATTTTATGTGACAGACCAAAACCAAAAGGTGCAAAACTGTAAATGGAAAGAATAGTGGGTCATGGTTTTCAAATTCAAAAATACTTTATTGATCCCAGAAGGAAATGAAGTGTTGGTATAGCTCATATAATTAATTCTTTGAGGAGTTGTTGTAGATGATGATGGCTGTGGGCAGGAAGGATTTCCTGTAGCGGTCTGTGTTGCAGCGAAACTGAAGAAGCCTCTGACTGTAGATGCTCTGTTGTTGTATGACTGTCTCATGAAGAGGATGCTCAGGGTTGTCCATATTTGTTTTGATTTTATGAAGAATCCTTCTTTGCATCATCATCTCCAGATGTTCCACAGTCGTCCCCAGAACAGAACCAGAACAGAACAGAACCAGAACCTTCTTTATCAGGTTGTTGAGCCTTTTTAAATCCCTGGCTCTGATGCTGCTACCCCAACAGATGACGGCTGAAGAGATTACACTCTCCACAACAGACTTGTACAACATGTTTTGCATTTATATTCAGTACTAGGGATGTATATTGGCAATAATCTGGTAATGTGATATGTATCACAATACAGAGGGGACGATGCGATATATCGCGATACTATGAGTAAGACTAGGCTAAAAACTAAATTTATCTGTAGAAAAACTGTCCCAGCGTTCTAAACACTCCAACCTGTTTCATACTTTAACACATCCAGTTTTATTTCTAGATCTAGTTGATCCACTGGAACAAAGAAGGTGAAAACAGCCACAAACTACCAGTTATACTTTTAATTTTACTACAAAAATTACTGTCATCATGAATGATTCCATCCAAAAAATAAAATCAAAATTGATACATTGCTTTTGAATATCGATACAATATTGTGACATAAAATATTGATACATCACTGTATCGGCATTTTCTTATATCCCTAGTCAGAACTATTTAGATCCTCCTTTCTGTGCAGATTTCAGCTGCAGGTCTTTCGAACATCTAAAGCAGGGGTTCATGTTACCTGAATATTTTCTGCCTGTGACTTTTTTTGTGTGTTTTTGGTTTTTTTTGGGATGGTGACGGAACAATCTGAAGGCTGTCGGTCATTTTGACAGATTGTAATTCTCACCCCTGAACCCCTGGTGCACACGTACAGTCATTAATAATTTTATTCACAGAGTACAGGTCACTAAAGCAATAAAAAAAAAGATTCAAATGAGAGCATCGTTTCAGACCTGGACAGCGCACTCACTGTCTGGGAGCTGACACGGTGTAGAAGACTTACGGAGACGTTGGAGCACGACTGGGACCAGCTGCTCCTGACCCACAGATGCAAAAAGAGCTAATTCTGCAGGATTTCCTCCTGCTGAAGCAATGCTGTAGCTTGCAGGATCAGTCCGACTTCTGATCACTTCAATTTGAGAAATGTTCCCTGATTTCAAAGCTTTGGCTGAAGTGGAGCTTGTAATTCCAGTCTCCAGTAAAGGTAAGCAGAGTACCCAAGAATTGTAGTCAAGTGAGAGTAGCACTACTTCAACATATTTTTTTTACTCAAGTAAAATAAAAAAAAGTACCCGTCGAAAGATTTACTCAAATTAGAGTAAAAATTGTGTTTGGTAAAAAAGTTACTTGAGTACAAGGCACGCCTGCAGGTCCACATCTGATTGGGTCAAATGGTTAAAAAACCAAACAGAATGCGGGCGCATGGTAGGTGGTAGCACAACGGTAGCTGTAGTGTTTGCTGTAGTTTCCCCTGTTGCGGACGGCTCAGACATGAGATCCTGGTGATGACGTAGTGTGTTTGGCTCCTGAAGTTGGACGTTTTTCCCATAATACTTCACCTCCGTTCTGCAGGCCTGGCAAATCGCTTTGGTTCTGTCAAGCCCATCTTTCTGTTTGTCCGTTCTGAACCCAAAATGGTGCCAGACGCTGGGCTAATGGTACCGCTAGCATCCGACTCCATGTTGGTTCCATTTCTTCACACCTAGCGCACATGCCTGAATTCAGTGACGTGACAGTGGGTGGGGTTAAAGTTCACCTGGGGAACACTGTTTTAACTCTTTAACACCTAAGCCTCAAAATGACCGTCTGGACTTTTGTTTGCCTACTGCAGCTGTAAAAAGAGCAGACAACCTTAAAGGGTTAAATCGATCTGTAGGAACTTTTATATGAATCGATTCAGAATCAGAAAATAGATTTTTCTTATTAACGCAGCACGACGTACCAGTTAGAAACATTTCTGGTAACTGTTGTGGACAGGAAAAATCTTCTTGGATGTTCTGAGACCCTGCAGACTTCAACAATAACAACCCAAGTAGGGCTCCTGTTTTGTTCATTAACCCGCTGAGTTTTTATTCGAGATCAAAATCATCGAGAAAATCCAATCATGCAACGTTCTAAGAAATGCATTTATTTTTGAATCGTAAAGGTGAGAAACCTGTATGGGCAGCTGGAGGTCAGTTAACCTTTTTTCCATTTTTCATGACCATGTTTAGGATATGAGACGTGGGCCTGACATACAGTTAATAACTGTCTTCTCTGCAGTCTTGGTACAGGTGTGTAACATAACCAGATTTAAACTGCCACTTTTTATTTGCTGCCAGGCGGGAAATCAGTTTTTTTTTCTTTATGCACAAATGACATTAAATGTAAGCATAATGAAAAAGCCTCATCTGTTTTCAGCTTTCTGTTCTTCCTGAGATCACTTCCCAGGGGTCTAATTTCTTCTGAAAGGACATTCAGAGAGACTCACTTGCGGATAAACACACATAATTGCTGGACTTGATTATTGTGCTGCTCTGACCTCATTTCTACCTTCCACATGGTGTGTTTTACGAATAGCCCTCGTGGAAACGCTACGTGGGAGTCCTCCTCCCACACTAAAACATAGGTTGGATGATTCACCGCCACCAGATTGGCCGTTTGTCTCGACACTCTCGTTTGTGGAGAACTTGTGGCAGATGTAGCAATCTGCAGTGTGTTTTGATAACTCTCCCTCGGTGGCAATATTCACACGAGGGATGTGGGACAAATGGGGGAAACGGCTCAGACATCACCAAGATGGCGTCCGACCTTCCAGTCAGTTGCTCTGTACGACGTTTTTTTTGGGCTGGGCTTTGGTTTTTAAATCCTTACAGGGATCCTGTGTCACAGAGCTGTTCGCCGGCTTTAATCTTTTGACTCGGACTGTAGATTAAACACTTTGGAGGGCCCTCTGGGGGAGCAAGGATACCTGGGGAGGCTGGAAGTACACTGTCGTATCATTCCTCCCTGCCTTCTGTTTGTTTATCTCTCCTCATCTCAGATTTGATTAAAAATGCTTATGGAGATCTCTGTGAGGTCTGGCCCCTCTTTGGCCCCTCCTGCGGGACCTTAAACGAGGAGGGGCATTTCATTAGCCGCGTTCTCACGAGCTCGGTTCCCTAGCATCGGCTGCTGCTTATTAGCAACCTTAATGACTGCTAAATTTGATATGAGACCCCTCGCCAACTCTGCCCGGTCGGCGGCTGAGCGCCTCTCTCCTCAGAGACTTTATGAATGCCTCCTGTTCTTCTGATTAAACTTTCATACGGCAGTGAATGGCAACATCCAGCTGGGAGTGAGTCACCGTCTCCATCTCCCTGCCATTGTTTACCCAAGTGGAGGAGGAGGAGGAGATATCTGATGTGCACCAAATAAAAGTGCCGCAGGAAAAGCGGGATTTTTCTAAGCGGAGTCTTTGCATGGCACACAACTACGCATCGTTTTGTCTTGGGTAGGCAGCTCAGTGTTTGCTCACGCTTTATAAGACGGAAAGAAGATCTAACTGTGACATGGTGACCAGATGTTTACATACTCTGTATTAAAAAACAACAACCTGTTTTTCAGGTCATGTCTCATTGAATCGGTTTAAACATGTCCTCTTTTAGGTTAGGTTTACTACAGTTAGTGTTATTTACCAAATCAAACATTTTAAGAAATTTTAAAGATTTCTTTGAATTCAGAAAGAAACCTATGGGCCCGTCCACACGGAGACGCGTTTCGCTGTATACGTGTACATTATTTATCGTATTAGCGTTTCGTCCACACGGATCCGGCGTTTTCGGAGACTGAAACCGCTATTTTTTGAAACCCGGTACCAAAGTGGATAAATCTGAAAACGACGCCCTTGCGGTTTCGTGTGTACAGCGAATCCATGTATTTTCTGAAACTATGATGTCATCACATCACGTTTTGGCTGCGTCACACGTAACTGCAACAACAATAATTACGGACTACATGATTTTGTTCTACTAGCTTTATTACAGCAAAATCTATTGCTTTGTTATAAATTGATTCTTCTTGGTTCGTATACAGCGTGCAAGGTTATGCGCATGCTCAAAGTCTTCTTCTCCGTGTATAGTGTATCTCTGTGGCAGAATCACAGCGCCCCATACTGGTCTGGCATATATACTACACCGTTTTCAGTCGGTTTCAGTGGTTTCGTGTGGACGCAGATAGTTCTTGAGACGACCCCGTGTTTACAGAATTTTTTTTTTTTAGAACGAGGAAAAAAAATTATCGGATAGGGGACGAACCGGCTTCGTGTGGACATGGCCTATATTGCCTTTGTATTTGTAAGAATTAAGTTTTTATGGGGATCAAGATTTGTTCCAAAAAGATTAACCAAAAATAGTCTAACACAAAATATATCAGAATAAAGGACCCAAACAAAACATTTCAAAAGCAAAAAAATTACAAACCCAAAATATAATATGTAATACCAATATGTATAATACGAAAATATAATGATATTTTATTTCTTTGACACAACTTTTTGGTTTTCTGCGTTCGTTTGAAAGAAGAAGTAGAACCACGTGACCCGGATGGAATTCATTCAAGCTTCGTTTTTTATTTCAAACAAAAACCTGTTCTTCACTGGGACACCGGACCCGTCTCCCTCCAGAACCGTACGTTGATTGGACATTCCCAAGCTGTTTACACCTTCATGTAACCGTTTAAACAGATGACCGTGGAACCGTCTGGCCTCTGGAAGTTGGAGCAGAGGATGAACCAGACTTCTGGAGGTCCACAGAAACCCTCCTGACAATCTGGGCTGATCTGGGCCTTTTCTTTTTTCTGATGTCGTCACACAAGGAAGCAGTATGTTTGAGTTGTCTTAACATGGATCCACTGTTGCATCTCCAGTTAATTCAAATATTGTGAATGAACCTATCTGAGGATTACAAATCCATGGCATCATCATCATTTGGGCTCTTCAAAGTTGTTTAAAGGCATTGGAGTATAAGGACAGATTATACCTCTTTTTTATACAGTGTATGTAAATATCTGGCTTTAGATGTTTCATTTGATCTCTATAACTAAAAGTATTTTCTCAAACTCCTACTTTGTTTTAAATTAGTCAAAGAATGGGATAAATGCAATGCCGCGATAAGATTCTCACTGTATGATGATCTCTTTCAAAAGTCGCATTGCCTCATTCTATTCAGTGGGTTTAATATATTACTTATTGTAGTATAACACAACCATGAGCACCTGATGTCAGCTGGTTAGTCAGGCTGTGTGCTCCGGTAGATGCAGCAGTCTGCGGGTAACAGCTCATAGATTAGCTAGTTGTTTTTTTAAATTCTTTATTTTCAAGTAGTGAAACATTACACATAGTATATCAATATCAGCATGCCCAGATATTAACCACTTTTTATCTTTTGATATTTAAGGAACACAGAACAAGTGGGTAGGCCAAGAAAGGGAAAAAAACACAGGGTGCACATTAATTCCTGAAAAACGAGAACAAAAACTGACCATCATGAAATCCAAAAGGGATTAGACATTGTTCTACAAATGTCTAATCAAGTTAGACTCAAGCAAAGTCTGGTTGTAGAGGTTTAATAAAACAGACCCATTTGCTCCATAATTTAACAAAAGCGCTCTTTTTACGATGCTGAAATGTTTAAAAAAAGTAATAGATTACATCACAGAAGTCTCATTCACTATAGCCAGGATCTTGTGGTTGCCGTCTTGGCTGCTGCTGTCAAAATTGTGTGAAGATATTTATTTACTAGGCCCTGCAAATTTTCAGAATTTCCAACAAAAATGGTGGAAGATTGTAAAGGTGTATTATTTACCTTTGAATATACTGGTTAAAGCTTTGTGGAACTGAAGCCAAAAAGGTTTCTTCTTTCGGCTGTCCTAAATACGTGCCAATGCCCCGCCTCCTGGACCACACATGACACCCAACAGTTCAATGTACCTGTGTTAAAATGTACCATTTGCTTTGGTGTTATGAAAAAACGCATGAGACATTTCCAGTTAAACTCCCGCCATAATTCGAGTTTGTACATTTCCACCAGGATTTACAGGCATCCAACCATTCTTCATTCGATATGAAAAAATGTCCTTTATTTTCTAATTTTTCTCCGGCATAACTCATAGAATGAGGCTTCTTTGTCAAAAACGCTTGGTAAAATTTACAGTTGCATCCTTAACAAAGGTGTTTTCGTAAGCCTTCACAACGATTAACAGTATTGGATCATCTTGGTCAGCTTTATGTGACAATGCACTGCTGGAATAATTGTTTTGCTGCTAATTGGTCTTTAAATGATCAAACTTGTTCATCTTTCTGTCATGTTTAAGCGAGTAAAAGTACTTCACACCCTTTGAAATCCTAAATATGAATGTGTTTTCTAATATATTAGGCCTGCTAACTTTAGTTTTACCGTGCAACGTTACTGTAGTAACAGTAGCATGTAATGCTAATTTAGTTTCCACATCATTACTGTCCGTATGTTCTCACATCTGGAAATGCTTCTATATGTTATCAGTAAAACCTTTATTTATGGCACTGTGTATTTTCTCGGTTATTGCTGAATGCGCCGCTTCGCTGCTCACGACTTCTTGATTATTTGCCGGTATCGGCCCAGAAGGCATCGTTTTGGTCCAATTGATGCTTTCCCTCAGCAGTTTCACAATCTGTCTTACATGTATTGATTTTCTAGAGAAAGCACAGCTTTCATCTCTGGAGTTTTTAGCTTTCTGTAGAGTCTGTAGCTTTTTTTAAAAAACATATCCTGTTGCACTGGTGGTCCGTCACACCATTAGCAGAACATGATACACGCTAGGTGCTATAAATGGTTGAGGTGAAATCTGTCAGGGTTGGTAAGCTTGTGGGTCTTTCACCTGCTCCTGGGTTGAAGGCTCTAACAGTAGGAGATGATTCATTTTTTCTTTTTTTCCTGAACCCCTGGATCTCAAACATACTCTGAGCCTGGTGGGTGAAAATGATTAGCTGAAGATCAACTCTGGGTTCACGTTGGTTCTGGTGCCGCAGCATTATGAGAACACGTAGCAGTTCAGGTCTGTCTTTCACCCCTTGGCCAAGATGTTTAATGATTTCACTTGCATTGATAAGTTTCCACAATGTGTTTATTTTTTTGTACAGACAAAAAACAGACTAAAATACTGTTTTTATCCATGCAGAGGAATTAAAGGGTGCCCAGAGAGACTGAAAAGCTGTTTTATAATCTTAACCGCTCTTACCTTAAACCCAGATGTTGAACCATCACATCTACTCACATCTACTGCTTCTAAAAGTGTAGAATTACCATTTATCATTTGCCAAGTCTGGCTGAGAAATTTCATTAAAATGTACATTAAAATAAAGTAAATAAAGGCTGTATCTCTGGTTGTATTACCCAAAATGTAAAAATCTAAAATAAAACGTTTCCTGTTGTATAAAATAGTTATGCATTTATGCATTGTTTTGCAGTTTGTCTTTGTTTTTAAACAATCAAACAGTTTTAAATATATCAATAGACAAGATTCGGTTCTGACAAACTGCTAAAAATCCAGTAGAATGGGCCCCCGGGATTCACATGGATCAGAGACGTACATGTATACGGTCTGTAAATCTATCAGGTTCACCTTAATACTGCATCCCTTGAGTCCTCTCTTTACTATCAGGACAGCGCTACCAAACCAAAAGCACAGTTGGCACCCTTATGCTTGATTGGGGCTATAATGTACAAAAGCTGTCCGTCAGCAGGTTTGCAACTCTGGTCCTTGAGTACCACTGTCCTGCAACTTACATTAAAATCTGTGAATATTTGAGACCGCCTCTAAAACCGCTTCCAGCTGCCTATTTTAATAATTCAAACACCAAATATACAGCGGGGCAAAAAAGTATTCGGCAGTCAGCCATTCTGCAAGTTGTCCCACCTAAAAAGTTGAAAAGTCTATAATTTCTATCATAGGTACACTACAACTGTGAGAGACAAAATAAAAAAAAATCCAGAAAATCACATTGTGTGATTTTTTTTTTTAAATAATTTCTTTGTATTTTGGTGCAGAAAATAAGTATTTAGCTCCTACTAACAAGCAAGAATTCTGGCCCTCAGACCTGTTACTTCTTTAAAATGCTCTTCTATCCTGCACTTGTTACCCGTATTAATGGCAGCTGTTTGAACTCATTATCTGTATAAAAGACACCTGTCCACACCTTCAAACAGTCAGACTCCAACCTCCACTAAGGCCAAGACCAGAGATCTGTCTAAGAACACCAGGGACAAGTTTGTACACCTGCACCAGACTGGGATGATTTCAGATTTTAAGCAATTTTTGTCTTTCTACCTTTGCTTTCTTAAACAGAAATGACAAATGACAATCAATTTTTTTTAAACTCTTATTCAAAGTTGTGTACAAAGTTGGTAGCACATACCTGGCGTCCAAAGTTTTCATTAGGTAAATAAAGCTGGGCTTTTTCACTGTATAAACAGACACCATATAGTTGGCAATATAAATTGTGATGGCATCTGTGATCGCTTTCCACTGGACACCCGTCTTCTCATAATGGACAGTGTGAAAATGATTCCCCTATGGTGGCTTGTCTTTTGGCAGTGTTTTGTGAGCTGCTGCTTGCTTGAGCATGTCATAGAGAGCAGCACTTCTCCCACTCGACAGAGTGCCTCTGTTTCAGGTGTTGAAACAAATTCGTTGTACTCCCACCTTTGGTTGCCACAGCCGTCAAACAGATTTTGCAGCGTGCTGTTTGTTGCTAGAAGTCTGAAGTCGCAAAACCAAACCAGTTCCATATAATTGAAGAAACTGTCCCTTTTTTGGGAACAAGTTCCTCTTTGCTAGTTGCCATTTTGACGTCTACACGTTGCGAGAGACGGACTGGCTGACTTTGCTGCAAACTACGGAAGCCCAAGAGAGCAGTGGGAAGGAGGGGGGAGGTGGTAAATCTTGATTTTCCCAAAAATAAATCTTCTTAAACGGCAAGTTTGAATTAATCGATAAAACCGATTTATCGCCCAGCCCTACCTCATGGGGTACACGGAGAATGGTGAGGAAACAGACCAGAACTACACGGGGGGAGAGAGCTGGGACCACAGTAACAAAGGTTACTATTAGTAACACACTACGTTATCATGGATTAAAGTCCTCGAAAGGTCCCCCTGCTTAAGCCAGCACATGTACAGGCCCGTCTAAAGTTTACCAGAGACCATCTGGAGGATCCAGAGGAGGATTGGGAGAATGTCATGTGGTCACATCGGACCAACATAGAACTCTTTGGTATAAACGCCACTCAACGTGTTTGGAGGGGGACGAATGCTGTAGCTGCATCCCAAGAACACCATACCCACTGTGAAGCATGGGGGTGAAAACATGCTTTGGGGCTGCTTTTCTGCAAAGGAGACAAGACAACTGATCCGTATTAAGGAAAGGATTAATGGGGCCATGTATCGTGATATTTTGGACAAAAACCTCCTTCCATCAGTGAGAGCATTGAAGATGAAATGTGGCTGGATCTTCCAGCATGACAATGATCCCAAACACATCGGAGGGGCTACATAAAAAGCATTTCAAGGTTCTAGAGTGGCCTAGCCAGTCTCCAGACCTCAATCCTATAGAGAATCTGGAGGGAGTTGAAAGTCCATGTTGCCTAGCAACAGCCCCAAAACATCCCAGCTCTACAGAAGATCTGCATGAAAGAATAGGCCAAAATAGCAGCTACAGTGTCTGAGAACCTGGTGAAGACCTACAGGTAACCTCTGACCTCTGTAATGTAACCTTGGTTGGCAATCACAACGTAATGAAATGAGCTTTTGTTGTTGGCCAAATACTTATTTTCTGCACCATTATACAAATAAATTCTTTAAAAATCATACAACGTGAATTTCTGGATCTTTTATTCCACATTCTGTCTCACAGTTGATGATGGAAATCACAGAGCTCTCATCTTTTTAAGTGGGAAAACTTGCACAATCAGTGGCAGCCAAATACTTTTTTGCCCTACTGAACCTTAATATGCACAGTGGAAACAGTGTTGTCACTCCAACAGAATCTACATCTGCATGTTTTTCCATATTTCTGCTCATGTGGGTACAGCCAATCAGCGGCAAAGAAAGTGAATGGTGCTTCTGGATTGGATGCTTTCAAATGGCAGGCAATAACATGTCAAGTAGTAAGTACTAGCTTCTAGTTATTTCAGCTTCCAAAGCTACATTTTCTTAAGAATACTCTATGTATGATCTATGAAAAAACATCCCTGAAGTGATCAATTTTCCATAAATAACTTGGAGTTGCGTTCAACAGAACATTTCATCAGTACTGAACCTCAAATAGGCGGAGGTCCACTGTAAAACAAAACAAAATAAAAACAAACAAAAATATTTTCTGTGACTCTGCAGTAAAAACAAATTATCCAATCCCATCGAATTAAAATGGGAATTCTCAATATTTGCTGGAGATTTTGTTTGCGAGTTAAAAGAAGTAAACATTACTCCTACCCCAGCAACTGTCTACAAGGTCTGTGTTCCAACACGGTAGAGAAACTGTGGTGATGCATTATAGATTATCTCCAACACAAAACCTTTATTTTGTTCCACTAGTGGCCTTTATTTATTTGTAGCTTTACGGGAATCATGTAGAAAGAGAAGCAGAACAGAGGCAGTAAAGAGCCTGGGGTAGGAAATCGAAGCTGGGACTTTATATGGTGCACCTACTCAACCAGCAATATGTTGTTTTAAGCTTTAATAACTGAGAACTCATTTAGATTCCCTTAAATGGTTTTGCCAGACATAGAAAATCTTAGGTCTGATCACTGATTGGATGTTAGTGCCTGGAAAGGTCTAAATTAAAAATTAAAAATGATTGCTCACCCCACCATCATGAGCTTCCATGCAAAAAGACAACAAAAACAACCATAGTTTATAGGGGAGTAACAGTACACAAAAATCATGGTTCGGTACATTTTCAGTACAATTCAATCCAGAAAAATAAATTAAAATGTTCATATGACTTTTTTACTTTGATCAGCATTAAACAAAGAATTTTTTTTCCTGAATTCATTCCTTTGAATTCCTTAAATTAATGATTTTACAATGTTCCATAACTTAAAGTAGAAAGTATAGAACTGACTGGAGATTTGATTGGATTTAAAAAAATAAATAAAATATTACAAGCAGACCTAGCCAGATTAGAAAACAATATAATCACATGAAAACAGTCGGTGTTATTGTTTAGAAATGTTTCATTAATACTTTGCTCATATTTGATTATAAAACGGGCTTAAATAAATTTCGAGTTGTTTTGATATTTCGACAGCCTAGTCTTCCAGCTGTACTTGAATGCAGCATGGACGGCTGATAGGAAATTCCCTTATCATCAACGGGGATTCCTCCGAATTCCTCCGGGCTGATTGGATGCTACTGGTAGCCATGTTGGACGTCAGCTGGTTTTCACTCTTTCTTTTTCTACTTTCTCTTTTTCTACCGACCCGGGCGTACCAAAAAAATTAATACATGTACCATTACACAGAACAACAGAAACATGTAAATTATTCCCCTTTTCAAAGTAAAGAATGTGAATAAAGAGGTTCTTCTCGAAATGAGCCAATTACAGATTCTTGTGTGAGGTTGCTGGGGGGGGAGTTTGTTTTACTCGTTGGTTTTCTTCGTCCCTGTGTGACAACTCTAAGCAGTGAACTGAATGTGGGGGTCCAGTCAGGTCTTCAGAGGCCAGGGTCTTCCCACCAGAACTAACACGGTCTTGCAGACCTTCAGGCAGAGCAGGTCCAGCTCCAGTAGGAACACTTTGCAGCATAACGAGCCAAACGTTTTCCCTGACGAGGAGCGTTATCCTGCTGAAAGGTGCCACTGCCATCATGCCTCCCTTTGCTGTGAGGGTGTCTACACGGTTGGAAACGACGTTTGGCTGTTGTGTGTCAGAGCCTTCACAGCCCTCCCAGAGTTTCCCAGCAAAACATCACCCTGAGCTTCACATTGCCTCTGTCAGCTCACCATCTTCTCACCTGTCATGCTGCCATCTCTTTACTTGTACATGATGCACACATCCCCAGCCATCTGCATAATGTAAACAGAAGTGACACTCATTAGGCCAGGTCCATTTCCCTGATTGTAGAGTGCTGTCAGCGGTGGACAGAGGTCAACATGGAGCTCCGATATGCAGCAGGCTGCAGTCTGGAGCTCCTTTTTATTGATGTGATGCTGATGGATGGTAGCTGCAGGCCTCACTGCGGCTTTACTTTCTGTGACCCTGTTGACAGCTGAGTCGGGATCATTCCTTCGACCTGTATTCTGGGCTGAGGGGCAGACTGTCCTATTATTTCTCAGTGGGAAAAGATAACTAGAAAAGCACTCGGAGAACACAGACCTCCACCAAAGGAGCTCAGTCCCCCCCCACACCTCCTACTATCGAATCACTTGTTCCTGGTCACATAGCAGACACTTCCTGAAAATGTCATCACAATCCCTCTATATCCTTTTATGTTGCTAACAGACAGAAAGACAAACAAACAAACACTGGAGACAACATAACTTC
This sequence comes from Valencia hispanica, assembly GCA_963556495.2. Classification (NCBI taxonomy): domain Eukaryota; kingdom Metazoa; phylum Chordata; class Actinopteri; order Cyprinodontiformes; family Valenciidae; genus Valencia; species Valencia hispanica. The sequence goes on along the minus strand of OY747715.1, from coordinate 3,699,330 downwards.
CTTGGCAGAAGTAATTAGGATGAAATATTGAATTAAATCATTTTATCACTACAACTATCATACCATATTTTGATTTACAAAAAAGAGGACACGTGGCCCAGTCCTGAAACACTTTCAGACTTTTGATTCTAACATATTTAAAGGACGCATTCTCCATGTGATTAGGATGAGCAGTTAAAGAATAAACTTCAGATAGGCTTTCACAAGTGCAAAAATGACTTTAAAATCTCTGGAAATTAATTAATAATAGACATTATTATCCTTCCCAATTAAACTTACCAGTAACACTAATCGGTCACTTTTTAATTCATACTGGACAAAAATTAAACAAATATCTGAACTAATATTCAGAGAAAAAAATTATTTTCTTTTCAATGTGAAAAATAAAAACCAGCTGTCTCATAGACCATGAGTCTTCATCCCTCTAACTCAATGTTTAGATGAACTTTCACTTTGCATAGCATTATTGTAGATTTTGTGACCTTCTCACACAGAAACACATATGCCAGCTATGTCAGCTCTGTTGGTCTGTAAAGCTAAACTTGTGCTTTGGTATCTTATAAACATTTGTAACGCCGTGCGCACAATGCGGCGCAGGGTAACGCTGTGCAGCACATCACACCCCACTGTCTGTTCTGCCTATGAACAGATCAGAACCGTCCACTGGGCAGCAGCTCGGGGAGGACGTCAGACGAGAGAAAGGGTGTCGTACTGCATCTATCGCATCAGTCAATTTAAGTATGGTTATTGGTCCCCTAAAAACGATGAAAACCCGGACATTTTCATTATTCTATGAAATCCCCCTGGGACAGCACGTGAAAAGTGGAAATGTCCGGGGAAAAGAGGACAGTTCGTCACCCTAAACCATCAGCAACAACTGTTGTTGTTTTGGTTCTTGTCAAATGGGGAAAAGAAATCCTATTTTAACTCATATTGTCACATAAAACAATAACTGTAATGTCTGATCTGATCTGATGAAATTTGTCCGCGCAGAACGGCCAGGGTTGCCAAGAAAACTAATTTGTTCTTGTTGCGCGTTCTTGTTCTCAGGCGAGCGTCTCCTCACGTCAGGGTTTTCCTCCTCTTTCTTCCTTGTAGCCCCATATTCAAGACTACGATGTGTCCCAAACGCACATACAATGTGAGAATGATACTATTTATATATAGCCAACATTGTTGTTTGTGCTACGATTTGGATCCTAATGATCCTTCCTAGCCAACAGCCTAATGGCAACTTTCAGTGGCGTTTGAAAAACGAGACAAAACACGTCTGGCTTTCAACTGTCATTGATTGAATTAAGTAATGACCCAGCCTCACACACTCTTTGTCGTAAGAGTGGCTTTATTTGGGCATCCAATGTTATTCTAACACGGTTCCCTATTCAACCAGATACAATAGTATGCACACTCCACTGCATTTTATTGTGAAACGTCAAACGGATGAATACAGTACTTGTATATGTATAGTTAATGATAATTGTCCCCAGCACTCTTCAAACCACACTCAAGTTTAAGGCTATTGTCCCTGGCAATTTGAAAAACACGCGCGCACACCACCACTCACTGAACTCTAACAACGGTCCCTCGTTATTTGGGCAAATTTTAATCAACTTTGCCTTTGGTTTAAGTTTTATTTGTAAAATTGATTTCTTTCTATTTGAATAACAAAATATATGACCAGTGCATTTTGACAAAGTTATTTTATTTTAGTAAGTTTTAAAGTCTTGAAAATGTAGTAAAATGTATTTAGAGATCCCTGCATATACCCAGGTGTGGGGTAACTCGACCATTTGGGGATGTTCTAAACTTCCATCAAGCTGTTTGCTTCCTAAATCTTAACCATCTTTTCTCCTCCCTCAATCATGCCAGCTCTGCAAGCTCCTTCATTTTCCTCCTTATATTTCCCATCCTTTTATTCACTATTTCTGTCTGTTGGTGTTACTATTTTTACTCACTGCAGCCATCAGCGACTATTTGTAATTTGGGGTCAGACAGAAATGAAAACTGCATCTGCTGTGATTTTGGCTATTGTTGGAAATCATGCAAATGAGACAGATGGAAGTTTTCTTCACTGAAAAGAAAAAAAATGAGCTGAAAGGTTTGGTTTTTCTTAAAAGAATTATGCTTCTGCACTGATTTAAGAAAGTTAATACTTTAGTTTTAATAACTAATAATCTGTTGTTATGGCTTCATAAAAGCCCCGTCCATAATGACGGATCCTGTGTCACGCAACCTAGATTCAGTTAAACTTCTGCTTTTTAAGTTGACCATGCCCCTAAAGAAAAATATTTCTATTTCTCAGCAAATAAATTAACATTCAATTATATGAATAGACAGCGAAATGTAACTGAACTGAAATTTTGGGTACTTTTGTATTACAAAACCACTTTTATATTTGAAAAATAATGAAAAATTGGGATGTTTACGTGAATTAGGGAGTTAGCTTTGATCTGGTTTAATCTGGCTGAAATATTTCATAAAACAGATTTAAAACTGAATGCAATAGCCTCTGTCATCTGCGTTACCTCTGCACCGGATTCACAACTCAGATAGCACTAATTACTTTCAGACATGCAAATCCCGCAGATGTAAACAATTTGAGCAATTTTCTAATCCAATAGGTGATTTGGATGTTTTCATCCCTTTATCTGATTCACTTTAAGATTAAAGCATTGATTGAAGGTAAGAATGTAGACTGTAAGATATTAATGTTAAGATAAACCTGTACTAGTGTGTATTGTAATTATAAGAAGTAACCCCTTATGCTTTCTAGATCACTAGATCACTATTTACATAAAAAAGAAAAGAAATGTCTGCTGGAATGTTTCATAGTAATAAAGTTTACAATCTAAAGATTATGAGCAACTGGAGTTTAAACAATCAAAGAAAAACAGATCATTCCAGTTCTACAGTGCATGTACACATCTGTTGTCATCTGGAAGGGAAACAGGGCTAGAACAACTTCTGTTGTTAGATATTTATAAACTGTCTAAATACTTATATCTAGACCTGCAAAATGATCACAAGGCCAGATTAGCTATGCACTAGCATAAAGCTAATAGCTAATCACCTTCAAGGTGGTGCAGACCAATTCAAGTTTGTCATTTTTAGAAAATAATGTTACTTTTTTCTCCTTTCTCACTGGATATCACTCATCTTCTCTGAGTTCATCCATCAGTCAGTCTATTAGGGCCTCTCAAAGCTCAATAATGACTCATTGTTCAGGGATTGAAGGTCACTTATAACCATGGCTGATAGCGTCTGAACCCCGTCTCCTCGGGGGTGAACTGAAAATCCTTTAATTTACATCAGGCCCGTCCCCGCCTCCACCCACACCCCGACAGCGGCGACAAAAGAGCGACGCGGCGTCCGATTCTTCGCCAAAAGAGCCATTGATCTCCTTCGACCCACATACTGGCAGCAGAGACGTGATTACCGCTGTTCAGGTGGAGAGGGGCGCTTTTCAAAGAGACACAGCAGAGAGTGAACGTAGTCACAGAGAGACTCTTTATGCTTTTTGACAGAACCTTTTGATGGCTGTTACCTCACAGTGGCAGCTCAGACGGTAAAGGTGAACAATGTAGACATAAAACCTGAACAAGTCAGATACAAAATACAGGCTGCTGGGGTATAAAAGTTAATCCTTAGTCATTTTTCCCTCATTAGTTCCCTCCTCCATCTTAGCTGCTGTTCAACATCATTCGGGTTCCAGTTGACACTGGAAAAATCTGTATACTAACCCAGCGCTTGAATAAAATAATCCATGAAGTGGGCTCGATGTTTTTGCCAGAATGCTCCAGTTTGTCTGTTTAACTGGTTACCGGTGCATCAGATTCATGGGACTACTTCCATTTAGACTTTTACCTGGTATAATGCGTGTAAAGATATCTTTCTACCTAAAACAGTGCAAAGATTGTTTGGATTGGGTTTTTTTTTGACAAAAAGCATCAATACAGCAGATCATCTGTGGTGCAACTTCCCTGAAACATTCATCGATATTTTCAAATGTCAAACAGCTCAGAGGATTATTTCTGCTTAGAAAAACACAGCTGCTTCATTGCAGACTGGATCTGGAGTTCCTGCTGCGCTTTAATCGACACCTTAAATATTAATTCAAAAAACAGAAGAGGGGAAATGCCAGATGCATCATGGGTAATGCAGTGCGGACGGTAAAGGAAGGGCGTTAAAATGTGTCCATTTAAAGCTGCAGTCCGGAGAATTTATTTATATATCAAAGTTTTCTAAGTCTTTCAAAAGATAGTTCGGTTCTATACTGTTACATATGGGTTGTGCTCCACAACATTTATTATTATTCTTCCATTCTTCTTCCCACAGACCCCTATGCAATTCACACATTGACTGCCAAATTTTTTCAGACAATAGAAATCGAGTTTCTGCCTTGTTGGCTTTCAATCAACTTGCATGCGCATCGCGCAAACCTGGCGCACACAGGGCGCTCCGTGTCTTCCTGTTTACAGTCGCCATATTGGTAGAGATCGGTGATGGAGAAGTCGGAGCAAACTTCTGCTAAAAAGTTAGCCATTCCCCGGCTACCAAAGACTACATCAACTTCAGAAAAACCCCAAAGAAAAGTCAGGCAACTAAACTCGTCGAAAAACGCCTTAGAGACCGGAGTTGGATTTACATCGGAGATGCGTTTCAACAATGCAAATGCCTTCGAATCTTAAAAGGCCTCAAAACCGAGGCAGCTTTGTCAGTACATTTTATTAATAAAGCACACAATGACATGCTGTGACATCACAGGTGATGCGCGTGCCCAATTTGTAGAGGTGGGGCTAGAGGGAGGTGGCGGGGGGTGTTTTAGGAGGGGCCTTGGCACGCTGGATTAGCTGCTGCACTACTCATTGTATGCCCTTTAAAAACTTGTCTCTCTGCCCAACTGTGCAGATATCCAGGGACCCCTCCTATTTAATATTAGCCCCAATTATAACACCAATAAGATTAGTTACCATGACTATGCAGATGATACTCAGCTCTACTTTACAATGTCACCAGGTGACTTTGAAACCATCCAAACCCTAAGTGAATGCATCAATGGATGGATGTGGCATAACTTTTGGACAAAACTGAAGTAATTATCTTTGGACCCAAAGAGGAACGATCAACAGTCAGCACACAGCTTCAGTTAATCCAGCTAGAAACTACTAATCAGGCCTGAAATCTAGGTGTAGTGATGGACTCAGACCTGAACCTCCAGGGTCACATAAAGGTCAATAACAAGGTCAGCCTTCTATCACCTGAAGAACATTTCTAGGATTAAAGGACTGATGTCACAACAGGACCTAGAAAAACTCATCCATGCGTTTATCTTTAGTCGGATTGATTACTGCAACAGCGTCTTCACAGGTCTGCCTAAAAAGTCAGACAGCTGCAGCTGATCCAGAACGCTGCTGCTCGTGTTCCTCACTAGAACCAGGAAAGTAGAGAACATCACCCCAGTTCTAAAGTCCTTACACTGGCTCCCTGTAGCTCAGAGAATAGACTTCTAAATACTTTTACTAGTTTATAAATCATTGAACGGCTTAGCACCAAAATATACTGAAGATCTGTTTTCACCCAACCAACCACCCAGACCACTCAGGTCTTTCACTTCTAGTTTATTAACAAACCCTAGAATCAGAACCAACCATGGAGAAAGCTCCCCTGATCTGGAACAAACCTCCAGACCACTGCAAAGCTGCTGGAACACTGAGTTCATTTAAACCAAAACTAAAATCCCAACTTTCCCCTTTAGTTATTTGAATAATAAAAGCTGGAATATCAGACACAGAAGTATGTTTTAACATTCAATTCAATGTTGTGTTTTCTGTTTTCATTGTTTCATTGCTGCATTAATATTTATCCTAATCACCCAAAACACCTTGAATTGCCTTGTTGCTGAAAGTGAGCAAAAAAATACAAAAAAATGTGCCTTGCCTTGATCATTTTCCCTGTATGTCGCAATCATGCACTACTTTATGTTGATCTACCATATCAACTCTCAGCAAAATACATTACAGACTGTAGTTGTTACCTAATGATATGGGAAGAGGGTTTCAGGGTATAAGGCCTGTTGCAAATCACATGCAGTAAGTGAAAGCCACATTATTGTCTTAGTCCGACCGGACTCGAACCGAACTGGACTTCTCTTAGATAAGTCTAAGTCCAGATAATGCGGTTAGAAAAATCAAATTTCTCTAGATTTAACTCTGGCTCCGCATTAGCTGAGCTATTCATAGGGCGTGATGAGGCCACGCATGCGGGAATAATAACACCGGTACACAACAACACAGCAGCAACGAGTGGAACGCCACCAAACAGTGCAGTATTTACTAAATGTACTGTGCTGCAGCGTTGTTGTCGCCCATTTCTTCGCTCATTGTTCATATCCTGGTTTTACTTTGTCTGCTTTACTACTGCCAGCATTGTCTTATTGTCTGTGTGACTCTAGGCCAGTCGGAAGGATGCCAGCACGAAAGGGCGCATGTCGCTACCTAGCGTCGCGGAATCGAACGCACTTCATTCAATAATTCGATTTTCTGAGTGACATGTAAACTGGGATAAAGATTCCCTTTCTGGTTAAGGTTTTAGTCCTATTATCGCCAAAAAATGAATTTAGATGTGAATATAAAGGTACTGAGTGTGTGTGACAGTCAATAAGGTGAAAATAATACCACTACTACTGATAATAACAATAATTAGGGATCAGTTAAACACCCTCTAAGCCCTGCCCTGCATCAAATGGTCTGCATTTATATAGCGCTTTTTTAGTCAGAGGACCACAAAGAGCTTTACACTACATTCAGTCATTTACCCATTCACGCACACATTCACACGCTGATGGTGGCAAGCTACTACATTGTAGCCACAGCTGCCCTGGGGCACTCTGACAGAGGCCAGGCTGCCGTACACAGGCACCACCGGGTCCTCTTCCCAAGGACACAACGGCCGAGACGTACAGAGCGGGGATTCGAATCGGCAACCCACCGATTACGAGACGAATTTCTACCATCTGACCCACAGTTGCATCAGCATCACTGTCACATGACCCCCGCCTCCAGAAACACAGACGGCAACAAGATGGAAAGAACCATTGATTAAATGACTAACATCAGTCGATACCGATGCTATTACTGATATATTTTTGCATCTCCAATTAAAATAATCAAAATCAGGTGGAAAAAGAATAGGTGGAAAAGTAATTCTGTAGCTCTGCATCAAAAACTCCAGCGGCTGAATTCACTGATTAGGAATGTCTCTGTGATTGAAAGCGCCTTAATCATAGTGGACAGGAACTGTACGTTTTTATCTTGATGACGCTCTGAGATGACTTCTTCCCAGAACAGCAGAGGGAAAACCGTGGAGTGCTTTGAGGAATCTTTGTTTCAGGTCAGAGGTGGACACTCAACATTGAAAAGCTCTAATCCAAAAGCAGCTGGCTTCTCCATGCATGTTGACGGATACTTCATTATTGATGGGATGATGGTTTGAGGCCTATATCTCAATCACTCACCCCAGGAGAAGAAAAAGGTGCCTGGAGTCGGCTTTCTAACCCTTGTCATGAGAACCAGCCGTTTTTCTTCCCAATGTCAACTTGAAGTTGCTAAAATTAGCATTGGCGTTTTCACAGGAAAGCATTAGATTCCTTCGGAAGTAAACAGGGTTATATGCAAACAGGAGGTCAGTACATGAGATACGCCTCAAGAGACAGAAAGGTCAAAGAGAGGGTAGAGGTCTGTCAGTGAAGAACAACTCCAACGTTTCATCAGCCGACAGTCGCAGGAGAACTTATTTCTACCCTTTTCTAGCTAAAAACAATCATTTTTAAGCTCTTTAGAGTTGTTGAAATGATAGACTGAAGAACTGAGTTCTCTGACATGTGTTTATGCTGATTCAGCCTTTTTTTTCTCCTAGCGATGTTGGATTTACAGAAGAAACTGATGCTGTTTCCAATTCGAAAATGTGTTATTCTGGACCTAATTACTAGAAGGAACATGATTTCTTTCCCTTGAAAGAAAGGAACAGACGGCACACAGAGTCTTTTATTTGTGTGAATAATCTGAGGAGGGTTGTGGGGAATTGGAGGAGTTTGGCAGTGGTGCTGTTAGTTCCTAGAATGTGAGCAGGTTGCATAATCTGGGAGCTTCTTCCACTTAGAACGTTCTTTACATCCACAAATACACTATATTCATGTTTTACTATGGAAAAAGAACAAAAACTGTGTAATGTTTTTTAAAGTGACCAGGATATAAAAGCAATGACTTACATTATTCACTAATGAGAAAAGCTAGTGCACCCTTTAATGTAGAAGCTGTTAGAACCACCTTTAGGAGCTCTTTTATGGTCGGACCTGCAGTCTCTAAGGCCTTGTCCACATGTTGCCGCGTTTCTCACAAAACCAAGATATTCTTCAACGAGTCTGCTTGTCATCCAAACGAAAACGCAGCTTTGCGGGATCAAAGACGATTGTTTCTAAGAACTCCTACCAAAGTGAAGATTGTCGAATTCTCGGTTCTAAGCGTTTGCTTCTTGATAGATTTAACCTGGGATTTAGATTTCAGAACGTCACTGTCTGCGACAAAATTGACCCGACATCACATGTGCGACCTGCATTTCCACTCAGAAACAGGATGGACGCCCTCAGAGATGTTGGCATTATCGATTATCAAAGCGCTGTTTGCTTGCTTGTAAGAAGCTAAGCTACTGCTAAATGTAGAAGTTAGAAAACAGAAAGTTACTCAATTGGAAAGGATTTGTGGGAACCACTGCCCCCTACAGGTTTGGCGTTCCTATGAATGTGCTTAACAGTGCTCCTATGGTTAGGTATGGATGGGCTTTTGTTTTGTTTTTTTACATACGAGGTGGTGAGGATATTTGGTAAAAAAAAAAAAAAAACCTGGCTACATTTTTACATGGTCTATGGTATTTGCAAAGGGAAATTTGGTCCAGTGTTCCTTCTGGTCACTAAGCTCTCTCAATGTTCTAGCACAAGCGCAGACCTAGGCCTGGGCGATACGGCCTCACATCTATAATGTGATATAATCTAAAGCATGTGCAGTAACGATATTGCGATATTTTCTTTTCTTAATATATGTGAAAATTACAGTTTATGAACATTCTCACTTTCCAGATACATACAGCAGAACGACTTCAAAAATGTTTAGAATGCCATTTATTGTGCAAATGCATTTAAAAAATATTCAAATCTTTTTTCCCAAAAAAATGCAACAGATAGATTCTCACAATATAAAGATGAAGATATTTTAAATAAATTTAAAGCTAAGTGTTGTTAAAAAAAGACAAAGTTGAAAATTGTCTGCTTTCCTGGTTACTTATTTATAAACTTAACCTCAAACTTATACCGCACAAAAATAAAGCTGCGCATACTTGAATTAAAAATGCTTCAAGTTCAACAGGTTTTTTTTCTTCCGTTAAATGGAAAACGACAAATTTTAAACGTGCAATATGTAGTGAAAAGATGGACACTGAACATCAGTGTTTATCCTCCTTGATGACCGCTTGATGACATCATCAAAATGCGCTATCATGGTAGGCTGGTATGGTCAAAAACTCTATGGTTGGCTAAATTTATATTATTTCTACCTCATACCTTTTATATCGCCCACCACTACTCAGACCCTCCCTGCAGCTGCTAACCTGACTTAAAAATGAGCTGCTGGTAGTTTAAAACTGCTAATATGAGGAAAACATCGAGAAGAAAACATGTAGGACCCACAGCTAGCACAAACACGTTGTTAAGAGGGACTTTCCCTCGAGGCAGACCCATGGGGAAATGCTGAAGGATGCCACATGCTAGCTGTGCTAATGCTACGACACTGATGTTTGAAACGGTCATTAATGCTCCTGTATTTTCAGCAGTTCAGCAATTAGCTCAAAAGCGCACATTAAGTTCTGCAGTGGCCTGGTAGCGATGCATTCATCTAATTCGGCTGCGTTGGAGCACTTGTTTCATCCGCTGTTGAAATATATACAGATTTTAAAATGAACAAAGGGGTTTATGATCTACATTGAACATATAATCGCAACATTGTATTAATAAATGACTTGAAATTACTCTAAATTTGAAGCTCCCGACTTGGGACCTGACTTGAAACTTGCCTGTCTTGACTTGAGACTTGACTCGGGCCTTTAGGATAACGACGTGAGACTTACAAAACAATGACTGGGTCCTACCTCCGGAAAACGTTCATCAGCTGACGGCTCAGTCAGCCACTAAACATAGAAGGAATGAAACAAAGCAGTGTCTCTCCTCCATCACTCCTCTGCAGCTGTAAGGCCATTGGAGGCTAATGATGACCGGTTATGGTGGAGCCAGACTGAACCCAGCTGCTGTAGTTGATCATTAAAGAAAATATGATGCAAAGACCAGAAAGACAGAAATACTACCATGCTGCTGCTGAATTTGTGTGCGTGGATCAGATCCTTGTTTGTACTGTTAAACGAAATCTGTTTTTAATGCTCCAGATTAATTTTTCTTTTAAAACACATTATTTTAGTATAGAATAATTCTTTCTCGTCCCTCTGTAGTAAAATGTATTTTTATCAACATCAAATTGACAGACAAGCGGAAGCACAGTAAAGATAACCAGGTATATTAAAATATAATAACAGCATAACTAAATCAAAAGTACAATCTACCATAAAGGAAATGAATATTTACACTCAGTGTTAGCTTTTCTGCTTTTTTGCCAAACAGGGAAGTCACACTTTGAAGTCATATTTTTCCAAACGAGGGCTGAATTTAAACCTTTTGTTTATTAACTGCGGAAGGCTAAAATATTGTCAATTTGTATTTAGTAATAAGTTTAGCTCCTTACTAGAAAGAAGCCTCCATTCAAAAAAAAATTTGCAAAGGGATCGAAAAGTTTTTTTTTTTTATTAAAACATTTTATTTTACTTTGAATTCCTTCCTTTCAATTCTTGGTATTATATTTTATTACGTTCTATAACTTAAGAGACTGAAAGTATAGAAAAGACTGGTGATTTATTGGATTAAAAAAAATAAAATAGTACAAGCAGCCATAGCCAGAGTATAAAACAATGTAACAGTCTGTTAATGTTTAGAAATGCTTAAATAATACTTATTTGAGAAAAAAATGCTTAAATCAATTGGAATTATCTTGATATTTCAACCGCTTTGTCTCCCAGCTGTACTTGAATCCAGTTGTTGAGAAAATTCCATCTCATTAACAGGGAATCCACCAACTTGTTTTTTTTTTTGTTTTTTTTTTGGTGTCACCTTTTAAAGTAGCGCTGTGAAACGTTGCACTCTGAGTTCCGCACATAAACATTTTGCGTGTGTTTAGGTAGAAAACCGCTGGGTTCGTTCAGGGCCGTACCAAAAAATAGGAATACATATACCGTTACACTCCTAGTAGCAACGGTTGCTTCTCTGAGATTATTGCTGTTGCCTTTCCTGCTTGGGATTCACTTAACACACCAAAATCTCCAGAGCAGGAAACGGTTTCTATAGGATGGTGACACTTTACACTTCAACCTACTAGACTTAACAGCAACACGTTGCCTGCAACATTAGTTTGCAGAAATGAACCGTTTTGTCTTGTTCTCCTGAACTATGCTCCACAGAACATTTGTGGCCTCCCTTCAGGGTATAATTAGTTCTATTTTCTTCCGTTAGTCAGTCCATTGATGGTATAAAAGCAGCTAGAAATGGGACTTTGGAGGCGTTGGCTGAATACATGGAACTGTGGGGGAGATCTGAGAGCCGATGAGAGCGTGTTGTTGGGTTCGCTGTTCAAACGTAGCACACAAAGACTTTGAGTTATACTGCAGGGAGTGTTTTTGCTTTCTGATGCATCACAGCCGCTTTTATTCCTGTCAGCCGTGTTTGGCATTGAAAACCCTCCCACCTTCACAACGTGCTACGAATCTCCCCAAATGTTTAAATGAAAAGGAAGTAATGAGAAGCTGTTGGACTTTTTTATCTTTATTTTTCAGTTTCTGGAGAAACCGCGCGTGTCTCCATGAAGGCGTGTTTTCTTATTCTTATTTGTTTTTTCTTTCTTCCTCTCGGTTCAGAACCTACCGTGAAATTCTGATGGGTCTAAAGCATGTTGAGCAGAAAAGGAAATGTGTTTCTGATGGGGTGAAACAGCACATCAGCCTCAGCCAACTTCCTCCTTTTCCCTTGTTAAAGCATAATACATTTCACTGTCATCTCTAAAAACGGCTGCATGCTTATCTCTCACACTGTGAGAGGATTTAAAAGGAGAGCTTTGTTGGACATATTGAGCTTTCCATGTTTCAGAATGAAATATTGTCAGATTTCTTTTTATTCTTTTTTTCATTTCGTTGCCTGGAGCCATGTCTGAGCACAGCGCTCCTCTCTTTTACTGTGAAACCTGGCTGTCAGAGAGCTCTCCTAAGGCCGCTGGATGTGTTCCTCCTATTCCTCACGTCATGAGATGTACCCTTTAAAATCACCATATTCCTGCCCGTGTTCCATATTACCTGTCTAGACATGTTCCATGTGCAGAAGTGTGATGCACTCAGCCGTGAGTCAGAGAGACAGAACGCGGCATGTCAGTCTGATTTTTTTCTTACCTTTGTAAATCTGGACTATTTTGACCGTACACACAGTGACGTTTTTCTTTGATCGACCCGACTCAACATTATATGAACACATCCCAGATCCATGTTTATGATCTGTTTCTTCATAAATCTCTCAATAGTGGCTGACGATGTGGGCTCTATTATTGGGCTGGATGATATGGAAAAAGTCATATTAATTGATAATTATTAATACCTCTCAAAAAATGTTGAAAATATATTTTTGGTATATTTTGGTAGCATTTTATGCTATTCTTTAATGAACTAATTTTATTAAAGTACACACTGAAACTGAATTCAATACAGCCTTTTTTTAAATCATAACTGAAAGTTCGTAAAAGACGAAAGGGAATCAAGTTAAGAGAGCTGAGTGACGTGAGTAAATACTGACAAACATAAAGAAAAGACTGTTATTAACCATTATGTTATTAATTGAAAATATATAAATTATGTTAATGTAAAATCTAGGCTCATCTTGATGCTTTTTTATTTCTTTTAAACGTTTTTTGACACTTGAATATATTAACGGCTCAGACTTTTGGTTGAGTTTGTTCGTAAAAACCAGCCAGTAAAGCTGATTCTGATTCAGTGCAGCCGCTGAAGCTAAAGCTAAAGCTAAAGCTAACAAGCTACTCACCGATGGCTGCGTGGAGCCCAGTCCAGTGACAGAGCTGGAGGCAGCAAGTCTTCTCTCCCTCGTTTGTATTTTTCATCTTATTTATGTATATAGCGCCGATTCACAACAGATGTCATCTCAAGGCACTTTACAAGAAAAGTCATTTCAATACAATCATTCCAATTAATTTGAAGTTTTAGTTGGTTTCCTATTTAAGGAATAGCAGCAGATTGCATCGAGTCATTGACTTAAAGGTTGCATCCCGTTGATGCAGACTCCAACCACAGCAATCCCTCATACTGAGCAAGCATCTAGCGACAGTGGAGAGGAAAACCTCCTCTTTAACAGGAAGAAACCTCCAGCAGAACCAGGCTCAGTGCAAGCGGCTTTTTAAAAGCGTTGTCGCTTTTCGGGGGGGGGGGGGCGGCCTGGGTCTGCATTTATGATTGGTTTGGAGTAAGTAATGACTGTAGTAATGAGGTACCTGGGAAACTTTTTGTTTTATTGAACTTTTTATCGACCCTTTTTATTTGTATCCCACCACGCGTCTATCAAACAGTACATGTTATTGAATTATCATCCAGCCCTAGTCTATTACAGCTACCTTTGTAAAGCTTTCTTGGTACTGGTGCTTTTACTCCAGCTGACGTCTAATTTTACAGTGTAGTTAAGTAGTTTATTCATCAGAGGTGTGGAAATTTATAAAGCAATAATGTGTGCAGAGAAAAGCAAAGAAAAGGAAAACATCCGTCTAGATCTGAACTATGTAATCTAACTTAGAAAGAAACATTGTTTGAGCTCACTGCTCTCCTTCCAGGTGGACGGTACCATTTCTTTGGTTGCGTGAAGTTGTGTCACTGATTTAGGTTTCTTTAGACTATGACCCCAGCAGGTTTTCTTCAGACATTCCCAAAGATGTCTTCTGCTAAAGGGTTTGAACTTTTCCTATTTTTAACTTCTCGCTCCATAACAACGTGGAACAAAACGAGCTTTTTCCTCATTTTCAACATTTTAAAGTGAATATATAAACAGAAACATCTGATTATTTGCACAGAACACCGTCTCAAAGCTCATGTTGAATTCCTCCTCTTTGCAAACTGCCTCGACGAAGTCTTACATAAGCGCAGTAGCGGTTTGCAAATTGAAGCTCTGACTTGAGTTTCAAAGCATTATTATTTCACATTTAAGTGAGACTCGACTTGCTGTAAATACTGATTTACTGCAGACCTCTGCAAAAGGTGATTTAACTTTACTTAGTGTTTTTCATTTCATGTTTTGTTTGAAATGAGCTAATTAAAGCAAAGGGGGGGAAGTCAGACTGTGTGAGAAGGCGGGGGGTCTCGGATGGTGTGTGATGGAGCAAACGCTGCCTTTAGATTCATGAGTACTCTGTTATTATTACTGGATCTGCTACAGTTACTTTCGTGCACAAAGCTGCGGCCGTGCAGTTAGTTCTCGGAGTAACTTTGGATAAATTAGTGCAGCAGGTCAAGCAGATGGCATTCACTTTGTTTGCAGCTCGGTTTCAATTAGCAGAACTTTTCACCACCGCCTACACAGAAATGGAGCTTCCACCCTCAGAAATGAGGCTCTTAATGTACTTCTGCTCATGAAAACCCAAGCAAAAACGTAAAACTGTTCTGGGTGCAATTAATCTAGAACCGATGAACTTAAGCGAGTACGAAATTTTTATATTTTTTAACGTCTTTGTGTCAATTAAAGACAAAGTTGTGATATTTGGAGACACTTTTCTTATTGGTTTTGACATTATATTTGCAGATTAGAGCTTCTGTTAAATTCAATTCAAAAATATTCATCTGAAAGGGAAATTTAATGTTAACTCATGTCATTCAACTGTCTTCAAAAAGTCCTTGTGGATGGTGATGCTATGGGAAGGATATCTGGTAGCAGTCAGTCTTGCATCATATCTGAAGAGGCCTCTGAACAGGCCACTGTTGCTGTATTACAATCTCCCGACTATGATGACATGCTAACAGCTCAATATCCAGGCAGCAGAGACAATATTCCACAGTAACATGTTCTGGATGACTCCACCAGTTGTTGGCAAGCTCTGCTAATTTGCCTCATTTGCTTTTGACGCTCCTCTATAAATCTCTGTCTGGCCAAGCGGTCGCGTTAACCGAATAGTTTCCGTATTTGAAGGTTCTTGTTTTTTTCACGGTGACAGGAAAATCTAAAGGCTGTGTTTCGTTTTGACAGATTAATGTTCACACCACTGACCACTTGGTACAAATGCGCAGACATTTTCAGCTACATGAGACTCGACTTGCTGTAAATAATGATTTACTGCAGACCTCTGCGAAGGGTGATTTAACTTCCCTTAGTGTTTTTCATTTCATGTTTTGTTTGAAATGAGCTAATTAAAGCAAAGGGGGGGATTCAGACTGTGTGAGATCCAGAACATGTTACAGGTAACTAAATCATTTAATCATTTAGATTTTAAATTACATTATTTTAAAGATTCCCATGAGAGCATTTGAGCATCATTTCAGACCTGGTCACCGTACTCCATGCATCTCTCTGACCTGGAGCTGACAGCGCGTTGAAGAGTTTCTGAGGCTTTGGAGTGAGTCGCAACCGGTGAACTGCCCGTTCAGAGAGTCTTTCTAACTTCTGATCTCTTCAGTTTGAGAAATGTTCCCTAATCTTAAAACTTTGTCTGAAGTGGAGCTTTAATTCCAGTCTCCAGTGTGGCAGCGGAGCGCGGATTCAGCCCCCTGAACAACATCTAAACCCCCATGAGAAGTCGTCTATCCATGGCAAAAACCCCATAACCTCTGTAGCAATCCCACAATTTGATTACACACAATGAGGTGATCATTTAAGTCATTTAATTTCATTTTTCTATATGTAGTTTTTCTATATGTAGTTCTCTGTCCAGCTTGTTCGAATTGAATATTATTTAAAATGGGAAAAAAAATATTGAATGTGTTATCTTTTTTTTTATTGCCGGGTAAAAATAGAAAATGACTGGATTTTTTTGACGTGGTCAGTCAAAATGAAAGACAACAACAGCATCTAGCGCCACTTCTGGTTAGAGAGATGTTACGCCTAATTCCCACCAGCTGCGGTGCTGATGTGGAGCTCCGTTAACTCTCCACACGTCTATTATTTCGGGATGCGGCATGCAGATTTTCATGAAGTTAAAGAGTAACTAAACTCCAAAACAACTTCAACTTGCTTCTAAACTGTTTAAATGGGTATTTACCAATGCAATCTTTCAGTTTCTGGGGATTTTTTTTATATTTTCGTCTAAACTTGTTTAATTCTACACTTTTTGGTCTGCAAAATGTCTTAGTGCTGCCCTCTTAGGGTTTTGTGATTGGTGGAGAGCGGTACATCTTTACGTCACAGGCATTGACTGTGTCACAGTCATGCTCTCACAGACTTGCCCCGTGGGTTTGGGTATAAAACTATCAGACATACCGGCCCCGTGGCGAGTTTGGAGTTGGATTGCGTTTTTCAAGTTACCATTATTATCACATTAGCACTTAGTTAGCATAGCTAACATACTGTTTTGAACGTTAGCCTATGTTAGCATCACCACTCAGACTGGACCCATCCTCTCTGCCTCAGCAGCAGCGCCAGCCTCGAGCAGCGCTGACTCAGCACCCAGAGCCAGCGGGTCGAACTGATACGGCTCGCGGCCGCTGGGCTCCATAAAGTCTCCCTCTACCTCCAGTGACGACGGAGGAGATCCGCTGGCCAGCGCCCTGAGTGGTAATGCTAACATAGGCTAACGTTCAAAACAGATGAACGTCGATCAGATCGATCAGTTGCAAAACATCGCTTTGGTCACTGTCCATGTTTCAGTGTCAGATTAAGCAAACTTGTCCTCCTAAACACACCCCCACGTGGCCACGCCCCTCCGTCCTTCCTGGCACCGCCCACTTTGTAGAATTTTTCAAATGTTGTCTGGGGGCGGGGTTATGATTTTTCATGGGGTTCAGTTACACTTTAAAGACATTACAAACATATTTAACAGTATGGCTAATAGAAAATGATCAAAGCACATAGATTAGCTCTTTTGCTAAAGTTAACACGATTTGGATATTTAAAAGACACAAAAAACAACATACATTTCAACATCATCCTATTCCTGCTTGTGATTCAAATTATGTATGCAAATCAATAATAGATACATAACTGTAGACACAGTACACACTTTTGTCAAACCACTCAGAAAGCAAATAAATGAAAACTTATTTCAATTCAGTTCAGTTTATTTATATAGCACCGATTCACAACAGATGTCATCTCAAGGCACTTTACAAGAAAAGTCATTTCAATACAAACATTCCAATTAGTTAAACATTTTTGTTGCCAGTAATGTCTTCCTTTAAAATAGTTTGTCCACAAAAAGTCTAACGTCCAAAATCCAAGATCATCTGTAACTCAGAACCTTGAGAATTCCCTTCCTTGTGTGTATTTCTCAAAGTTTCATCAGAACTTCCCTTAGCATGCAAGCTAGCCCTACAATAACGCAGAACAAATCTTTTTCTTCTTCTTTGTGTTTATAAACGGCCTGCAAACAACAAATCGTTGCATTAATGCCACCGACTGGTATGTAGTGTGGACCAGAGCCAATGCATTGCGTGGTTAGAACTTAGGCCGTTGTAATCTGTCATGGCCCGGCCCCTGAATGGGCGCCCAGGGCCTGCTTGATGTATTCCTTGAAATATACATTAACCATCTATTTTCCTCCCTGTTGGAAGATTTGCGATTATTTTATTTTTTTTAAAGGTTCTTCAGTAACTCCAGTTTGTTTTTAACTGTATTAACCTTCACTAAGTACTACTGCAGATTCTTCACATCATGAAGTCACTGATGGCTAATAAAACGGATCCCTGGTGAATCCCAGCAGGGTTTCTTCATACCTCGAGTGTGGCCATTACTCTTTAATGCCTGTTGGACCAGCTAATTTATAAACACTTCTTAAAGGTCAAGCATTAGGGCAGGAATACATGGAATAGTTTACCAAAAGCCTTTGTTCTACATAAATTACCCATAAAACACCAAAGTAAAATCATTTTCTCTTCATCCTTTATTTCACATCTTTTCATCTGGAATTCGTTTGTTGAGTTATTTGGATTCATTTGATTATTGTTCAAATTCTGTATATAAAGGAATCTTCCAGCTCTGAGCTTCAAACTAAATATTATTGTAGTGTAATGCAGCTGGATGTAAAAACCGGATACATTTACCCTAGATTTGTTGTAACAGCCACATTCTTTCACATGGAAAGTTTTAGATAAGATTAGACGCTCAGAGCAACTAAGTATTAGTTTTGTTCTTCAAAAACTTGTGAAGGAAAACTGTACTTTGTCAGCAATAATAAATCCAGTCACCGTGAGCAAATGTTCTGGATGAGATACAAACGCCTCAAATCGGACTTTTTTTTTTACATCAAGTGCTTTCAGGGAGTCCCTTCAAAATGACCTCAGAGTCATTTCAGGTTTAGCCATAAAAACCTCTTATACAACATTTCTGTTGTCCCAAATCTCCAAAATATGAATGTTTTTTATGACACTGAAGTGTTTACAGCTGAAAAGAAGAGCGCTCTGAATGCCTTCAGCATCTGTTAACTTTGGCATGAATGATTAGTTTTATTTTGCTAAGTTAGAAATTCCAAAAGCTTTTAAAGGCAATGCATGATTGGTTAACGTGAAATATTGTTTGTTGTAAACCATTAATCAGAGTTTAAAAGGAGTTCTAAGACCCGCGGAGAGAGAAACAGAACCATGAAGTCTTGCCTATCCAAGTCAGAACCGAGCCTGATCATCTTCCCAGATTCATTGCCTCATATAGTCTGCAAACTTTAACCTATTCAGTGTAAAATCCATTAGAATTTTATTTATTCATTTATTTATTTTACTTTTCCTTCATTCCACCCTATTCCGTATCTAAAATGAGTGACCACCCAGGAAATCCAACGAACTGCACCAGAACAAACAGCTTTGCAGTCTGTTCAAGCACAACAGACAGCTTAGATTTCCCCGCCAGCCAAGCTGGATATGAAACCACCTGAACCAAAGTTAAAGTCTGTTCTGTTTGTAAGCACGCCGCCTGATTTTGGACCACGATGTAGGCTCTCCTCTCTGTTCTGTGGTGGCGGTTCTGGTGTGAGAAGCTCGCTAACCTGAAGGTGGTTCCAAAACTTTCCATTTCATCTATTTTTTGCTCTCCAATTCTCCCTGTAGTTCTGATCATATACATTTTTAGCTTGCTATGTTTTGTTTCTGTGCAATTTATGATTTAAGCATAATGATTTTAGGATGAATAAATCTTGATCTGAGAGATTTGAAGTGTTTTTGAAGAAATCCATTAGATTTGTTCAACCTCAGTTTGTATTTGAAGTGTTTTCTTAAAACCCTTAAAGTAATCCTGGTAAGCAGCTTCACTGGAAGCATCCATGTGTTTTACTTTGCAACAGTGCAGGTTTTTTTAAGTGATTCATGTTTACAGTAATTTGTCCAGCTGGAAATGATCCACTGATTATTATTTTTTTCTTCATGCACTCAAATGTTTTAATTTGATCAGAGGGTTTCCGGATTAGCAGCATGGCACATTTCTGCAGCCAGGTCAGATGGACTAACTTGGCTACCTGTAGGCAATCTGCTAATCCAATCAATAACCAGCCAGTGGCTACATGCAGCTAGCACATTTTAACAGGCTGAGCTCACCAATAAGACATTCTTTAAAGAGTGTCTAATCGTATCCCTAAACTTCAGTAAAGCCAAAGTAATCTTGGATTAAAGTGCCTTCTAGTTGTTGCTGATTGCAAACAAGGAAAGTGTGGGGCGGTTGATACAGTCCTGGAATAAAAGAGACCTTTCCAGGGTTGCAGAGGTCATGATCC
Organism: Valencia hispanica; assembly: GCA_963556495.2. Classification (NCBI taxonomy): domain Eukaryota; kingdom Metazoa; phylum Chordata; class Actinopteri; order Cyprinodontiformes; family Valenciidae; genus Valencia; species Valencia hispanica. The sequence continues at coordinate 3,679,243 of OY747715.1, read as the reverse complement.
TACCACACTGTTGGAGCTCACAGCTTTCCTACCTGCCTCCAGAAATGCTGGTAATCATTTACAGTATAAACATCTACAAATAAATAAAAGGTTTGATTGCAGAAGCTCTGACTGAAAAACTTAGAAAAATCCGACCTTTAGTACATTTAGTCAGTTGTATTGTAAAACCACAGCTTTAAAGCACCCCTAAGAGTTGATACAAAAAGAGGTTAGTGCAACACGTCATGCATGTACAGTGGACCCCTGGTATGGTAAACGGCCTGTATTTGTATACTGCTATTGCATTCAGAGGACCACAAAGCGCTTTACACGACATTCAGTCATTCACCCATTCACGCACATATTCACACGCTTGCCCAAGGACACAACGACCGAGACGGACAGAGCCGGAATTCGAACCGGCAACCCACTGATTACGGGATGAATTCCTACCACCTAAGCCACTGGGATCAGCGACCACATACAGCTGAAATCCATGAATATATCAGCCCACCTCTAAAAACGTTTCTAACTGTCTATTTTATTATTATTATTATTTATCAAACCCCAAATATACCTTAAAATCATTAATATACATAGTGGAAATCATGTTAGCACCACCACAGAAGCTAACATCTACAGTCTTCCTTATCTCAGCTCTTGGGGGTTCAGCCAATCAGCACCAAGGAAAATAAATGGCATTCATAGACTGGCTGCTTTCCAAATACCAGTCAATAGCATATTTAGTAGCATTGCATGCAGGGTTTTCCACCCCGAATATTTTAGACCTGCTCTACAAAAAACAAAATCTGCGAATATGTGTAATTGTGCTGTATCCCTTACATGGATCAGAGTGTATAAAACATTTATTCAGTGATCCATGACTTCCAGTTTCACGACACCATCATGTCAGCTGTTTGCCTTGGAGGGACCCTGGAATAGTTTGTTTTTTTTTCTCTCTAACCGTTTAACTTAAACTGGAACCATTTGGTCAGATGAAATTGAGTTTTCTGGCAGTAAACACTCCAGATGGGTGTGACGTAAATCGAAGGACGAAACAAAATGTCCTCTTTCCCAATGAAAAGCACAGTGGAGGTTTTGTGATACTGTGGGCCTGTTCCTCCACATGGTGAAACATCCTGAGAAATACATTTAGAACCTACTTGCTTATGCAGATATTTCAAAAGGTGCTTTTTGCATCTTAAAAATAATTTTCTCTTAAATATGTGAATCTAACTTTGCTATAGTTGAGTTCCGCTGTGTTGCTGTGGAAGCATAAGTGAAGCTATCCTGTTGAACTGCTTGGATGCATCAAAGAGTCCTTCCATGTAGCTCTGAATAACAGGGAAGCTGAAACCCAAAGTGCTTCATGTTCCCCTGAGGGCAAATTTCAGGATATTTTTTCCATGCTGAATGGTTCATTCCCTAAAAATGAGGGAGTGATACGGTGCTCTCCGGTTGGATTCATTAGAGCAGCTATCATCACGAAAAAAGATGAGAAGGGAGAGATGAAAGATACTCCCTGACTTCATCTCCCTCAAATGAGGCATCCTGAAGAAACAATCCGTCTATATGCTATGTGTGTGTAACACAGATGATGACAAAGGAATGGGCTGTAGTTCTTGACAAGGAAAAGGAAAACTAAAAGTTGGAGAGCTGACCTTTGGTTGAAGCCTTACATGTACATGGAGCTTTGATTTGGCAGGACTCGGATGCCTTCTGTTACCCGGCTGAGAGCAAATGAAGCTTCTTCAGGACTCTCGCTGTGTTCTTCCACTGACTGGAACATTCTGAGGAGCTGCGACTGGCCCGAGTCCATTCAGACTAACTGCACATTTGGGAAGTTCTGCTCAGGACAGCCAAGATTCAGCCTAAATGACCGAGCAGAGCCGTGAATGTGACACAAGGAGTTATATCTGATGAAGTGTCTTTAACAATGTCAGCATCAGATTCTAAAAGAGTTGAAAACACTAATTCAGAAAGACATTTCCTTCATTTAAAAAGTGCAACCAGGGGTCAGGTTAACTGAATATTTTCTGTATCCAACTGTTCTTTCAAAAGGTAACGGAAAAAATCTGAGAGGCCGTCCGTCATTTTGACAGAATGGTATGTCAACGTTTCACAGAGAAACTCCTGAATAAAGGGGTGCGCTCTAATTTTGGTCGATACTCACAAGGAGACAATCTGCTAAACATCGGAGCTCATCATGGGGGGCATTTCCAAGACCGAAGGGACGTAACTGAGTCTTTAAAATTCCAGTCTACTCAGCATCCCTAGAATCAGAAGCAAACATGGAGAAGCAGCTTTCAGTTTCTATGCTCCTCTAATTTGGAACAAACTTCCAGAAAACTGCAAAGCTGCTGAAACACTGAGTTCTTTTAAATCCCAACTAAAAACGGATCTGTCTAGAGCTGCCTTTGAGTAATGTTTTGTTGTATCATGTCTTGTGTATTCTTCTCTTTTTACTGCTGTTTTTACATTATATTCTTTGTCTGTGTTTTACTGCTACTTTTATTTGACCCCTTAATCATGTAAAAAACACCTTGAATTATCTTGTTGTTGAAAGTGTGCTAGTCCCGCCCGGCGCTCTCAACCCACTGGGACAGGATTGAAAGACCTCGGAATGGAGGCGTGTAGAAGGTATCCTCAGCTGAGCTCCAGCTAAATACCTGAATTCCTCTGGATGCAAAGACCGACTCCAAACTGGAGGGAGAAATCTGCTTTTTTTCCAGCTGAAAACCACATTTATAAGACTAAAATGGTAGTTTACTGCAAAACTATTAACTTAGATTTAAATTTCTGGTTTTCATCCTTAATAATTGTTCATTTCATGTCGCATGTGTCATCCTCCAGCTCCTGAGTCTGAACTCTTCCCCGGTTTGTTGGTGGAACATTCCCATCCTCTCCTTGTGTGTGCTTCTCCGGAGCTTTTCCGTCCCGAGCTGACACTGTTGCTCGGTGAAAGCGAACGAGTTCAGTCTGGTTTTAAAAGGTTAAAGTTGCTCGCCTCACGGTTCATGCTTTCTGGATTAGTGCGGGGGACTTGACAGCTCGGCTTGTTAGCGCTGCTTCTGGCCGGAGAGCTGATGGCTCGGAGCGTCGCCTCGCCCATCACCGCCGATGCGTCCCGTCAACACGTGTCCATCACTCGCGGCCCTGTTGTCCTGTTTTTATTTTGCCGTGTTGCGGGTTCGCTGGCGTTCTCTGAGAGCTGGGATTTCAATAATGTATCCGTCGTCTTATTCAAATAACCCCTGACCCTGTTTCTGCCCTCCACAGCACGGCCTTCAGAACGGAGCGTTTGATTGGCTGATGCATTCTCTGGCTGCTCTGTAACTCTTTTTCCAGTTAAGCTAAACACTTTTGAGGAATCATCAAATTAGCAGGATACTGCCAGGCTCCTTAACTTGAGATCGCTCCTTAAATCGTGATCATTACCAAACACATCAGGGTTTTAATTAAGACACCTAACAGGGTTGCAGCAGCCGCATTAAACGGGATATTTACTTCTGTTCAGGCCTGCTCCTGGTTGCTGGATTGTGAACAGATAAAATAAGCTCTGATTGATACTGCTCAGCACAGGAGAACTATTTGTAGATCTTTTACAAGCTGCTGTGATTAAGTAGAGCATTGAATTTAGTCGCTGAATGCATCCTTCACAGCAGAACACGGCGATCTGAATGGAGTAACGGCGCATTTCAAAGGTTGAGATTCACTCTTTGACTGAAGTGGAGCAGCGAATAATTCAATATTGTTCTTTTGGAGTACTACTTAGAAATGTAGACGATAGAGGATGAACAGTTCTAGGCTTTTATCTCAGATACAGACTTTGCTTGAGTAGATGATTGTAATGGTGACAGTTTTAGCCTCTGATTGGAGAAAGTAGTTCATCTTTAATAATGGCATTGTCTCTCTATTCTCTGTAAGTTTTCCCCACATTGGTTTTAAAACATCCAGCCTGTATGTAGACTACAGCCAGCGGTCATGACTGCAGAGATGTCTGGATGTGTTTCCACTGAGGAGGAAATAATGTTTACATCAGATGAAAGGAAACCACTGAAGGCATTCTGCTGTACCGGAACTGATTCACTATTAAAAACGATATGTTTTTAATCATCCTGGGGCCCCTCTTATTTAATATCTACATGCTCCCACTAGCCCAGATTATAACAACCAGTAAGATTAGCTACCATAACTATGCAGATGAGACTTAGCTCTACATTACGATGTCACCAGGTGACTTTGAACCCACCCAAACCCTAAATTAATGCATTGAGCAAATCAATGGATGAATGTGACATAACTTTCTCCAGCTGAACAGAAACAAAACAGGAGTGATTATTTTTGGACCTAAAGAGGAACGATCAACAGTCGGCACACAGCTTCAGTTAATACAGCTAGAAACTACTGATCAGTCCTGAAATCTAGGTGTAGTAATGGACTCAGACCTGAACCTCCAGGGTCACATAAAGGTCAATAACAAGGTCAGCCTTCTATCACCTGAAGAACATTTCTAGGATTAAAGGACTGATGTTGCAACAGGACCTAGAAAAACTCATCCATGCTTTTATCTTTAGCCGGATTGATTACTGCAACAGCATCTTCACAGGTCTGCCTAAAAAGTCAATCAGACAGCTGCAGCTGATCCAGAACGCTGCTGCTCGTGTTCCTCACTAGAACCAGGAAAGTAGAGCACATCCCCCCAGTTCTAAAGTCCTTACACTGGCTCCCTGTAGCTCAGAGAATAGACTTCTAAATACTTTCACTAGTTTATAAATCATTGAATGGCTTAGCACCAAAATATGTTGAAGATCTACCGTTATTATACCAACCCCCCCCCCCCCCCACCAGACCACTCAGGTCCTCTAATTCCAGTCTACTAATCATCCCTAGAATCAGAACCAAACATGGAGAAGCAGCTTTCAGTTTCTATGCTCCTCTAATCTGGAAAAAACTTCCAGAAAACTGCAAAGCTGCTGAAACACTGAGTTCTTTTAAATCACAACTAAGAACGTATCTGTTTAGAGCTGCCTTTGAGGAATGTTTTGCTGTATCATGTTTGTATTGCTGTTTTTACTTTATATGCTTTGTCTGTGTTTTACAGCTATTTTTATTTTACCTCTTAATCATGTAAAGCACCTTGAATTACCTTGTTGTTGAAAGTTTGCTGTAGAAATGAAATTGCCTTGTCTTGCCTAGTTGCGATATGAAACGTGCCATATCGATAGCAATTAAAAAGTGTTCAAAAATAACTACTTTGCATATTATTAAAATGACAAAAGCATAAAAGTCAGGTATGCAGCCCGGACATTTTTAGTGGACGGACTGGCGGAAACATGGCGGCAGCTAGTGTTTCAGCCATGCTGTGCCAAATTTACAACTATTGTGAAATTGTGAAAGGAGCGTCTTTGTTGTGGTGTATCATGTCAGCAGCATCGTCCTCTTTTCCCCAAACATGTCTACTTTTCAGCTGCTGTCCGGAGCGTCCTCCCCGAGCTGCAGCGCTGGGCAGCTGCCCTTTACAAGATGTCAAAAGGCATTGATTTATGCTAGAGACCACAGCAAATGTATTAAACAAACGAGGGAATGAGACCTTTAAGGATTGGACCGAGTGTCCTCTTTTATGGAAATCAAAATATGGTCTCGAAAGGACTATGAAACATATTTTGGACATGTGTTGGTTTTATTTGTGGCTTCACCTAAATAAAATACAGAACATAAACTTGTTTGGAGTAATTGAAACTGAATGGATTTAAAAGTAGAAAGTAGCCATGGATGGAATGAAGAAAAAAACCCTGAATAGGGGAAAAAAAGACGCAACAAAAATTATCGTTTAGGAATCGAATTGGAAGAGGAAGAAAACCAAAGCTTGCTATGAAAGTAGAAGTGATTACAGTAAAAAACAAGACCAAAAAATAAGGCATTTGAAGGAGATGAACTCGTATTTGGAGAGCAAAAGTCAAGTATTGTTGGCTGAGGCTGTAAGCAGGTGGAAGGTTACTTGAAGTAGATATGAAAGCTGGTGAGTTCTCATGTGAAGTGGTGGTAGTTGAAGTTCAGTAAGTGGTTCCATGCGTCTCTAAAAGCTCCGTCTTTAACATAATTTCTATCGCAGACGCCTGAATGTACAGTAGCTCTGCTAATTGAAGTGTTTAAATCTGAGCAGTAATGGAGCGTCAGGACAGCAAGCGTTTAATTATTCTCTCGTTTTGTGGTTGAAGACCTCCAGAAGTACCCATAGAAGGAAAGATGACAGTTGATAAACGGAACTGTTGTAATTTTTTTATTTAAATCAGTGGATTTATATAGCGCCAATTCACAACAGATGTCATCTCAAGGCACTTTAGAAAAAAAGTCACTTCAATTCAATCAGACATACGTTTAATGCTTCTACTTTCTATAGATACTGTGTTACATCTGACGGATGGTTGGTACTAGGATGTAAGATAATATCGATACGCCAATATATTGTGATATTTTATGTCACGATATTGTATCGATATTCAAAAGCAATGTATCAATTTTTTATTTTATTTTGTTTTTTAGAATTTGAATGGAATCATTAATGATGACAGTAATTTTTGTAGTAAAATTTAAAGAATGACTGATAGTTTGTGGCTGTATTCACCTTCTTTGTTCCAGCAGATCAACTAGATCTAGTAATAAAACTTAATTCAAATTCAATCTCCACAACAGACTTGTAGAAGATCTGCAGTGTAAAAGATAAGGTATTTTAAGGTTGTTGCAAACCTTGAAGGACCTAAGCTTCCTCCAGAAGTCCAGTCTGCTCTGTCCTTTCTTGTAGACGGTTTCACTGTTCAGTCTCCAGTCCAGTCTGTTGTCAAGGTGAACTCTGAGGTATTTATACTCCTCAACCACCTCCACTTCTTCTCCCATGATGGAAACAGTGTTTGACTTATCCCTGTTTCTTCTGAAATCTACAATCATCTCCTTTGTTTTCTTCACATTCAAGGTGAGACGATTGTTGGATGTTATGTATGAAACAGGTTGGAGTGTTTACAATGCTGACAGTTTTTCTACATTTAAATCAAGTTTTAAAAATCACAATATATGGTCTTACTCATAGTATCGCAATATATCGTAATGCCCCACCCCTGTATTGTGATACATCTCGTATCACCAGATTCTTGCCAACACACATCCCCTAGTTGGTACGGACAACTAAAACTGATAAAAAGTCCAACTCCTTACTTATGGACCAATGAGCTGAACAATCAGATAAAATGTTTGCCGCATGAAAAATGAAGCCTATAAAGCAGTTTGGTTATGAATGTCTAAATGAGGACATGATGTGTGGCCTTAGAGTAGATTCTGATGTGATCCGCCTGCCTCAGCTCCGTCTTTGTCAGGAGCCTGATCGGTGAATACTTGAACGTAGCTAAGCAGGACTAAAATATTAAAAATCAAACTGTCCCTCGGAGGAGCCATCAGTTGGAGTTAGTGAAGCATGTACAGTACCTTAGCTTCTGTTTATGCTGCCAGCTGTCAGTATAGCAACTCAACTCTGCATCTCTACTTCCATCAGTCACTTTTAAATGTCGCCACCACTGCTTTCTGCTCTTATCTGCTTATCAGGTGGCTCTTTCTTCCCTCAGTCACTCTGCCTCCTCTTATCTTTGCTCTGTCCCTTGAGTGTTCTCTATTTGCAGACTTTCTTCCTCCTACCTCTTCTTTGTTTGCAGTTTTCAAACTGACTTCACTGCACTTAACTTGAGGATGTTTCAGAAGTTTATTCAGTCAGGGTTGCGATCTTTTGTAATTTTCTTTATCCCAGAGTTTCTACACAGCATTGAACAGAATTGATTTAGATCGAAGTCATTTCTTGATCTCAGTAAGTATTTTAAAGGAACATAAAGTATGGGGAAATATGTATGGACTACCTTCCTTTTCTCCTACATTAGTAGTTCCTAGTGTTAAAGGGAAGTTTTTCCCCTCCACTGTCGCTACATGCTTGCTCAGTATGAGGGATTACTGTGAAGTCGATGACTCGACACAATCTGCTTGGTTTCTTTAGAAAGAAAACTTTTTAAACCAATTTGAATAATTGACTGAACTTGATCCATTGAGTGATAACACGGATCAATTGGAACGGATGCATGTACGGTGTACATTTTAGGACATCCTCAGACATCAGACCACAGAAAAAAAGCATCGCTTTTTATTCAAAAAGTTGTTGAAAGGAATCAGACTAAAAGGTCTCAGAAAAAATGCTATCAGAAACAAGCCTCCTGCAGGTGGCGCCATTGTCCGATCCCAGCTAAATTGTTTATTCATAGGCTCCATGTATTAATTATGACTATTTCTCCTGCTGTGAAACCAGACCACTGTGGAACTGCCAGACATAAATCATCATGCTATTTGTGTTTAGGAAATTGAAAACTCTGGAACTTGGTGTGTGTAAATGAATGAAATTTTGACTGGAAAACAAGGCGTCTTTTTGATTTTCTGCTGCATCATGTTGGATCCCAAAGGTCACCGAAGCTGTTTGTTTTCTGTTGCGCGGCGGCGGTCCTGATTCTATGAATGTTTCCCTCTGGTGGTTTGCATCTCCAAACCGATGACCTCCCAAAACTCAACAAATCAAAGTGAACAACCGTTTGTGTGAAATAATCGACTCTCATGTGAAATCCTGTTTCTGCCTTAAACTGGCTTTTAAAAGTTAAGGCGCTCAGGGACGCAAGAAACATGAAATCACCTAGTAAGATTTTAAAGTAAGTTTACTGATGAGAAGTGTTTCCTTCAAAGCAAGACTTGAGTCTTGTTTTTATTGCAATTGGATTTCATCACTAGTGTGATGAAATCTCAATTTAAATTGTCCTCCAGTGATGTTTCGGCGATGGTGCACCTGATGAGCTGCGGCTGAAGGGGCAAAGGAAAACAAATTTTTTTTTTTTATCATTGTCCCTTTCATTTATTTTTGTGCTTCCAAGGCTAGGCAGGGATAGAAAGGTCTCTGTGCCGTCATGAAAAACTCAACATGAAGCTTTTTCCTGGAATACACAAAGCTGAACTGATGTAAGAAGCTCAGTTTGTCCCAAAAAAGGTGAAGTAAAGTCCATGCCATGGAAAAAAAGCTGCAGGGAGGAACTGGGTTTACTTTTAGATAAAGGATGTAGACATTTATAGTGTTTATAGACGTTTATAATGTCTAAGTTATAGTAACTGATGCAGATTTCGTTTGGTTGTCGGAGAACGTTAAATAGTAAGTTTCACCCACCTCCAGCTTGAAAAGAAAATAGGATTTGAAATGGGAGTTTTGTCCTTGATGAAGCTCTAATTGAGAACATTGAAAGTAAATCCATGCCATTGGTAGTAGAAAAACAGTATAATTCAGCTAGTTTGTGTGCCCTGACCTCCTCTGGCAACAAAAGAGCCCCAAGGTGGTTCACCCCGGAAACGTTTCAGGACTTTCTCGAGTGGCGAATGGAGCAAAATCAAAGTTCAGCGGACAATTCCCTCGTGACAATGGGGTCATCGCTGTCATTCGGATTAGAAAACCGATTTTCTCTACGTGCTTCCAGCTCCCTCCTTCCTTTATCTCAAAACCATTACCATCAACTGTAACGCCCCACTCGAGGAAAAGCTCCCGTTTTTATCTTCCTTTATCTCTTCCCCCATTTATTACGTCAAATACCAGCATGAGGTGATAGAGTCAGCTGAGGGGGCCATTAGCTTAACTTTTGTCACTCTCGACCATCAGGCGCACAGTCGGGTAGCAGCAGAGGACACAAAATCAAACTTTGGGGTAATGGAGAAAGAAAAGGACGATTATTGTACTGCTGAGGATTTCCTGGAGTCTAAGAGAAGTCAGAAATACAACCTGTGTAGCCGAAGCCTTGTTCAAACGAAGAGCTCCAGGAATCGGTGAGGTGCGATGGGAAGCAGCCTGTGAGAGGAAAGAAGAGGAAGCAGGTTTTGGTCGCGTGTTCCCCGCATCCATTCGTTTCTAATGTGCCACTGCCTTCAAAATAAAACAACGTATAAATGGATGTAAATTAAAGGTGACCAACAGCTGTCATATGCATCTAGATTATTAGTGAAGAAGATTGTAGTTTACTCCCCAGAAATATGCTAGAATTTAAGAATGAGATGTATAGCTTTCTGATTCATACTATCAGTGTCACTTAACATCAGCGGTCACATGAACCGAATATTTTTTTGTATCTGACCGCTTTTTTAAAACAGAGATGGGAAAATCTGAAGGCTCTCTGCAATTTTGACCGATTAGTCTTCACACCACTGACCACTTGGTGGAAAGAGGCAGACATTTCCAACTTTATGCAAGGAGTACAGGTAATTAAATCATCCACCCATCCATCTATTATCTGTACCCGTCCATCCTGTGCAGGGTTGCGGGCGGGCTGGTGCCTACCTACGGCAGTCATGGGGTGAAAGGCGGTTTACACCCTGGACAGGTCGCCAGTCGCAGGGCAGTAACTAAATCAATCAATCCAAAAAAAAAGAAAGATTCCCATGAGAGCATCAGAGCATCATCTCAGACCTGGACACTGTACTGCATCTCACTATCTGGGAGCTGATACTGCGTCCAAGAGTTACTGAGGCTTTGAAACGCGTCGCTCCCAAGGGCCCGGTGTCGTGCCAACCACCGGTGCATGCTGGGAGATTTGCTCCTGCTGAAGTGATAGCTTGCGGGTCAGGTAACGGCTCGTTCAGAGAGTCTTTCAGACTTCCAATCACTTTAATTGGACACATGTTCCCTGATTTCCAAACTTTGGCTGAAGTGGAGCTTAATTCCAGTCCCAGTGTAGCAGCGGAGCGCCGATTCAGCCTCCAGAACAACATCTAAACCCCCATGAGAAGTCATCTGTCCGAGGCAAAAGTCAAAAACCTTATGACAAAAACCTCTGCAGCAATCCCACTATTTGATTACAGAGAAGCAGGTAATCATTTCAGTTCCATGTGGAGCAGGAGGAAGATGTGAGACTGTTGAGTTCAGGCCACAGCAGGTGAACTGTTCGTATTTTGAGTGCAATCGTTTAATTTGTTCATATATAGTTCTCTGTTGCGGTTGTTCTGAAAGAATTATACATTTTTCTTTATGGCTCAAATCAGGGGTTTATCAACCTTTGGCAAGCTGGGCCCCCCCAAAGCTGGTTCATTACAGTTGGGGCCCCGGTGATCCCACACACACACACACACACACACACACACCCAACCCTTCCCCGCATAACACGCCCCCCCACTCCACATCACCTTGCATAGATAGATAGATAGATAGATAGATAGATAGATAGATAGCCCGCCCTAGGCTATTATATTTTTAGATCATCGTCATCATCATCACTAGGCTATTGCAATATAATGATATGAGGTTACATGCTTTATTGTTGTTGTTATCATCAGTAGGCCTATTATCAATACTAGGCTGTTGCTATAATTGGGAATTGGCACCAGACCTCTGCTATTAATTTATCCTTTATTATTGTTATTATTACTAGGCCTAATAGTAGGCATCATCTGTATGTTTTACAGAAGCTTGCAGGTAGGTGATGTTGATGTGAGACCTGAGTCTGCTTTGCCTCGCAAAGATCCTCAATTCTTGGCTCAATGTTTGATAAACATAGCCTCAAATCATCCTCGATTTGTGCACGATTGCAGTATTTTGTTTTGAGTGCAGTCATTTATGAGAATCCTGCCTCACACAAATATGTCGACGTGAAAGGAAGGAGAATCTTCAAGGTGACGTCACAGAGTTGAGGATATTCCTGCATCAATGCTGCCCAGAATGACGAAAGAGGGGAGGAGCTAAAGAGTTCCTTCAGTCTACTGTCACTCTTCAGCTCAATAAGCTGCTCCTGTATATCAATAGGGTGACCATATTTTGATTTCCAAAAAAAGAGGCCATCTGGCACAGTACTGAAACACTTTCAGGATTTGGCCAAGACTTTTGATTTTAACATATTTAAAGTGTGCATTCTCCGTGTGGTTAGAAAAGGTTAGTTAAATAACAAACTTCAAAAAGGCTTTCGCAAGAAGAAAATGATTTTATAATCTCTGGAAAGAAATTATAATAGAAATAGTTACTCTTCTGAATTAAAAAAGTTACCAGCAACAATATTAGTTTACTTTTTAAATTGCACTGGACAAAAACTGAAGAAAAATCTGAAATAATCTTCTGAGAAAACAAGTATTATTTTCTTTTCACTGTAATAAAAGTAAACAGCTGCAGACTCAAAAACACAATAAAAAAGTGCTTATTCTGTTTAGTTTGCATCTTCATCCTCCACAGTCAGTTTATAGATGAACTCTCACTTTGCTCAGGCTTTTTATAGTTTTTGTGTCCATGTGATCTATGGGATATTTGCCCCTTTTGTCACACACAGAAACACTAAGTGAATGGTGCACTCCGCCAACAATTTGTTGCGACTGGACGGTATATCTTTTGTGGTTCATGCATGAAGCTTGTGCTTTGACTTCTTGTAAACAATGCATGCGGTGTGGCGCAGCTCGGCGCACAGCCTGCTGTCTGTGCCGTCTATAAACGGATCAGAACCAGCTCGGGAGGACGTTACATGAGAGAAAGGCTGTCATACTGCATGCATCCCACCAATCAGTTTAAGCATGGTCCTATGAAAAACAATAAACACCCGGACATTTTCATCAGTCTATAAATCCTCCCTGACAGCCCATGAACAGTGGACATGTCCGGAGAAAAGAGGACGGTTGGTCACTCTAAATTGTCAGCTCGTTTGCTGTGCACACAAACGGATCTCGAACCCACGCAAAAGAGCGATAATCCTCTTTAAAGTACGTCGCAAATAGTTTTCTCATTGCTGACAGGTTGTTCAGACGCTGATTGAAATAGAGAGGAGAAATCGTGTGACGTGCCTGCATCAGTGATAAAGTCTACAAGGCTGGGGAACATGTTGCACTTCCCTCCACTAATGCGGCCATGCCAGAGATCTAGTTTTTGAGTGAAGGCGTGCACTTTGTCTGCAAAGAGCAAAATATGAGTTTCGTGGCCTTACAAAGACAGTTTAAGGACATTCAAGCGGTCAAATATAGATCAAATAGGACAGAGACGCAAGCCACATATAGTGTCATCCAGATGCTTCACCAGATCTGATTTGATGTATGCCAAAAACCACTTCACCTCCTCTCCAGCTCATACAACCGCTGTAACACCCGCCCCCACCTGGAGAGCCAGAGAACTTCAGTGTGACTTGCTGAAACCGCTTATCACCTGCATTTGCGCTCATGATCGACAAACAAATCAAATGTACTCAAAACTTATTTTTTTTTAATCAGTCCAAACACATTTTAATTTCTATTCAGGAGTTATGTATATACAAAACTAGCACTTTTTATGACAGTAGTTGCAAATTTTTCTTTTTTTCAGTTTTTTTTCCTTCCATCCTGTAGCCGACTGGCGTTCCCCACCGGTTGAGAATCACTGGCTTATATAATAATTAAATATTTAACTAATTATTTGTGTATCCATTCCCAATTCATTCAATTTTATTTAACTAAAGACCCATTTAAGTAATTATTTAATGAGGTATTTATTTATTGTAATTTGGCACTCATCACACACCATAAACTACAACAAACTGCATCATATTGTCATGATGTGACTTTTTTCCCTTGTTCTGGTCTGTTTATTGTTTCCAGCTGCCCTGTATTGTGTCCTAACTACCTCCTCGTGTATATATACCCGCCCGCTCCCCACGTCAGTTGCCGGTTTGTCGTCGTTCCTTTCATTGTAGTCAGCATTATAGCTACATGCGTCCTGTCCTCAGATGTTTGGAGTAGTAAGTCTCGTGACGGTGTATTTCCTGAGTTGTTGCGTCTGGAATCACGATTAAAGAGTCTCATTGCATCTCAGCCTGTCTGCGCCTGAATCCGATACCAAATCATGACACATGTAGAAAATTAGTTTTGTTGAGAAAAAATGTACACATCCAAAATTGGATTGGTTTAACTGTCATCGGTTATTACAGGAGTTTTTCCTCAGTGAAATTCACATGAGATGTACTGAAAAAGGTGTGTTGTCAAAAATATGGTAAATTACTTTAAACTTTTTAAGGCTTACACCAATCTAGAACTTAAAGGACATAAAGAAATGTGTGAATATGTTCCTTTTTTAATTTATTACCATAGCATTTACATGAAATGCTTGGTACATGCTAGATTCTGCTAGCTTGCTCGAAGGTTTCACAGATCATTTCAAAGCACTGATTCTCCACCGAGGTGACTGAAAATGAATCACAAATGTACGTTTTTAATGCTTCCCTGTTCTGTGGTTTTTCTTTGGGACAAATTAATGTTAAATGTGACCACAGAAAACGGTCGTTGTGTTTAAATCTTTAGCAGATACTAATGCTTTTACTCCAGGAATTCAGTCAAGATTACTTAATTAAAGACGCGTTGTTTAAAGAATAAAGATTAAAACAAATCTACTCTCTTCAATTAAGTTGTCTTCATGCTAATAAGAGCACTCTCTACAGTTCCAAGTGGGCCATATTATATGCAAAGAGTTTGCTTCATCGTTCGGTAGAACTCTTTCCCTGTTTGTGTCCATTGCGAATAATTTTCTTCAGCCAATTCATGTTTTTCTTTGAAGGGGGAAGTCTGGGTGGTTGGTGGAAAGCTTTCAAGCCCCTTTGCTTTGAACATCAAACCGCTTGTCTTAAGATTTGCTCTCAGTGAGAGAAGTGAAGAGCACAGAGTGAACGGAGAGGCAGAGAAAGAGAGATGGTGACATGAGGAGAACCAGGCGAGGTGTCAGGTGAGTGATTTTAAAGTTCCCCCTGAAGGGCTGCACTGCCGCCGCAGATAAGGACAAATTCCAAATGTCATGACGGCTTCGAAAAGAAATTAAATTTGACTCGGAAAAGGACATCTCTGACACGCTGAATGAATGATTCATATTCTGCTATAATGAGCCTTTGAGTTAACAAGTCGTCCCTTAGAAATACAGTTTTTGGTGTTATCGTTTAGTCCTGCTCCCTCTCCGCCTGCCCTTTGGCCGTCACCTCTAGCAGGACTTGTCCTCAGCTGAGATGAAGGACGTAATTAACTTTGTACCCAAAAACACTGTTGGCAAAGGTCTTTTTCTCCCTGCAGCGTTAGTAGTGTAGTGTAAGGCTGTGGATCATACAAGGAATAAACTCCAAGATGAAAAGGTTGAGCATACATGGCCGATTAACGAAGCTGAAGTCACGAATCAGTCTTAGAAGAACGAGGTCTGATCCAAAAAGTGCTTGTAGTACTGAAACGATTCCTCGAGTAATTCGAGCACCACAAAGTATGCATTCAATTTAATACAACTATACTGCTTGTCCGCCCAGAAAGTTATTTCAGTTACACAATGCCCTGTTACACGACGACAATCTGTCCAGATGATTTTTCGGTTACACAACCTAGGCAAGGCAATTTTATTTGTATAGCACACTTTCTTTCAACAACAAGGTAATTCAAGGTGCGTTACATGATTAAGTGGTAAAATAGAAATAGCTGTAAAACACGGACAAATCATTTAAAGTAAAAACGGCAATAAAGCAAGAAGCACACACAGATTCAAAGCATTACAAAGTATATAATGTAAAAACGGCAGTAAAACAAGAATCCATAGAACATGGTACATCAAAGCATTAATCATTAACCTAGTCAGTTAGCTTATGCTACCAACGTTATTAAAATATTCAAGCAGAGGTCCCCCAATCCCCGGCCCACAGACCAGTCATTTGGGACCAGGCCGAACAGAAAGAATAAATAACCTACAGTACTTCCATTTTATTTATTATCACAGTCTGAATTAGTTTGTTTTATGACCAGATTCTCTCTTTTACATCGGGCTATAACTCACACTTGTCAAGACCAGTGTCGCGTTAACCGAATATTTTCAGTATTTGACCATTAAAAAAAAAAAAAAAAAAGAAAAAGTGAGAAAAAAAAATCAGAAAGCCGTCCGTCATTTTCACAGATTATTATTCACAACCATCATCATCTCAGACCTGGACACCGTACTCCATGCATCTCGCTACCTGGGAGCTGACGGCGCGTTTGAGAGTTACTGATGCTTTGGAGCGCGTTGCGATCACGTCAATTAGAGAAATGTTCCCTGATTTCCAAACTTTGCCTGAAGTAGCGCTTAATTCCAGTCTCCAGTGTGGGAGTGGAGTGCAGATTCATGGTCCAGAACAACATCTAAACCCCTTTAACGGGTCATCTGTCCGAGGTAAAGATAAAAACAACCTCAAGAAAATAGTCTTGTGCGTAATCAAATAGTGGGATTGCTGCAAAGTGGGCGATCATTTCAGTTCCATGTGGAGCAGGAGGAAGTTGTGAGAATGTGCGTTCTGGCAACAGTAGGTGAATTGTTTGTATTTTATGTACAATAGTAATTTCCTTTTTCATATCTAGTTATGTGGTTAGCTTATTCTGAAAAAATATTATTAAAAAAAAAATACTTTCATGTTAATTTAAAAATTGACTGGCAAAAATAAATTATGACCAGATTTTTTTTTTTTTTTACCCCATTGCTCAAGATGACCGACAACAAATCTGTGTGGCGCGACCTCTGGTCAAGACTCTTGCCGCGGTCACGTGATACGTCACCGCTAAAAACAAACCCACAAGCTTGCAAATTGAGGTCTTTGAAAAGTTTCTTTTATTAAAAAGGAAAAGATTCGGTGAAGAAACAGAAGAACCTATGACTATGAAGAAAAAAAAAGCTACATCTAACAGACAATACCGGGAGTCCTATTTAAAATATTATGACATTTGAAATATCGTGACAGGGGATTTCCATGCATTAAACCCTTCTCTATAACAATATGCAGCCGACTTTCTAATGAGGCAATAAAACCTTTGAAACAGCCCCAGACAGACCGTCTCGTTACATGGAAACAGACACAGGGCTCCCACTGGTTGTATTTTCCCGTTGTATTTTTCATGTAGTTTATATTTGTTTTTTCTAGTACATCCTATTTGAAAGGCCTGTTTAAACGTTGCCATAGCAACCAGAGATTGTTTGGGGGCAGAGAGGATGCTGCTCATGTTATGTTGTTGGCGATAAGGGGACGCTGCTAATAAAGGTACGGGCAGACATTGGTTTTATATTTATTGTTCTGTGTAAAAATAATCCAGTTTTTAAATCCAAGCCACCAGTTGATCTATATGCTGGTCGTATCTTTTCATTTTGTTGCATTTATCCGCCACACCTTAAAGGCCGGTCCGTGAAAATGTTGACTGATATTAAATCGGTCCGTAGTTGTGGACCACTGCGTTAAGGGATGTTCGACAGAAATGAACTTATTTACGAGCGTAAAGTAGAAACACTGAAACAGAAACGAAAGAAAATTATGAACAGTATGGGCCCACTGCTACCTAAAGCGAGAGCAAAACACAGTACAGTGTGTTCTTTTGCCAAAGTAAATCAGCATTCCACAATGACATGTCCTCAATGCTACAGCATCTTAAAGGGTGCACTGTACGCCGCGGGTTCTCTAACCAGTTCGCCTCAAATCGACAGGTAATACTTATGTATACTTTGCACATATACAGGGCCGCCGCTGTCCATACGCAAAGTACGCAGAGCGCGTAGGGCCCCAAATACCTGGCGGGGGCCTCCAAAAAGGGTTTCCAAAGAAATGTCATGAAAGTTATTACATTAGCCTATTGCATATAATACATAAATTAGTTATAACAGGCCCACCGTTGTTTTTTCTTAATTGTGTAACCTATCACTCACAATTCGGGCAAATTAAATGTTTTCATCTAATTTATATAAATAGCCCCCCGCCTCCATGACCCTAATGGTACAGCCCTCAAAACGTTCCGCATCCCAGGCTACTCTGTTGTTGAATGGCTAATAATGTCGGGTAAGAAGAGACAACACGAATCTGGAGCTAAAAAAAAAAACAAAGAAGAAAAAACAGAGATGACACGTGCATCTTTTATGTTCAGGTTTTATAGGCTGTCTAGGATGTGACCCACATCACTCTCGTGTATAAACGGCTTCACAAATAATAACAATAACTACAGCAAATGACAATAAGTAGGCCTAGAGAAATGCAAATGTTTGTGACACTTCATATGGTTAATTGTTTGTTTTAGAAGTGTGTAAAAGATGATCGTTTTGTTTTAAACAAGTACGTGAAACAAACCGAGTACGTGAAGCACCCCCCGCGGCAGCAGGTGGGTGAGAGACAAACGGGAGGAGAGGCGGTTTGAAGCTAAACCTAAACGCGGAGTTTAAACTTGACTTCTGCAGGTAAAAGCAAAACTTTTCCAGTCAGCATTGATCCCCTGGTACCACCACGACTTTAAACATCTAACCTAGGATGGTTTTGGTGAGATTTCTTTTAGTGTTATCTTATTTTCGGAAATTTATGTGACGAGTTTACAAGCTAATTAAGCCTCAAACTCCGTCTGTAAAACAGGAAAAGACTTGATTAATTGAGTAAATAACTTGACTTTACTGAATATATCTGTGTTAAACCCCTTGTGTTTGAGTTTCCTGACATTATAAGCCTGTATTTGGCGTCAATCAGCAGTTTTTGTTTGTGAAGTTTAACATCAGACATGAAAGCTGCCGCCTCGTTAAGTTGACCAGTGTTCGAGATTTTATTTTTCTTCTTTTGTTTCACAATTTTATGTAAATGCATTTGAGTTAAACAAACTTTTCTGCATGGTCTGTCATGCAGGCCAGTTTTTTTTAAACAATAATTTGGTTGAAAGAACAGAAACAAGTTAAACCTGAAGGTTACAAAGAAAGGTGTCGTGAGTAACAAACTCAAGTTTTTGGATGAATGTGAACTGTATGTTATGTGTTTATATGTTCAGTAAATTGCCGGCTGATAATTTACTGAGCAGGATTTTCAAATTAATGTGAAGATCCTGACTCTGATCTCTGATTTTAATTGCACTACCACTCCTCCGAACCGAGAACTGGTCCAGTAGTTCCTAATTCTCTGTATTACTGTGATGTTAGTGCAACAATAAGTTTTTATCCTAGATTTGTTGAGTCTTGAAAAATGTCCTCCTTTTTGGCCACCCTATGTCAAGGCCTAATTTTTTTGGCAAAACAGAAAACACTGTCAAAAACTATATTATTGACCTCAACGTTAGCATTCACAATAGCATAAAGCCAATGTCAAACCCGTAGCCTGCTCAAAAGGCCATAAGCTACTAACAGGACCAGGACTATACCCAGCGGGCATTATTTTAGGACACGACCAAGCAGCACCGGTCCGTGGCATGCCATGGTGCTCTAAAGAAAGTTTTGTTTATTACTTATATATTATTTATATATTACTGCTGTTGTTGCAGTTTATTTTGTTTTTGTTTTATGCTGTATATTACTTTTTATCTAAATGTTTGTGTTCATATGTTTATTTAATCCCAATTTGAAAATAAATAGCAAGAGGTTAAGTAAGAACTTGAGTTTTGTCTGTGTTTGTGTTTGGAGGGGGGGCTCCCTGCCCTATAATGCTTAGGGCCCCCAAAAGCCTAGCAGCAGCCCTGCATATATATATATATATATATATATATATATATATATATATATATATATATATATATATATATATATATATATATATATATATATATATATATATATATATATATAAACTGCTCGTTGCCCTTTTATTGTGTTAAGGCTTCGGATCGATGTCATTTATAGGAATGGTTAGGGTTTCTGCTCGTCACAGTACCAAAGCTTTAATAAAATCAGTCATTTATTACATCGGATTTTAATTTGTCAGATTAAGTTGGGACTTATTTAGCTTTCATTTGGCTTTAGATGCTAGTGAATGAGGCAGATATGTTAATTATTTTAGTGCCTTTCTTGTCCAGACCCTTCAGCTATTTTCCCATCATGTTCATCTGTTCTGGCGTTGGTCTGGAGCCTTTCACACAAAGCTGTTTCTGACGTTTTATAGCGAGAACAATTACAACATCCACTGCACGCTCGTGGAGAAGAGTCTGCCCTCTTGTGTGTCAGATTAAATATTAATTTGTGTTCTGGCTTGTCTGAGACGTCATTGCGAATGTTTACAGTGGGTGCCGCTTCCAAGACCTGTCACTCCTCCTCCTGATCCAAAGTGGAATTTCACCCCTGCGATGGCGGCCATCTGGTCAGGCTCGATATCGGGAACGTGCTCGGTGCAGCAAATCCATGTCGCAGTCCTAGGCTCTCTGGAGGCACTGCTGTCACAACTTTCAGCTCCTCGTTGACTTCTTTCTCTCAGACTGGTTTGTTGTCAGTGTTCCTCCTACAAGAGGCAAGAAGGAGTCGTATGGTGGTAGCCTAGTTGCCTTTTGGCAGGGAGATCAATCAAAGGGGGCTTCAGTCAGTTTGGTACAGAGAAGGAGCTAAAAGCCGTTTCTGTGGATGAATCCCTCGAAAATGGGTCAGACTGAGTAGCATGAAAAATGTATATTTAATATTCTTTGTGTGACTAACACTTTGAGCTCTTCACAGGCAATGTCAGTTTTTAGCAATGTTTTTATTATTTACTTTATATACAACGTTTCCTCAACAGTAAATATTTTCAGTTCCATCACCAAAACTGAAGAAATCTGCACAAAAATTGCTGAAGCCTGATGATTTTTTAAAAATATTAAATTTATTTGTCTAGCACCAAATCACAACAAATGTCATCTCAAGGCACTTTACAATGAAACAAGTTTATTCAATTTAATTCGACAGACAGATTCCAAGTCAAGTACATCCATTCCAATTGATAGTGGTTATCAGTGCAGTCAAGTTCAGTTTATTTAAACTGGTGTTAAAAGTTTTCTACCTAAAGAAACCTACCAGATAGCATCGAGTCACTGACTTAAAGCATTCACTCTTCTTAGACAACAGAAGAAAGAAAAACCCGCCTTTCTGCTCCAGCAGAACCAGAACCAGAACATGGCTCAATGTGGATAACCATTTGCTAGACGGTACATACACCTAAAAAAAAAAAAAGAGTAAGAAGTTAATAGCAGTAGCATCCCCTTTAGTGTTTTCATCTAGGAGAGAAACACAGGTAAACAGATGAGCTCTGAATATTGGAGACTTAGCAGACCGGCACACTATGAGGGATTTGGAAAAACTCTGTGAGCCTAGTGTAACTGTAATGCCCCCTAGTGGTAGCTGTTAACTTGTGATTATTAAAATTCAGGCAGCGTTCAGACTGACATAAGTTCTGCTGTGGTTCTGATCCGTATGGGAAGTCTGATGTGAACAGGCATGCCTCACCACGCTCCACACAACATCTCACCAGAACAGCCGACTTTATTTTAATGAACCATTTCATGTGCGTGTAAATGTCCCTCTTTTCTACATAAACGGTCTTTTTTGCTCATGCAGAATTATCTTATAAACAATTATACACTTTTTCTGTTATAGTCCTTCTACATGTTACCAAAATGTTGTTTGGCCCCCAATAAATCACTTTGAGCTAATGCTACACACCGACCTGGCGCCAGAGGAATTTAAACAGTCTTTTCATTTAACCCTTCCCGTTTGCAGTACATTAAATACTTCCTGGTCAAATCTGCCTTTTTTGGAACACCCTTTCTATGTACATTCAATTCAATTCAATTCAAAAATACTTTATTGATCCCAGAGGGAAATTAAGTGTTGGTATAGCTCATATAATCAATTCTTTAAGGAGTTGTTGTAGATAATGATGGCTGTGGGCAGGAAGGATTTCCTGTAGCGGTCTGTATTGCAGCGAAACTGAAGAAGCCTCCGACTGAAGATGCTCTGTTGTTGTGTGACTGTCTCATGAAGAGGATGCTCAGGGTTGTCCATAATTTTTTTGATTTTATGAAGAATCCTTCTTTGCATTATCATCTCCAGATTTTCCACAGTTGTCCCAAGAACAGAACCAGCCTTCTTTATCAGGTTGTTGAGCCTTTTTAAATCCCTGGCTCTGATGCTGCTACCCCAACAGATGACGGCTGAAGAGATTACACTCTCCACAACAGACTTGTAGAAGATCTGCAGCATCTTGCTGCAAACCTTGAAGGACCTAAGCTTCCTCAAGAAGTACAGTCTGCTCTGTCCCTTCTTGTAAACGGCTTCACTGTTGCGCCTCCAGTCCAGTCTGTTGTCAAGGTGAACTCCGAGGTATTTATACTCCTCAACCACCTCCACTTCTTCTCCCATGATGGAAACAGTGTTTGACTTATCCCTGTTTCTTCTGAAATCTACAATCATCTCCTTTGTTTTGTTCACATTCAAGGTGAGACGATTGTTTCCACACCATGTCACAAAGCGGTCCACCAACTCTCTGTATTCAGCTTCTTGTCCATCTCTGATACACCCGACAATTGCAGAGTCATCTGAGTATTTCTGCAGATGACAGGTCTCTGATTTGTACTGGAAGTCTGAGGTGTACAGAGTGAAAAGGAATGGTGAGAGTACGGTCCCCTGTGGTGCTCCTGTGCTGCTGACCACCTGGTTTGACACACAATTCTTCAGTCTCACAAATTGTGGTCTGTTTGTCAGGTAGTCATTGATCCAGGCGATTGTTGAGGGCTCCACCTGTGTCTTCAGGAGTTTCTGACAAAGCAAATCAGGCTGAATTGTGTTAAATGCACTAGAGAAATCAAAGAACATGATCCTCACAGTGCTGCCTGCTTTGTCCAGATGACAGTGGGTTGGTTGAAGTAGGTGGATGATGGCATCTTCAACTCCAACTCCACAGCGATAAGCAAACTGCAGTGGGTCCTGATACGTTCTTGTTTGCTTACTCAGGGGTGCCAACAGGAGTCTCTCCAGGACCTTCATGATGTGGGATGTCAGGGCAACGGGTCTATAGTCATTGATGACTGATGGGTGAGTTCTTTTGGGTACTGGAACAAGGCAGGATGTCTTCCACAACACTGGGACCTTCTCCTGAGTTAAGCTAAGGTTGAAGAGGTGCTGCAGAATCCCACAGAGCTGCTCTGCACAGGCCTTCAGGACTCTGGGGCTGACACCATCTGGACCTGCAGCCTTGTTCCGGTTCAGTTTCTCCAGCTGCCTCTTCACCTGACTTTTGGAGACAGACAAGTGGGAGGGGGAGGCAAAGGGGGTAGCAGCATTTCCTGACTTGGTTGAAGTCAAACTTGTGGAATTAGAAGAGTCCATGGCTGAGGTGAAGGATAAAACATCCGAGGTGTAACAGGAAAGCTGTTGATCAGAGGATAGTGGGATGTCTGTTTGGCTGGGAACAGGAGAGGGGGATGCTGAGCTAGTTCCTGAACTGAACCTGTTGAAGAATGTGTTCAGTTCATTGGCTCTGTCCAGACTTCCATCTATCCAATCCTTCCTGTCCTTAAAACCTGTGATCTTTCTCATTCCTGACCAGACATCTCTGATATTGTTCCTCTGTAGTTTGTTCTCCAGCTTCTTCCTGTATGCCTCCTTGCTGTCTCTGATCTTGACCTTAAGTTGCTTCTGTATACTCCTCAGTAATTCCCTGTCTCCCTCCCTGAAGGCTCTTTTTTTCTTGTTTAGCAGTTCCTTCAGGTCACTGGTGATCCAGGGTTTGTTATTAGGGAAGCATCTCACTGTTCTGGTGGGGATGATGTTGTTCACACAGAAGTTTATATAGTCAGTCACACACTCAGTCATGTCATTGATGTCCTCTCCATGTGCTTGGCAAAGAGTCATCCAGTCTGTGGTTGCAAAACAATCCTGCAGGGCTTCTTCAGCTTCCTGTGACCATTTTCTCACAGTTCGTTTTGTCACAGGTTGCCTCTGAACAAGTGGTTTATATTCTGAACAGAGAAAAACAAGATTGTGATCTGATTGTCCCAGAGGAGGTCTTGGTTTGGACGTGTATGAATCCTTTACATTTGCATAAAACAAATCCAAGGTCCTGTTTTCTCTTGTAGAGCAGCTGACAAATTGTTGAAATGTTGGAAGTGTAGTAGAGAGCGAGGCATGATTAAAATCACCAGATATTGCCACAAATGCATTGGGGTGCTGTGTCTGTAGCTTAGCAACAATGGAACTGATGACATCACATGCATTGTCGGCAACGGCTGAAGGTGGAATGTAAACAACTGCCAAAATTACACTGGTGAACTCTCTTGGCAAATAATATGGACGAAAACTCACTGCCAAGAGTTCGAGATCTGGGCTGCAGAGACGACACTTCACAGTAACATGTCCTGGATGACACCATCTGTTGTTGACAAGCACTGCTACTCCACCACCTTTCCTTTTTCTGCTCGTCTTCAGATCTCTGTCTGCTCGTACAGTCAGGAAGCCTGGCAGACAGACGTTGGAGTCGGGGATATGATCCAGCAGCCACGTCTCCGTAAAACACATAACACTGCATTCACGGTACTCTGGCTGAGTCCTTGTAAGGGCTTGGAGTTCATCCATCTTGTTAGCCAGTGATCTTACGTTTCCCATTATGATCGATGGAAGAGATGGCTTGAACTTCCTCTTTCTCTGTCTCCTTTTCGCTCCTGCTCTGCATCCACGTCTCCTCCTTATCAACTCATCGGGGATTTGTGGCTTCAGTTGAGGTATTATTTCAGCTTTTGCGATGTTAATCAGCTGCTCCCGGCTGTAAACCACATTGTTGCCATGGTTACGCATCATAACAAATTGTCAAAAAGGGAATAATTTACAGCAAAAATCCTTCCAGCTTCACAGCACCAAAAACTAGAAAGTATACAGGTCAAAAAAATGCAATCTTCTTTAAGAAAAAAGAGGAACCAATGTACAAAAAAACAAAACTTAATATGTAGCCAACAGAGCCACTCCAACATGCAGCCACCCAGAGCAGCGCAATTCTAGAATTATATACATATACAGACATTATTGGAAAGCTAAGATCCTTGTTATTCAAATGATGTATGCCAATCAATGATACAATCATTATTGTAGACACAGTAAATGCTTTTGTCAAACCACTTAGAAAGCAGATAATGTGCAACTCACCGTTTGAAGCCTTAATATCATTGACAGAACTGAGCCATGTCGAACAAAACCTGTCTTTTTACATCCACAGCCATTCAATGAATGTACTCCAATAAAATTGCTTGTCCACAATTAGTCTTGCGTCCAAAATCCAACATAATCTGCCACTGAAAATAGCATAATCTCCCTTCGGAGTTTCCTTCCAAATTGGTGCATTACCGCCCCCTAGGTCCACCCTGTGGCGCTAGCCCTAGCTGCACACTTGGTGGATGCAGGGGACCCTAAAACACTGATAATGTAGTCAAACACTCATTCATTTGGCTCAGACACAGAGAAAAAATAGTGGCATGTTAAGCTAATTATCATGGATAAAATGCAGTAGGATGATTTGGAGAGCACAATTATTGATATAGCGCAGTCTGTCGTCATCAGCAGATGTTTTGTTATTGTTTTTTTTGACAAAGGACAGATAAAAAAAAAAACCTTTAAAACAATGTTTTTCTTACCTGATAGATTAATGCTGTTAATCAACAGCTGTGGTCACCTTGATGGTCCGGCTGTATACTGTGCTAAAGCTATTCATCCTATCCTTAGCATGAACTATGTTGTATTATCTCTCTTAAATACAAGATCCGAATTATTTCATTGGTTTTTTGGTGGATGAGGAGTAAACCTCTTAGAGCCGTTTACTCCACTGAGCTCACCAACGGTTCCTGCAGTGAAGATCTTTGTAGCTGAAGTGTTTGCTACTAAGGGGCTGTTTACACGACAACGTTTTTCAGCAAAACTGAGGTTTTTCTCTCCAGTTCGGCCTCTCGTTTACACGACAACGGGAAAACGGGGGGGGGCGAAAACGCAGCTTTTGGGAAACGGCTTCCAGAGTGGAGAGTTTTAAAAACGCTGCGTGATTCGTTGTCGTTTTCCATCGCGAGCCCTGTCGTGTAAACGCAGTGCGTTTTGACCCGCGTATTCAAACAAAAACGGCAACGTTGTCGTGTAAACAGCCCCAAAGATTGGCCACACATCCATTTAACATATTCCCATTAAGAAAGTGTTTTCTGTCACAACAGATGCTGTCACTACCCATATATAGAAGTTCCTTCCTGTTTTAGAAGGCAGGACTCCTTTTAGCTGCGTCTAAGATGTGATCCTTCCTGTTTTCTGTGATACTTACTGATATGTTTTTTTTATTACGTTGAACTCACCAGCTCTGTTTTGTTGCTTCTTCCAACATTTGTAGGATCTCTTAGTGTCCTGTGACAGCCTGCGAGCGCTTCTCTTTGTCAACCAACATGAAGGCTCTCGGCGCCAGTATCAGGAACGCGAGCAGCCTCGTATCTTGTCAGGACATTTGACGCCAGCGTCGCTTGTGTTGCGAGCGCTACGCCACAGTTGGTGTGGATCCGCTGGCTCGCGTCGATGTGTGAAAGTGGCACCACGTTTCATGCTCGGTCTATGAAAGTGGCATTGCCTCACCAGTCAATGGCATGAATTATGTATGGCAGGAGAAGGTGAAAGCTGTGTTCCTGCATCATCTGCAGGCTGTTGAGCAAATTAACATTTTGACAGCCATTTGCTGGATTTAGGAGGAGTTCGGGCCTTATTTAATGGCTTGCTTACAGCTCAGAAATAAATCTCCCAGTCATTTTTCCTAACAGGTTTCTCCTCCACAAAATCATCTTTGACTGACTGAAGCAGCCCCCACTCTGCAGTAGCAGACTGTAAGGTGTGGGCAGTGGAAAGGGCAGATGGATGTGATCTTTAATTGGCTGGCTTCCTGTCAGCTCTAATCAGAACCTGTGTTCTGTCAGCCACACCCTTTGCAGGTTGTTTCTCTGAAAGACGAGCCTTCAATCTGACATGTTCATTGTTCCCCAGAAAGCAGGAACAGTTGAGGCTTTCCATAGAGCCTGATTCCTTTTTTTTGACATGTACTGCCTGAGCTCTGGCTGTGATATGGCTCACTTTGCAGGGGTTATCTGCATTACACAAGCTTTTCTTGGGCTTGAGAAACCATGTTAATATTGGGCTTTTAATGTTTCAAGGATTCTGTACAAACAAGATTCAGATGCACAGGTTTCACTTTATTGTGGATTTGAACAAATCTATGCAAACTCTTCTGTTGGAACTACCAAGAAGGTGTTTGTAATGATGTCAGAAAAAAGCTGCCATCTTGGGAGACGAAAAAAACAACAATGTAACCATGGCAACAGATGGAAGAATATTAAGTTAAATTCAAATTAAAAAAATACATTTATCCCAAAGGGAAATGAAATGTTGTCGTAACTCGTATCATCCCTGTATTGTTGTGGCGGGTGATGCTGTGGGCAGGATGGGGTACCTCCCTGCCCACAGTACCGAAAATTACAGGTCGGTACGTTTTTGGTACACTTTGATCAAGAAAAATAAATGCAAATGTGCATATAACTTTTTTTTTAAAACTTTAATCAGCATTAAACAAAGAACCTTTTTTTTCCTGAATTCCTTCCTTTCAGTTCCTGAAATTAATTAGATTTTATGTTCAATGACTTAAAACAGTTGAAAGTATAGAATTGACTGGAGATTTGATTGGATTTTTTAAAAATTTAATAAAATAGTACAAGCAGACATAGCCAGAGTAGAAAACAATTTAAACACTTGAAAACATTCAGTGTTAATGTTTAGAAATGTTTAAATAATACTTTGCCCATATTTGAGAACAAAACATGCTTAAAACACTTTGGAGTTGTTTTGATATTTCAACAGCCTAGTCTCCCAGCTGTACTTGAATGCAGCATGGGTAGCTGTTGGGAAAACACCCTTCTCGTCAACGGGGATTCCTATGGCTTGTGTTTTCTCCAAACTAAGGAGTTTGGGCTGATTGGATGCTACTGGTAGCCATGTTGGACATCATTTGGTTTTTCTCTAGTATCAGTGATGTTTCCATTTAGCTTGACTTTGTTTCAGGTGAGTCATTCAGTTCAGTGCAGAGCGTGTTATGGACCTTATTGCTGTTGAAAGATGTGTTCGCTGACAAAGTTCTGGTTCAGTCCATCTTTCTTTTTCTACTAAACCATTAATGTTCCCATATAGCAGAGTTTATTGATAGCTGAGAGTCTTTTCTATTTTTTTTCTTGGTGTCGCTTTTTAAAGTTGCACTGCGGAAACGTTACTCTGCGCTCTGAGTTCTGCACATAAACATTCTTAATGTGTTCAAGTTGAAAACAGCTGGATTCGTTTCGTACACGTTAATACAAAAACATGTACCGTTACACCCTTAATCTCCAGTAGCAATCAGTCTTGCAACAAATATAAAGAGGCTTCTGAGTGAAGCCTATTTCTGTATGAAAGTGTCATGACTATCATGGTAATATGTCCATCCTGTTATTAAGGGGAACTTGCCAAGGGGCATTTAAAACCAACTCGTAGTGGTGATGTGTGTAAAGCTTTTACCCTGTGTGTATATTTTTTACTTTGTGTATATCTGGGTGCATACGTATATATTTCTGCACCTAATTCTTGTTTTTGTTGTGAAATAATCTCAAAAACCAAGTGGTACTGCAGGACATGATGTCATGGACTCCTTGTGGTTTCAACCTAGAGTTTTTGTGCTCGTCTGTCTCATTGCACCCCATTGGTCTGATTTTCAATCAGGGAAACATTGTCAAAATTGTTTAATTAGCTCCTTTATTCAGATTTGATTTTCAGAGCCATATAGGCTGAAATAACACCTCTCTGGGGATGTGACCCGTGACTCATTTTAAAAGCTAGCTTGAGCTACATACTTGACCTTTTTCCTGGAGGAAAATAAGAATGCATTTGGGAGCGTTGGATCAACGCAGCTACCCTCATGAATTCCTCCCTCAGAGGGGTTTTTAAGTCTTGCTCCTCGCTGCCGTCTCAACTCTTTCATGATTTCCCCTCAATCTTCATTCAGGAGGAATGTCTGTAGCCTTTAGAACAAATGAAGCCCAGTAATAAAGGCTATATATCCACTGATTGACTAAAATATCTTAACTCCATTCCCATCACTTTCTACATTAGTGACAATTTGAACTGCCTCTCTCTATTACTCCCATGTTAGTTGGAGGAACTTAATATTCTGATATGACCTTTTTTTGCATACATTGATCATTTTTAACCACTAAACTGCTTAAAATCGACCTAACCTGTTGTTTTTTTGGGTGGGGTGGTTCAACTGTTATAGTAAGTGAACCATTAGGGGAAGTCATTTGTTTTCATTTTAAAACTCCATAAAGAAACCTCCCTAACTGCTGTAATACAGAAGCAATAATGTTGGAGCGATCTGCACTAAGGCTTAGTTTTCATTTTAAACCTATGTGAGCTACTTTTGGAGCTCATTAATGGTGGTTGCTTGAAACATCCGTAGAGAACTACACCTAGTGTAGACATACCGTAAAAAAGGTGCACCATAGATCTACAGACCATTTTACAAAAAGTTAGAATATCATGGACAAGTGTATTTATTTGCATAATTGAATTCAGAACGTTAAACTTCCATAGATTATAGATTCAGGGCCCACATCTTAAACGATTTCAAGTATTTAGTTGTTTATTTGTCCATAATTTGGGCTTCCAGCTCATAAAACCTACAAAAACAGGAATTCAAAAAATCTACACTTTAATTTATATATCTACTTATTTTCAAATTACCTCATTTATTTATTTTTACTTAAACATAACATTGAAACATTTTATTTTTTATTAAATTAAAACAGTTTTTTTTCCATCTGACCACGATAGAAAACAATATCTGGTCTTTAACAACTTCTGAAGTTTTGGTTTGGAGCTCACAGTTGCCTTCACACCATGCCAAGATGGAAAGATAACAGCACTGACATTAGAGAAGTAAGTGTTGCTGCTCATCAATAAGGGAATTTCATTTTTCTACGGAGTCATATTGTTCTGAAGTAGGAATGATTTAAACCAGACTTTGCAGGCCTCAGCTAGCAGGTTAAATGCTGAAGTATGACCGAGTCTGGTGTGTGTGAAAGGGTTAAAGGAGGAAAGTGTCCTTATGGCAGCACCATCGGTTAGGATATGAACGAACCAGGACGTTTCTGGAACTGTGTCCTTTGGACAGTAGAAGGTGGAGACGTTTGGAGAAAACCAAACACATCACATCTGCACAAACACCTCGTGCCAACTGTAGAGCACGGTGGTGGAGGGCTGATGATCAGGGCTTGTTTTGCACAGTTTGGTGACATCAATTCCTGCCTTTTCATGGCTTACAAATGTGTCATTTTAAACTTTAATTTTTTGTGAGACAGAAAGTGTTTGTGTATTTCTTCTTCTCCTCTCACTCTGTGGGTTCAACACATTCCCATGCAGTCAGACGCGCCGTTAAACGGAGCGCCGCTGTGTTCTGGATTCAGGCAACACTGCTGAGTAAACTTCTTCCTCGCTGCTCATCACACGTCAGCAGAGTTCTGGAACATAGAGAACGGTCCTGTCACCATCGAAACAAGCACAGGCTGGCCCTTATTTGAAGACTTTACGCAAGTGTTCATAATATAGTTGGGTTATATCGACGCGCTTCTCAGCCGGCTCTCTGTGAATGTTGGGTTTACCTTCCAGAACTGAACTGATGCATTTAAAGACAAACAGCAGCATCTGCAGAGTGGAACACACAGTAATGCTATTTGACTAACCCTGATTGCCTCTGTCCTTCTCTCTTTCTGTTTTCTTCCAGGTAAGCACTTTCTCTGATCTCCGCCGGGGATGATAATGGAGGTGGTGGTTGGGTGGGGTGGGGGCACATTGTGCATCCTGTTGGACGGTTTCACGCAGCTGAAACGTGAGGCAGGAGCGATTAAGGTGACGCATCGAGCCGACGTGTCCGTAACAGAGATGCTCCCGGGTTCGGTTCTGGCGGAGTCAGCGGAACGGGTGACGATGAGGTGAATCCCCTCCCATCACACTCTATCCAGGGAGGCCGTCAGCGGACAAAGAGGAGAGGTTTGGATTTGAGGGTGTGTGCTCACCATGAGGAGTCTGTCAGACTGTTGTGTTGGATGGGTGCAGCAGTGTGTGCTCTGGAGTGTGTACGAGAGGCCTGATGAGTTTTGTTTTATAGTCTGCTGGCTAAGAAGCACTTTATTTTAGAGGCTCTGTGAGCTACTCCATCAGTTTGTTACATTTCTAGTCAAGAAGCAGGAAGACCTCAGCTGTTACAGACCATTTTCACTATAAATGAAGTATTCTTCAGTTTAAAAGAAGGCAACTGGAATTTTCTTGTTGCCTTGAATATGTTTCGTCTCTCATCCAAGAGGCTTCTTCAGTTCTGAAAACTGGATTGGGAGAATCAGATTTATGAGTCTAAGGTTAAGGCTCACTAATGGGGCTATTGTTGTACCTAACGAGGCTATCAGGGTAGCGTAAGCTTCTAAGCACCTAAGCAATCTTGGTGATGCAAGTGTCGTTAATGGTTAAACGACCCGGTTATGTAACTATGCTCTGTTTTGGTCACATGCCTCAATGTGTGAGTTTTGGTGAAACTTCTTTGGTAGGTAACTCAAGGCTGCTTTGTATGTGTTTGAAAGCGGGAATCTCAAACCACCTCCTCTGTTCAAGGTTGGTTTCATATGTTTTGCTTAGTAGTTAGAAGCTAATGCAACCCTGATAGCCTCGTTAGGTATAACGATAGCCCCATTAGTGAACTTTAAGATTAGATTTAAAAAACCTATATTTCCAATCCAGTTTTCAGAACTGAAGAAGCCTCTTGGATGAGAGATGAAACATATTCAAGACAACAAGAAAAGTCCACTTGTCTTTATTTAAACTCTAAAGAATATCATGTCCTGGATGACTGAGAATCCACACCAACGTATAAACTAAGTACTTATAAGGTATTGCAGCAGGTTTTTACTCCATACTTTAAGGGATAGTTCAGATTTTTCTTCATAGTTGGTGTTTCACCTCTGTTTGGTTGTTACTGATTTATCAGGTTATTTTTATTTATTGTGTTCTTTTCTTTCTTTTTTTTAATTCTTTTCTTTTTTTACATCTGTGTCTTTACTCTGAATCACGTGTGCGGAGGCTATTGGTTTTCTCTGAGATTCATCATTCTGCTTGTCTTGTCTTAGCGCTGCTATGAAACGCCAAAGAGAAAACCATTCTGCTTGAAGTTAAGCTAAGTTGATGTTAGCTGGTTATTTAGTTGTTGTACCTGCTGTGGCAACTAGCCTGTAGTCCCCTGCTTTACACACTGTTCCTAGCTTCCAGCTGTATGCAACAAGATGGTGCAACTTTCCCATTCTGCCTTTTTTTTTGCAAATACAAATATTTCCAACCAGATAAAGGCTCTTTGCTTTTCCTAAAGTCAATGTTTTAATCAGAGGTGGGTAGCAACTAGTAGTTGTTTGGAAAAAATATAACTTTCAGGGGTGGTTTTACTGCACCGTACCTTTTACTTTAGTAATAATATTAAGTAGGGATTTAAGAAAATATAGATATTTTATTTCCCGATATTGTATCGATATTCAAAAGAAAAATATCAGATTTTTTTTTCTCCTATTTTTTTAGGATATCAATGGAACCATTATTGATGACAGTCATTTTTGGAGTAAATATAAAAGTATGACTGGTAATTTGTGGCTGTTTTCACCTTCTTTTTTCCAGTGGATCAACTACATCTAGTGATAAAACTGGCAAGCCTGAATGTGTTCCACCATGTTGTCGAGTTACTATCGGTTAGCTTCTACTAGCAGAGTTGCTAACGGTTAGCTTCTACTAGCAGAGTTGCTAACGGTTAGCTTCTACTAGCAGAGTTGCTAACGGTTAGCTTCTACTTGCAGAGTTGCTAATGGTTAGCTTCTACTTGCAGAGTTGGTAACGGTTAGCTTCTGCTAGCAGAGTTGCCAACGGTTAGCTTCTACTAGCAGGGTTTCTAATAGTTAGCTTGTAATAGCAGGGTTTCTAACGGTTAGCTTCTACTAGCAGGGTTTCTAATAGTTAGCTTGTAATAGCAGGGTTTCTAACGGTTAGCTTCTACTAGGAGAGTTGCTAACGGTTAGCTTCTACTAGCAGGGTTTCTAATAGTTAGCTTGTAATAGCAGGGTTTCTAACGGTTAGCTTCTACTAGCAGGGTTTCTAACAGTTAGCTTGTAATAGCAGGGTTTCTAACGGTTAGCTTCTGCTAGCAGAGTTGCTAACGGTTAGCTTCTACTAGCAGGGTTTCTAATAGTTAGCTTGTAATAGCAGGGTTTCTAACGGTTAGCTTCTGCTACCAGAGTTGCTAACGGTTAGCTTCTACTAGCAGGGTTTCTAATAGTTAGCTTGTAATAGCAGGGTTTCTAACGGTTAGCTTCTACTAGCAGGGTTTCTGATAGTTAGCTTGTAATAGCAGGGTTTCTAACAGTTAGCTTGTAATAGCAGGGTTTCTAACGGTTAGCTTCTATTAGCAAGGTTTCTAATAGTTAGCTTGTAATAGCAGGGTTTCTAACGGTTAGCTTCTACTAGCAGGGTTTCTAATAGTTAGCTTGTAATAGCAGGGTTTCTAACGGTTAGGTTCTACTAGCAGGGTTTCTAATAGTTAGCTTGTAATAGCAGGGTTTCTAACAGTTAGCTTCTACTAGCAGGGTTTCTAATAGTTAGCTTGTAATAGCAGGGTTTCTAACGGTTAGCTTCTACTAGTGGAGATACGCTCTGTTTTCTCCTGCCCACAAAATCAATAGAGCCTTCTCGTGGGTGGTTGCAAGCCAAGGTACGATGAATGCTAATTTTTCCTGTGACGTAGAAGAGACTAGCTTTTCCTGACTTTCTCTTTTTTGCCGTCTATTTACTTTCCGCAGCTTATGCAGGCCATAGGGGCTGGAGAAAATGTTTAAGTGCAGCATGCAGATGCAGCTCTGAGTGACCAATCTTATTTCAAAAAGAACAACTTTTACACAGTTTCTCAGTGATCGAGATCTTTAAAGCTCCTCATAATCTGACTCCATCTTACCTCCGGGATTTTTTGCAACTCCACTACTCATCTGGAGCACTGAAGTCAAACAACCAGATGCTTTTAGATATTCCAAGATCCAGATTTAAAAGTAGAGGCGATCATGCTTTTGCAGTTGCTGCTCCTTGTTTAGGGAACATTTTCCCACCTTATGCCCAAAGTTTGAAAAACTTTAGGCCGCTGCTAAAGATGCACATCTACTCTATGGCATTTAAGTTTGGTAAGCCTGGCATGATTCATTTATGTTTTTGTGTTTTTTATGACATAAGTTTAGTATTTTGTTTTATTTGCATTGTTATACTTGCTTGTTTGTTATTTTTGTCGTACAGCACTTTGGTTCAGCTCTTATTGTTTTTAAGTGCTTTTTAAATAAATTGACTTTGACATAACAACAGTATTCAGCAATAGGTGGGGTAGAGGTAATAATGGGTTACTCCAGAACTTTTACTGCCTTCTCATTAATGGGGTTTGAAAAACCTTCCACTAGCCCCACAGCAGCTCATCCCTACCTCAGTCAGTTCAGCTCACCCAACAGGGGCCGCTCTCTGCTTTTCCAAATCCAGTGTTTTTCATTGACTTCTTTTATTTTCCAAAGATAATGTTTGACAGTAGAGGGTTCCGACTCAGTTCTTGGTTGACTTCGACTTGTTCCGGCATATTCTTAATCGATTAGATGGATGAGATGATTTGCCTTGGCAAAGATCATTATGGGTAGTAAACCGCAAATGCATCTCTAGACCAGAGCCTCAGTTCAAAAATCTTTAGCAGGATCTATCTGCAAAGTCACGTCCCCAAAAAAATTACAAATGTAAGTGTACTGAAGGTAAGCTACTGATTACTGATAACTACTTCCTAGAAGCCCAGTTTAAAAAAAACGTGTTTATTTACAAATCCTCCCTAGCTTAAATTAAATATTATTTTCTTTCCTAAATTTCATTATTTTCTGTTTGTTTAAAGGTTTTTAAAGTCACCCACCCGATGTAGGTCGGCCTTACTGGTAGAAATGTGAGACTGAAAATAGGCAGAGCTTATTTTCTTAGCTTCTACCTTTCTGCCGTTACCGTGGCGCTGTCAAATCCTCCGCATGCATCCGAAATACCAGAACGGCACACACTGAGCCGAAGGGGGGAAAGGGAGCAAATAAATAAAGTAGAATAACACTTGACTGACACAAAGCTGCTACAGTTTGCTCTGCTCCACGACAGATCCCCAGCACATTCCCGACTCCATTATGGCCTCAGTTTGTGTTGGCTGGGCCGACGAATACGGGAGCATTTTCAGGGCGAATAATAACCACACAGAACAGCTGCAAACACAAGTCATTATGGGTCCAACTGAAACCTCAGCAGCACGCTCCGAGTGTCCATTACCGACTGTTAACTCCAAACCCGCAGCAGTCCGGACTGATGGGTCTCTTTGGGTTGTTTTTTATTTATTCTCATGTTGTAAACTGGCACGGGTGTATAAAAAAGAAGAAAAAACGACAAATTATGGCAAACAGCCCTGACAGATTCATTATGTTTAACCCAAGCTACAGAGTGGAGAATTTGATGTGTTTTGACGTTCTGCTCTGCCAAAATCTCTAATCTGCCTCGCTGACAAGTTGCCAGGATGCAAAGTAATGAGGCACTCTGAGAGCGACTCACTCCCGATCCCTGAGTCGACTGTAAATTGGGCGGCGTGTGTGAATTCTCATCGTGGAGTTTAGTAAAGAACACAGACGAGTCCTGTGGTATTCTTCACCTTGAGCTTTACTTTAACAGTTCCCACCATGGTAATAGATCAATGGTTGCCATGGTTTCCCACTAAATCCCTGGTCTCCAATGTTTTCTTTTCAATTAATTTGGTCATTTGAAAAACAGCTGGGCACATTCCTGCAAACGTGTGTGTGTGTGTGTGTCAGATTAACTCAGACTAAACTGGAGGGTCTGAACATTCAACAGTCCAGCAGTGTTGCTCTCTGATGTGTTATTAATGGGGATTTGGCAGCAGTGCAGGTTATTTGTTATCCAGGAGTTAATGATGTTAATGCATCACAGGCACCAAATGTTGACAGCATAAAGTTATTGTTGACTGTATCCATGGAATTGGGTGGGTTGTTTTTTTTGTTGTTGTTTTTTTTTTTTATCCTTAAAGCACGGGGTGTCCTAAGGGCTGGCTGGGGACCAATTGTGGCCCCAGACCACGCTTCAAGAATAGTAGGTTTTTGGCCCCCAGGGAGGGATGCAGAGATGATTAATACAGTCGGATGTTGAAAAGAGAGAAGAGATTCGAGATGCACGAAATTACGCAGAAGATTCCGACTCTGATGTCATCTTTTGTCCGGATGGAGCGGACCCAGCAGTCGGTGCTTCTGTCACACACAACAACTAAAGACCAAACGCTTTAACCCCTTCAGATTCCTGCCATTTTCCCCCCGAAATGTCTTTAGCTGGATCTGATCTTTACGACAACAACAAACTGCTTCTGGTACACATCAGAAGGTGCTCACTAGCACGCCGCTTCTGTATCGAAAATGCTTTATGCACGGTCATGTTTTATGTATTCATGGACCAGACTTTGAAAAAATAAATGCAGAGCATCTTTGTTCAGCAGGCAAAACCTATTTCCGTTTCAAGCCTTCATGCTTTGCACATCTTTCATAACAGCCACTAGCATTGTGTCAATAAGTATAACGCTAACTGAGTGTGAGAGTCTCAGCGTTTTACCCTGCAGTGGAGCAGACGACTTTAACAGGTTGTTATTCTGAGCCATTAATCTGATTTCTGAGCCAAGTCAAAGCTATCATGTTCCTTTAAAAGATGATAAACAGTTTAGGATTGTAAGAGGAATGTGTTGTACGACAGAAAAATGACAGTGGAAATCCAAACCAGCTGATACAGCCACTTTAGAAAGTATCAGGAAAAAAGAAAACGGTGACAGATCTGCTCCGTGTACATTAAATCAGCTTGAACCTTTTTGTTTCATCTTTCATCCTGTGCTAACAGGGTTTCTCTTTTATTTTTCTCCTTCGTTGACATTTTAAAAAGGTGACACAGCGTCTGTTAAGTTCGGATCAGTTTTTCCGTCTTTGTTTTCCATTCTGCTCATTGCATGGTTCCCCGTGGGGAGCTGAAAAGGTTTTAACACACCATCAGTGTCAAATATTGGAAAGGAAATTATCTTCAAATTTAGACAAGTAGAAAATTAATTACATTTCAAATATTAAAAGCAAACCAGAGCAAACTGAACACTGCAAGAAACAGACTGTATGAAATTACATGTACTTAATTCTGTTTTACGAAACGCAGATTTCATCTCATCGCAATCGATTCAGATGATTCTGGGATAATAGTCTGTCCATCGTATATACCCGCTTGTCCTAGCAGGGTCACTGAGCGGCAGGGCAACCAAGGACACACACACCGATTTAGAAAGACCAAATAACAGTCATGTTTGGGACTGTAGGAGGAAGCCGGAGTACCTGGAGGGAACCCACACATTTAAACCCCATACAGAAAGACCCCAGGCTGGGATTCGAACCCTGGACCTTCTTCCTGCAAGACAACAGTGCTACCAACTGCTCCACCGTGCATTCATGCAGTTCAACTCAGAACCTGTTATGTTGCAATACAATCAAAATCAATTAATCACTTAACGCTGTAGCCCAGCTGATTGCAGGAAGTGACTGACAGAAGCAATCGTCTTACTCTGAGAAAGCATGTGGGGATAGTGGAACGGAACCGCTCACATTCAGCAAGATAAAAACTTCCAGGCCTCGTATTGGCGGCCATCCGGTGTGTTTGGCTGGGCCAGGGGTTCTTTCTGTCAGAGAGAGTAGCTAAGAGGATACAGAGTTATTAACCCATGTAGCTCTGTGACTATGTCCAGTAAATAGAAGCATCTAAACGCAGAAACAGTGAGCCAGGTGTACTTTCTGTGGAAGGAAAGAGTACTCAAAGTTAATGGCAGCTAAACTAGGTCAAACATTACATCCAGGAAGAACCACAGAGATGCTGGCCCACACTGAGTTACTGACTCTCATAGCTCTGTGAAACACTCTGTCCGGTAAAGAGACGCATTTAAATGCAGAAGCATTGAGCTAGGAGCACTTTCTGCAGAAAGGAAAAAACAGAGTGTACTGGGTAGATGGCAACAATAGCTTCATCCAAGACTGTCAATAAAAGAGACAAAATGAGATGTAAATGCTGAAACAGTAAGCAATAATAGAATAATGTTGATAATGACAGCAGTAGTTTAGTCAGTTAGAGGAACTGCTATTGTGAAAAAAATGCACCAGTAGTACTTTCTGTGGGAAGAACAAACTAACAGTCTAAAAGTCATCAGAGTTGGGGGCAGCGTTAGTTTAGCAGCGGTTCTATCTGGGACCGAAACACAGCTGAACACAGAAACAATGAGCTGAAGCACTTTCTACCAACAGAGGCTCTACACAACATTCAAGAGAAAAAAAGACTCCATCATGAATCTGTTCAGGAAAGAGACATAACCTCACTTTCTACCTTACCAACTGTTCGGTCCTCATTTAAATTTAAACAAAACCGTTTTTCCAACTCATGAAGAAGAATTTAAAAAAGCCAGATGGCCAAACTGCTTGTGGCAAAACTCCCAAAGCCATATAAGCTCAATGAAATAGTTTCATTATCCTTTTATTTATTGCTGAGAGATGAGTGCAGTTAGGCTGTAAAATCTGTGCAAGTGTAGCACAGGGCATCATTTAATATTAATATCCCGCTCTTTATTTTATTCCAAGTAGTAAACAGTTACTGCAGCTTGTCAAAGTAGATTGACCTCCCTGGTGTTTTTAATGACAGTCACTGGACACCAAGTCATTATCCCATAGTTAAAAAACTGAAGCAGCAGATTTGATAAGAGTAGAGATCTAAAATAATAAACCTCTACAGAATTTATACGTCTGGTTATTTTAAAGCTAAAGGCCCGGACCTCCTAATGTACATAAGCATTGGATTAGTTTATCAAAAAAAGTAAAAAGGGGACCAACAAGATAGAAGGAGAAAGGGAAAAAAGGTGAAACAAACAAAGGGAAAAGTGGAAAAAGGGAACAGGAGAAAAATAGGGAAATAGGAAAGGGGGAGAAGAAGGAAAAACTGAGAAAATAAGCCAAAAGACAGTTTAATCCAAAAAGGAAAACGGTAAACAAAGAGGGAGATCAGAGAAAGGAAAAAGCGTGAATAAGGAAGGGGGTAAAGAGGAAAGAGAGACTTAAAAAATAAGAAAAATAGGGAATAATAGGGGAAAAGAAAGCTAAAATGGGAAAAAGTGACTAAAAAGTGCATTTTAAACTTTTTGTGGTAAAGCTACTGGTAGGCATTTTATTTAAGAACTGTTACATAAAATAAATTGTCCTTGGACTCTGCTCCTCTAACCTGTGGGGTTCCACAAGGGTCGATTCTGGGCCCATTGAGACAGATCACCAGAGACCGTAGAGGGAAGCCAAGAAAAGCACTGGAGGAGGTCAGCTACAGAGGCAGATGACGAACTTCCAGCTGATTACAACAGATGCTAAAAGATTGCATCTGAGCTTTAAAGGGGTTCCACTCTACAGATGAGAGGTTCTGATCCGTTGACCTCTGGGCCCTGATGGTGCAGCCTGCTTTAGAAGCTCAGAAAGTGCAAGTAAATGTGTGTCACCATGCAGGCGTAAAATCTGCTGACATTTGCTCCTCCTTCTGAAATGCCATGTCCGGAGCTACCACTGAAGGTAAAACACCGACTTCCTACTTGTCTTCCCTAGACTTTGGTGTCGGTAGCTGGTACTGGTGTTTCAGACACGCTGTATGTGGTCCTGGGTCGCGTTTCGCGTCCATGTCATATTCATGACCTTCCGCCGAGCAGAAGCCATTTTTCCTGTCGCTGTTAGGCCGAGTCGGTCGCAGCAGCTCATAGCGACAGATCTGATCTGAATGCTGATCATACCGTCAGATTACAAGGTCCTGGCTGCAAATGCAGCTTCTTATCTGTACACCTCTACATTTATAAACCCGGGTCTTATCATTGGATTCAGTCAACTCCATATTTAAATGTTGATCCAGATTTGTTACTGAGGACGGTTGGAGTCATTGTCTTGTATTGTTTGCTTTAAATGAAAGCCAGTCCATTCCAATCATTGGAACAGATGGTTTGTTCAGGGCTAGTAAATGATCTCCTCTCTGCCGGCCTCTATCTCTGTCTAACTAAATAGAAACTGTCCGCTGATAAATAGAGAGCTGGATTCACTGCCTGAGAATACAGATTACCGATTTCACCTCGTACGGTGAGGTTTTCTAGGAAAGACTGTTGCCTCATGGAGATGAAAACAAATTGTGACAAGACTCCGTGGTCTCCAAGAGAAGGAACCTGCAACACATTTTATCAAAGCCTTAAAAATGTGACACTAAGTAGGAAGAAATCAGGTGCCAGTCAAGTCAAAGGTTTTTAGAATAAACATATCAGTAACAGGTTCATGAAAGCATCGAGCTGCAGTCTTGAGTTACACAAAGCGGTAACATGAATGGTCCAGTTCTTAATTTCAAACAAACACTCATTTCCTTCTTTGGGGTTTCACACAGATAACAATATTCTCCAAGATGGGCAACAATTATTGCTTCGAACATCATCATTATTAAAAATGTCTGAATTTCATGCCGTCTGTCAGTGAAACACATCAACGTTTAAAACAGTACACTAGACCCCTGGTATTCAAGGGGGTTAGGAACCACAACTGCCTGTTAATAGCTAAACTCTGCAGGTACTTGAGACCCCCTCTAAAAAGGCTTAGAACTGCCTATTTTAATAGTTCAGACACCAAATATACCTTAATATTAGGGGTGTAATGGTACATGCGTTCGTATTTGGATTTTTCAGCACAGCCCTGTCAGTTCAGTACGCGCCTGTACCGAACGAATACAGCTGTTTTCTACCTGAACACATGCAAAATGTTTATGTGCTAAAATATGGGCCAAGTATTATTTAAACATTTCTAAACATTAACACCGATTGTTTTCAAGTGGTTATATTGTTTTCTACTCTGGCTATGTTGGCTTGTACTATTTTATTGATTTAAAATAAAAATCCAATCAAATGTCCAGTCAGTTCTATACTTTCAACTTTTTAAAGTTAAAGAACATAATACAATCTAATTAATTTCAGGAATTGAAAGGAAGAAATTAAAAAAAGGTTCTTTGTTTAATGCTAAAAAAAGTAAAAATGTGCAAATTTTTATTTATTTCGCTTGATTAATGTGTACCGAATGCGTACCGAACTGTGATTATTGTGTACCGTTACACCCCTTCTTAATATGCATCAATATGCACCATGGAAACCGTCTTAGCTCTAGTGCAGCAGCTAAAATCTACAGTCTTCGCTCTTGGTGTTTCAGCCAATCAGGACCAAGGAGAATGAATTGTGGTCCTGGATTGGCTGCTTTGCAAATGCCAGCCAATAGTGTGTCAAGCAGCATTGTGCATAGGCATTTTCAACTGGCCAAGATTTATTTTCTCTTTAATATTTTAGATACATTCTACGAAGGAAATCCACACATAGGTGCTGCGAATACTGAACAGTAAATAAGTGGGTGTCTACTATATTTGTGAATAGTCTGCTTGCTGGGACCCTTTTTCTGTTGCACTTCCTGTGGTGTTGCACTGCTCCTTTTTCCCTTGTGACACCTATTGTTTTGGAGGGCAGCTTCAATGTTTAGATGTTTTTGGAAATGGGGCGACTGTTGCTCGGTGAGTAGAGTAGTTGGCTTGTAATCAGAGGGTTGTTGGTTCAATTCCAGCTTCCATCTGTCACGTGTCAATGTGGCACTTAACCTACGAAGCTCTGTACTGGTGTATAAATGTGTGCATGTTTGAGGGTGTGAATGTGGCTCCAGTGTAAAGCACTATGAGTGGTCAGCATGACTATGAAAGCGCTATATAAGTTCAGTCCATGTACCATAATTTGAAATGAAGAATATCTGTATAGGCATGTAGAAATGTAATTTTGGCGATTGCTGTATGTTTATATCTTGTTTTGTCTTCCTTATTTGCTCCAGTTCTACAAGAAAAAAATGCTACAAAAAGTCAGATTGCATTTCTCACTTCAGTGGTCTACCACATGTGGATCGCTGGAGATGTTTTCTCTTGTACAACTTTTACACTTTCCACATAGTTTGTTCTGCCAGTTTTACCTTTCTATGATGTTGCTTCATCTAGAAGTCTTTTGCCTGTCTCTTAAACACAGTAGAGCAATCTGTGTCCCCACCAAGTGCACATATGCAAAAGAAGTAAAGACAATATAACAGAGACTAAACGGAAGCAAAAACTAGGCTAGAGCTGATCTCATCATCGGCAAAGATGATAATCAGGCAACTATAGCAGTCCTTTCTTATCCAATGTGTATGCTACAAGCAAACTTTCATATTAAATCTTCTCTAACTTTTACTTTTGACCATTGACTATTCATTTTGTTTTGCAAGTTAATGGGAAATTAATATATTTATTATGCTTTGCATTTTTAAGAAATATTTAATGTATATTAGAAATTATTAAAATGCCAAAAATGACTTCCTGCATTAAGAAAATATCAAAAAGCCACTTTAGGCCGAGTCTAAACATGTATGCAGCTATAGAATTTACAACCCTGAATTAGTCGGTAAAAGATTAAACCAGAACTCGCTGAACGTGTCTGGAGGCCCCCATCAGAGAGCGCCAGAGCTGTAGGAACTTTGAGGCAAGGCAACTTTATTTGTACGGCACACTTTCAACAACAAGGCAATTCAAGGTGCTTCAATGATTAGGAGATAGAGTAAAAACACCAATAAAGCATAAAACACACAAAAAACATATGAGACATTAAAACATTATTTAAAGGCAGCTCTAAACAGATACGTTTATAGCTTTGATTTAAAAGAACTCAGTGTTTCAGCAGCCTTGCAGTTGTCTGGAAGTTTGTTCCACATTAGAGGAGCCAGGGGGGGGTTGGTATACTAACAATAGATCTTCAACATACATGTAATGATTTATAAACTAGTAGGAGTATTTAGAAGTCTATTCTCTGAGCTACAGGGAGCCAGTGTAAGGACTTTAGAACTGGGGTGATGTGCTCTACTTTCCTGGTTCTAGTGAGGAACACGAGCAGCAGCGTTCTGGATCAGCTGCAGCTGTCTGATTGACTTTTTAGGATGACCTGTGAAGACGCTGTTGCAGTAATATCCTAATATCAAGGGGCTTTCATTCTTTGTGAACTTGGAACATTGTTGACAGTTATTAATGTTTAGGACCAACTGATATGAAATATGATGGAATCTTTTTCAAACTGTGGGGTGTAAGAGATTCTTTTTGACTGCACCCAAACATTAGCCCCACATGGTTTGTTGGCAAACACCTCACTGAGTAAATGGATAATTAACATCTTATTATATGTTCATCACCGCTCTGTACAATCTGTTTGTTCTAATTTTACATGAGGAAGGCGATCTTTTTGTCTTTAGAGTGACGTCACACATCCTCCCGTACCTGTATCTGAGCACCTGAAGTTCACCTGCAGCCCTGCAGACGACTCGCTGCATGACAGCTTCCTGGACTGGAAATCAGTTCGTCTCTCCTCTCTAATTTGGACATGCAGTCAGCTA
This sequence comes from Valencia hispanica, assembly GCA_963556495.2. Classification (NCBI taxonomy): domain Eukaryota; kingdom Metazoa; phylum Chordata; class Actinopteri; order Cyprinodontiformes; family Valenciidae; genus Valencia; species Valencia hispanica. The sequence continues at coordinate 3,635,800 of OY747715.1, read as the reverse complement.
GGCAGAGTCCAGGGGACGGTGATGGTTGCCCACCATCAGAGGTCTGTCAACCAATAGCTGGTCTCGTCCATCTGTCCAACCCTGCGCAGCAACACAGGTCGTTTGGACGGTGGCACCGGCCAAGCTAACAGAAGAGCCATTAGGAGCTTCTCCAGTAACTTGTGAAGTTATAGCTCTTAGCACCCATCAGACAGGCACCAGGCAGGAGCCCCCCAGATTCAGAGACGCCGCTCCTTACAGTGCTTGACCTGGCTGACCCATTTCTAACCCTCCTGACCACTTCAGCCTCCAATCTTTTGTCACACTGTTGTTTGTCTTCCTTTTTCTACCTTTGCATTTCATGCAATTTGATAAATCAATGACAAAGATCATAAAAAGAAAAATCATTGTAGGGTTCCTACATTTGCTCAGATTGTCGACCCAAGGATTTCAGTATTCCAGATCGTATAAATTAAGTTGCGTATGGAGGAATATGTTTATTTCCAGATTTGATTCCCTGTCCTCTTGTCTCGGTACATATTTGGGGTTCGGTACGTTTTTAAAACAGTTCAAACAAGAAAAATTAATACTAATGTGCACTATGAGTTTAAAAAGCAAATATTTTACTTTGATCAGCATTAAACAAAGAACCTGAATTCATTCATTTCAATTCCTGAAATTATATTTGAATATGTTCTATAACTTAAAAAAGTCTAAAGTATAGAGCTGACTGGAGATTTGATTGGATTTAAAAAAATAAGATAGTACAAGCAGAAATAGCCAGAGTAGAAAACAATAAAACCACTTGAACAGTCTGTGTTAATGTTTAGAAATGTTTCAATAGTACTTTGCCTGTATTTGAGAATAAAACATGCTTGACCAATTAAGGAGTCGTTTTTAATATTTCGACAGCCTAGTCTCCCAGCTGTACTTGAATGCAGCATGGGCAGTTGTTGAGAAAACCCCTTCTCATCAACGGGGGTTCCACCGACTTGCATTTTCTCCAAACTAAGGAGTTTGGGCTGATTGGATGCTACTGGTAACCATGTTGGACGTCAGCTGGTTTTTCTCTAGTATCAGTGATGTTTCCATTCAGCTTGACATTGTTTCAGGTGAGTCATTCAGTTCAGAGCAGAGCGTGTTATGGACATTAATGCTGTTGAAAGATGCGTTCAGTGACAAAGTTCTGGTTGGGTCGTCTCTCTTTTTCTACTTTCTTCCATGAATGTTCCCACATAGCAGAGTTTAGTGATAGCTGGGAGTCCTTTCTGTTTTGTTTTGGTGTCACTTTTTAAAGTTGGGCTGCAGAAACGTTGCACTGCGCTCTGAGTTCACCACATAAACGTTCTGCATGTGTTCAGGTAGAAAACAGCAGAATTCAATCGGTACATGTGCGTTCCCAACCGACAGGGCTGTACCAAAAAATACAAACGCGTACCGTTACATCCCTAATAAATACATTTCTAAAAAGAAGTTCATCCATCCGTTGGCCTGCCCCTCCATCTCTCTATCAATCCATCACTTCACTGTGGAACATTTTTTATTCATGCTGGTTGTTGGACATCATGGGAAAATATTATTTGGAGGCTTTGTAATTAAGTTCTAGAGATTAAACTCTTTACACTAGTAATATTTGATATATCAAAGAAAAGAATTTCAATTTCAATAAATCTGTTAAATGACTGAAACAGTAATTTGACATATACAATTTGTATTGGGATTATGTACAGCAATTCCTACCTTAGTTAAAAAAACAAAAACATTTTGGTTCATTCAAACAAAGATCCATATAATGTTTTAAAAAAATCTTACTTTAAAAAATAAATAAAAATAATAATAAAAATTAAAATTAAAAATAATAAACAATTGCATGCAAAAATGCATTTTTTTTTTTAGATTTGACTTTTAAACCTTCTACATTTACTTATTGTTAATGTGCCTCACCCCCGGTGTGAAGGCTGCATAGTTAACCAAAAGGTAGAAAGTAAAAACAGAAAAACACGCATGCTAGCATAGCAAACACTAACGTAAATCTTTTTGTGTTTTTCCTCTTCACCTCGCCAGTATGTCAGATAATCTCTGGATTGTTGGAACAATCATCTGTGACGTTTACTCTTCAATCCTTGAATTACAGTATGACGGACTGTTTCATCACATTACTCTGTCATTAAATGGCCCGACACGTGACAGGGCAGCGCCATGTAACTCGCAGATCATTATGAGCTGCGTTCACTTGCAGTTGTTTAGAGTAAATGTGTATTTATACTCCGCAGTGTGATTAAATGCATTTTTAACTTTTTTTTATTTTTAAAAATTTTTTTAACCTACATTTAATTTTTATTTATATTCATGTATTTTTACTTAATTTAAAAAAAGTAAATTAAAATGAAAAAAACATGCAATTTAAAGGCGTTATATTTATTAATTGATATAATTATTAAAAATGTCATGTTTAAATTCAAGCCGCATTTCATACACGAATAATAATTTTAAAAAACAGACACAAAAATCTGATATTTGAGCTTGGAAATCAAATAGAAATTTGGCTTGGAAAAAGTGTTGAAACAGTAACTCGACCCACGGAGAAAATGATTGCTTAATGTCATTTTCAAAATCAAACTGAGGCTTTTTTATCTCGGGTACAGTACAGGCCATGTTGTGTAAACTTCTGCAGCGCTGGTCCGTTTTCAGCTTTAGGTTCTCTCACCCATGTGGATGTAATCCCTCGAGATACATGCTGTTTTTATTCTCTCGACTTGATTATGATTCAGCAGCTCTGCCTGCCTCATTTGCATATTTATAATTTGATGACTCTTCTTTCATGAGCTGACAAGGCAGAAGATGTCTCTCTCTGCTAAAACAGACGGCCATGGAGTTTTATGTAGGAGGAGCACAATTTACAAATACTCCTCCAGGAGACTAATGCTGACCCACGGTATTAAAAACACAAAACAGGCTGCTCACTACCTCACATATACTGTATCCTCACTGGTTACTGGTACACCCATTTTAAATTCTGGTGGATTTCAATAAATTAGACTACTACTGAAAAGTTTAAGTAGTTCAGCTCAAGCACTATATGCATTCACTTCTCTAAGAGTAATTATGCTGATTTCATTTTCCAGCAGGACTTGGTACCAACCCACATTCACCATGGTAACGCCAGCAAACTGGTCTGACTGGAACCCAACAGAGAATCTGTGGATTATTGTCAAGGGGAAGATGAGAGACACTAGAACCAAGAATGCAGATGAGCTGTAGGCTCTATCAGAGCAACCTGGGCGTCCAGAACCTCAGCAGAACCACAGGCTGATCTCCTCCATGCTACGCCGCATTGATGCAGTAACTCATCCAAAAGGAGCCCAGACCAGTCACAGAGTGCAGATACCATACACTTACAAACACATTTCTGTCTGAAAGTCCATTTTTTAATTGCTCTGATGTCTTTTTTTTTTAAACCCTAAAAAAAAAACCACACCTGAAATTAATGTTTTAATATAACTGTTTAACTTTTTTAATTCAATTACTGAATAACTTCTCAATGATGTTCTAATTTGGAGACACTTGTGTAATTACATTAAGGCTCAGCGCTCCCCCAAATCAACCAAATTGGTGTTAATCCACAGGATTTAATTAAGCTGATCTAACTATTAATTAATGAATTAATTGTTAAAAGACTTGCGTTCCTGTGGAATAAGCGGTTTAAGTTTTGTTTCTGCTTTTAAATCATCTTCCTGTGAATTCTTTGAGTTTAACATTGTTCTTTTTTCCGGACGTGAAGCTGCTCTGTGCAACATGTTCCAGAAATCAGGAATCAGAAGGAGTAAAGCAACAGTAAGCCGGAGTTTCTCTGTCATCTAATCAGACCCCAAGCGGGGAAATTTGTTTGAGGATCTCAATTAGCATTCGGGCCTTAGCGTGTCTCCACAGCTCTCAGGTTCCCTCCTCTCTGTGGCGCCGCAGCCTGCGGTCGGATCCTCATTTAAAAGTCTGAGCAGGCAGATCTGGATCAGTCACATGGGGAGTCATCATTTATCTTCTCTTTATTTTAAGTGTCAAAGAGTAAAAATTAGGAGCATTTAGCTGGCGTTTATGTGGTTTTTTTTAGGGGGGAGGAAACGGAGCCTCCTGACTCCATCAAGGAGCGGGAAGTTGTCGTAGCCGGGTCCCCGGTGAGCGCAGACGCTCCACCGATCTGGGAGGAAAATAAAACTCCACCAGAGATCCAGGATGCAGGAGTCTTAATTAAGTCTGCTTTCTCTGATTGTGAGCTTTGTAGAGGCTCGGCTGCGTCTTGCCTTCCTTGCATGTGGGCGAGCCCCGTCGGAGGCGTGCACGTCCGCATGGCGGCCATTAAACGTGTCAACAGCAGCTCAGTGGAGAAAAACGATCTTTATTCAGTCCCTTTCCCATCGGCACGCCGTCTGCTTCACGACTTCACTGACTCTGATGACTTGGCTGTGTAGGTGACGGCCAGCTTCACCGACTTCACACGCCTACTCCCCAATCACCCCCCACCATTTTACCCAGTCCTTGTTAGGCAGATCAGCTCCACTTGTCAATCGGCGAGCGTCCGAACGCAGCAGAGGGGGGTAGAGTACCCCAAAAATGACTCAAGTAAGGTAAACAAGTAATTGGTACGGAATAACATCTGATCTAATGTTTTTGAAATGTCATCAGACAGACAAAAATATAAAGTTGTGGGCAAATTCAGGTATTTGAACGACTAAAATGAAAAACATTGATACAAATAAGTAATGTAATTACAAAATAAAAACATTTAGCCAGAAGAAGCGCTAAGTACATAATTTTTTTCAAAATGCCTGAAACTTTTCTGGGCACAGACTATATACATATATATATATATATATATATATATATATATATATATATATATATATATATATATATATATATATATATATATGTATGTATATATATACACTACCGTTCAAAAGTTTGGGGTCACATTGAAATGTCCTTATTTTTGAAGGAAAAGCACTGTACTTTTCAATGAAGATAACTTTAAACTAGTCTTAACTTTAAAGAAATACACTCTATACATTGCTAATGTGGTAAATGACTATTCTAGCTGCAAATGTCTGGTTTTTGGTGCAATATCTACATAGGTGTATAGAGGCCCATTTCCAGCAACTATCACTCCAGTGTTCTAATGGTACAATGTGTTTGCTCATTGGCTCAGAAAACCAATTGATGATTAGAAAACCCTTGTGCAATCATGTTCACACATCTGAAAACAGTTTAGCTCGGTACAGAAGCTACAAAACTGACCTTCCTTTGAGCAGATTGAGTTTCTGGAGCATCACATTTGTGGGGTCAATTAAACGCTCAAAATGGCCAGAAAAAGAGAACATTCATCTGAAACTCGACAGTCTATTCTTGTTCTTAGAAATGAAGGCTATTCCATGCGAGAAATTGCTAAGAAATTGAAGATTTCCTACAACGGTGTGTACTACTCCCTTCAGAGGACAGCACAAACAGGCTCTAACCAGAGTAGAAAAAGAAGTGGGAGGCCGCGTTGCACAACTGAGCAAGAAGATAAGTACATTAGAGTCTCTAGTTTGAGAAACAGACGCCTCACAGGTCCCCAACTGGCATCTTCATTAAATAGTACCCGCAAAACACCAGTGTCAACATCTACAGTGAAGAGGCGGCTGCGGGATTCTGGGCTTCAGGGCAGAGTGGCAAAGAAAAAGCCATATCTGAGACTGGCCAATAAAAGAAAAAGATTAAGATGGGCAAAAGAACACAGACATTGGACAGAGGAAGACTGGAAAAAAGTGTTGTGGACGGATGAATCCAAGTTTGAGGTGTTTGGATCACAAAGAAGAACGTTTGTGAGACGCAGAACAACTGAAAAGATGCTGGAAGAATGCCTGACGCCATCTGTTAAGCATGGTGGAGGTAATGTGATGGTCTGGGGTTGCTTTGGTGCTGGTAAGGTGGGAGATTTGTACAGGGTAAAAGGGATTCTGAATAAGGAAGGCTATCACTCCATTTTGCAACGCCATGCCATACCCAGTGGACAGCGCTTGATTGGAGCCAATTTCATCCTACAACAGGACAATGACCCAAAACACACCTCGAAATTGTGCAAGAACTATTTAGAGAAGAAGCAGGCAGCTGATATTCTATCGGTAATGGAGTGGCCAGCGCAGTCAACAGAGTTTAACCCCATTGAGCTGTTGTGGGAGCAGCTTGACCGTATGGTACGCAAGAAGTACCCATCCAACCAATCCAAATTGTGGGAGCTCCTTCTAGAAGCGTGGGGTGCAATTTCTCCAGATTACCTCAACAAATTAACAGCTAGAATGCCAAAGGTCTGCAATGCTGTAATTGCTGCAAATGGAGGATTCTTTGACGAAAGCAAAGTTTGATGTAAAAAAAATCTTCTTTCAAATACAAATCATTATTTCTAACCTTGTCAATGTCTTGACTCTATTTTCTATTCATTTCACAACGTATGGTGGTGAATAAGTGTGACTTTTCATGGAAAATACAAAATTGTTTGGGTGACCCCAAACTTTTGAACGGTAGTGTGTATATATATATATATATATATATATATATATATATATATATATATATAAAAACAAGGTAAAAAATAAAGTACTTCCAGTGATAATTTATGGTGTGTAGTATATATTTTCTTGATCTCAAACTGCAACAGCTAGCTCAACAGATTAGGAAAGCAAAGCTTGTGTAGAAACTGGGGGTGTAACGGTGCACCAATGATCTCGGTTCGGAACATTCCTTGGTTTCGATTCCACGGTTGGGTTCATCATTTTCTGTACAGTTAGGGAACAAAGTAAAAGTTTTTGTGAGATTTAAAATCAAACCGTAATTGCAGTAAATTTTCCACCAAATTGTACTTGGATAACTTAAAAATGTATATTATGGAATATAAAATACATAACATTTTCTTTTTTAGGAAACTGCAACATCAATACTTTAACTTTCTGTCAAAGTCAAGACAATGTGGGATATGAAATAAATATTTCAGACCGCCCCACTGTCTGTGTCAACAGTGGTAACAAGTTAATCGGGGTTAAGCTGTTACCTGATCCAGCTGATAGGAGGTTGCATGAGTTATACAGGTGAGGTGGGCGGAGCTACAGCGCACTGCTAGTCTACTGGTTTGATCCCAGCTGCAGAGTTCCTTTTCACACAGGAGCCTCGGTTTCTAACTCCAGAGTTTCTCCTGGTTTCATGTGTAATATTTTTATTTGGCCTTTTATATCCTTTTGTATGCAATAAAAACAAAAAATATTTGATAAATAACTTTACTTCAGTATTTATGTGGGACACTCTGATGGAGGTGGTGCTCCTTTACTGACTAATTCCTGGAAGAAACCTTTTTAACCCACATTATGACAGCCAGATGTGCAGTCTGCTTATAACTTTATTGCTACCCTAAGAGAACGGCACTAACGAGGGCAGCTAAGCGGGGTCCTTTGACTCGGTAACATCTGTGGTTGCTAACATCAACCGTTGCTACCGGAAGATGGTAGCCAGTAAAAATAAAAACGCGTTGTTCTGGAACACCGGAAAGCCGAAGTGTTCCCAAACAGGAGGCTTTAAGGACGGAAGTGGGCGTTCAACCTGCTGCTGGAAGTAACTTCTGAGGCTGGGCTGCTCTCTATTGGTTGACATAGTCTAATGTGTTGCAACGCATTTATGCTGATCCATGTAATGTTGCACCACTAGCAGAAGCAGGTGATCTCCTTTGGTAAACTGTAGGTGTGTCTCTGACGCGCTCTTCGTTCAGCGAAGTTACTCACAGTAGGCAGAGCATCCAGAAATGTTACCCAAGTAAAAGTAGTGATACTTCATAATAAAATTTCTTCAAATAAAAGTGAAACGTACAGTGTAGTGAAACTACTCTTAAAAATACATTTTATTTTAGAAAGTTATTAGAGTAAATGTAAGTAGTTCCTATCCGCCTGGGGAAAGCGGCGGTTTTAAGGTGCTCCGCTGAGCTCTAGCTGCTTCATCTCATTAAGTTGCAAACAGAGGAATCCAAGTACCTGCCTGAGCCGTGATGGGCCCCCTAAACTTTAATCATCACCGCTGACCTCACTCATCAGCACCAGATTAAAAAACAATTGCTCCTTTGCCTGGATTTCCATTACGGCACCTCGCTGGGTGTATATATTGGCTCCCGTCTGTCTGGCTAAATTATTTTAATCAATCAAACAAGCTCATTTAGAACAGAGACTGAGATGCAGATAAAGCCCAACCCTCCCACTGCTTAAAGACGATACTTAACCAATAAGGAGGGTCATGCAGGCAGATGAAGAACAACAGCGCAGCTCTCCAGGGAGGCGGTGTACAGCTGACGTTTTTATGAAGCCATCGCATTTAAAAAGTGAGTTCAGAATCACTCGGGTCTCCGGGGAAATTCACTAGATCGGCTCCAAGCCTGTCTAATGAGAACGACTTAAAGAGAAAACCTGCTGCACGCTTCAGAACGCACTAAAAAGAATAAATAGCTCTTGCATTATAATGGCACTCTGCATTAGTTTTATTCGGCTCATACCTGACTGAGAATAGATGACAGAGCTTTCCAGAGTTTATGGAAGAAAACTGCAGAAGCACAAAAACGTGGCAGGATTTGCTGAGAGGCGGAAGATGAATAATAAATGCCGGGCTTTGTTTCCTCCTCGGATCAGAAATAAAGTTGTTTTCGCACTGATCTGTGCTGAATCTCAACAAGATAGACGTTCATAACCAAACAACATTTCATAGTCTCAGCCTTCGTTAGGTTTTTAATACATATCTGGAGTTGAAGCTCATCTCATGATGTCGGTTTGCTCACTTTGAGTGTCTGTTCTTGGTGGAATATACAGCAGCTCTACAAAGAGACCACACCCCTGGTTAACTTCCATAGAGACCAGCGTCTTTCCACCTTTACTGGGAAATGTATCCCGCAAAACAAACCAATCGGGTTAGAGGGGACAATGTGAAGAATAAAAAAGCTGCAGCAACCTGATTGTAACCTCAGACCATCTTGAATCTTTGCAACTCCTTGAGATGGTATCACCTCTCCACCAGAGGTGGCGCTAGACATTTTGGTTGTCTGTCATTTTGACTGACAGACTCAAGAAAATCCAGTTATAATTCTAAGTATTATTCCCTCTGAACAAGCTGAACAGAGAACTACATCTAAAAAATGTAATCAAACGAACAGTTCACCTGCTGTGGTCTGAACACAGTTTCACATCTTCCTCCTGCTCCACCTGGAACTGATCACCTGATTGTGTGTAATCTTAAAGTGGGATTGCTGCAGAGGTTTCTGTCATGAGGTTTTGGATTTTTGCCTCGAACAGATGACTTCTCACGGAGGTTTAGATTTTCTGGAGGCTGAATCCGCGCTCCGCTGCCACACTGGAGACTGGAACTAAAGCGCCACTTCAGCCAAAGTTTGGAAATCAGGGAACGTTTCTCCAACTGAAGGTATCTGAAGTTGAGAAAGACTCTCTGAACGAGCCGTTTCCTGACCCGCAAGCGATCGCTTCAGTGGGAGGACATCCCCCATCATGCACTGGTGGTTGGCACGACACCAGGCTCTTCGGAGCGACGCTCTCCAAAGCCTCAGTAACGTTTCAACGCGCTGTCAGCTCCCGGTTAGAGAGATGCATGGAGTGCGGTGTCCAGGTCTGAGATGATGCTCAGATGCTCTCATGGGAATCTGTTTCTTTTATTGATTTAGTTCCCTGAACTTTGTGTAAAGTAGAAAATGTCTGTGCGTCTGCATCAAGTGGTCAGAAGTGTGAATGCTAAACTTTCAAAATGATGGACAGCCGTCATATATTTCCGTCACCGTTTTTATTTTTATTTTACACAGTCAAATATGTAAAATAATGGGTTAACGTGACTCCTGCTCTCCACGCTGCCTGGCCAACCTTCACCAGATCTCCGGTTGTCTTGTCCACAGCTCTTTTCAAGAGACTCCCCAGATTTTCAGGCAGATTTCATTCTGGACTCTGCTCACATTTTCATTCAGCTTGACAAAAACTCCAATCTGTCCGAAAAGAAGTGAGCCCATACCATGATGCTGCCACTACCATTCTAATTATTGATTTTTTTACTTTTATCATCGTGATCGGGTCATGATGAAAATTATTGTAAGTATTGTTCACTTCTGTCAGCGCTATTTCCAGCCTGCGTACCTCTAAACTTAAACTGAGGAAAATAACGCATACCAAAACCTGATTGAATGGTAACTACATCCTTAAATCCAAAGATTTTCCCATCTTTTGTCCTCCAGTCTCCGTAGCTCTCAACCCTTCTCATGCAGTCATATTTATGAGCTGGCTGGAGCAGACACACATTTAAAACACGATGCTGTAGAATGTTTTTGCACCCTTCTCCTCACTGATACCTTTATACAGGAAGATCATTTTCACCCTTTGTAACTTCTTTTTGCAACTATCTCATCATATAAAAGCAACAGAGTCCTTTTACCTTGCATTACGTTTACTCCTATTTAATCAGACTATAAGTGAATGTAAATGTGAGCTCAAAGATACTGAAACTAGAATAAAGGTGCTTCAGTAAGGTTTTAGTTTGATGCTGTTCAGATATATCCAATCCGGTTCTTGCCATTTGTAATGTATTTTTAAGAAGTTTCCAGTTAGATTCCACAGTACGGATGCCCCATTTGATGGTCATTTTAAGATGTATTCATAGTTTTGACATCGTATGTGACCGACCTTTTTTGAAGCCGAGCGTTCAGCATGAAGGTATCTGAGCTACTGAAGTGTTCACAGCTCTCCTGAATGCCCTGACAGAGACAAAAAAGCTCATCCTCATGCATCCCGCCGTCTCTTTGATCTCTGCATGCATCATGTTTTGCATGCAAGTATAATCTCAGCCTGAGTTGCATAAGAGCGACACAAAAAAAGATGCTCTCTACCGCAAGGGTGTTGCATCATTCTGGGCTGTTATATCATCCAAAGGACGGTCATACGTGTTCATTTGGGGAGTTTTTCACAGTAGTTGCCCTACAGATTTACCAACTGTCTGCAGGTTTGCCGGTCTATATAGTGTTAGGGTCATATTTACATAACCTGACATAGTTATATAATCTCTTAGTGTCTCATTCTGTGCTTAGGTCTGAATAACAATGATTTAATATCAAGGTTTTGGAGAAAAAAGGCCTCCTATGCTAAAGTTCCCACTCATTCACTGGTGGTGCTAATGGAGAATTGGTCCTGCTGAAATTAAAAAATGTGTAAATAAATACAATTAGAAATAAGTAAATAAATTAGTAAATATGAGGTAATGAGGTGGGCGTTTCTATCATTGGTCAGCTACGGGAATCATTGACAACCAATCAGCTCTCCGGATGGGGCGGGCAATCAATTTTGTTCCTTGTGTATTTATTTACTTCTAATTTCACGTATTTATTTATGTACTTATTTCCAAACATATTTATTTCTGTATCTATTCCCACGTTTATTTATTTCTTAATTTATTTTCAATTTTGGCAAGAATCAGTCCTCCATAGATGGTAGCCCACCACTGAAGTTGATCCTGAAAAATAGAAGAAGTTTTCTTCTCCCACCAGCAGGTAACGAGCAGGTGATGAAATAAATTAACAGGAGGCAACAGAAAATAAGTCTGTCTGCAGATGATGTTGCTCTGAGGAAAGAGTGACGGTAAAGATGACTGTGCAGTGTAAAGCTGTCAGAGGAGCTGTGAGAGAAAACGGGTAAGTACTAAAGGGGGGGGGGTTTGTGGAAGTCGGCAGTAAGAGTTCAAGTATTTATGGATATATAAAGATGTGATGGGCAATAAAGTGTTGACCTGTTGCACCGAGGTGAGCTGTGAAACGCTAAGAGGTCGAAGTGATTTCCTGAAGCCGATTGAGTCTGTTGGAGAAAGTGCTCCTTGGTCTCTGTAGTGCATCATGGGGGGGGGGGGGTGATGGGATGTTCATGATTGGGAGGGGAGCCGCCATCAGTTCACTGACCTCCACTCCTCACTGACTTCGTCTTTTCTCCTCGTGGATGAATTATTGCTCCTTCTGGAGTCTCTGGCACTGATGTTGGTCTCAGTCCAAGATTCAGACTTTAATTTTAGCAGAGCAATGCACCAGCACCGTTACCCGGTCCCACAGCATTACGCCTCCACCACCAACCTTGACTAATTGGCACATTATCCTCCAAACATCCAGTTTAACATTAACCTTTGACACCTCTCACCTTGAAACATTTCAAACATCATGTGGGCCAGCTCCAGGTTTCAGTCCAGCTTGAAGGTTTCGGAGCTTCTTGGTTAACATCCTCCCAGTCACTGGTGGAGGGGAGGGGCTTCCTGCTTATGTTCCGGTACGACAACTTTGCTGACCGCAGGATTTCCTCTGTTTTATTTTGTTCATTATTGTTACTTTTAGTGTTGGTGCTAACCCTAATCCAACATTTACCTGCTGGTGATTTACTGGGACCTTTATTCTGGACAATTTCCTCTGCGACATCTTTTGCAGTTCAAGTGATTTTCTCTCTTTTGTGGTTTGAGAAGAGTGACGGCTCGGTGACGGCTCGGTGACGGCTCGGTGACGGCTCGGTGACGGCTCGGTGACAGCGTGTGTTTGGGTTTGTGATTGGTTTGGAGTAAGTAATGACTGTAGTAATACAGGTTAAACTCTAAAAATTAGAAAATCGTGCAAAAGTTGATTTATTTCAGTAATTCAACTTAAAAGATTAAACTAATATATGATATACATACATTCATTACATACAAAGTGAGATATTTTAAGCCTTTATTTGTTATAATTTTAATGATTGTGGCTTATAGTTTATGAAAACCCCAAATTGAAAACCATATAAAATTAGAATATTGTGATAAGGTTCAAAATGCTAGTCTCAAAGTGTCACACTCGAATCAGCTAATTAAACCAAAACACCTCCAAAGGGTTCCTGAGCCTTTAAATGGTCTCAGTCGGGTTCAGTAGGAACAACTAACATGGGGAAGACTGCTGACCTGACAGTAGAGCAGAAAACCATCATTGACCCCCTCCATAAGGAGGGAAAGCCTCATAGATGTTACCAAAGTGCTGTATCAAAGCACATTAATAGAAAGTTATGTGGAAGAAAAAGATACACAAGCAGCAGGGATGAGCTCAGCCTGGAGAGGATTGTCAGTAAAAGGCCATTGAAAAGTTTTGGTGACCTTCACAAGGAGTGGACTGAGGCTGGAGTTAGTGCATCAAGAGCCACCACACACAGACGGATCCTGGACATGGGCTTCAAATGTCCTATTCCTCTTGTCAAGACAGTGCTGAACAACAAACAACGTCAGAAACATCTTACCTGGGCTGAAGAAACAAGAACTGCAAATGTTGCATTTCTTTTAAGAACCAAGGTCCCAGAGTCTGGAGGAAGAATGGCGAGGCACACATTCCAAGATGGTGGAAGTCCAGAGTGAAGTTTCCACAGTCTGTGTTGATGTGGGGAGCCATGTCATCTGGTGGTGTTGGTCCACTAAGCTTTATTAAGTTCAGAGTCAACGGCGCCATCTACCAGGACATTTTGGAGAACTTCATGCTTCCTTCTGCAGACCAGCTTTATGGAGATGCTAACTTCATTTTTCAGCAGGACTTGGTACCTGCCCTCAATGCCAAAAGTACCAAAACCTGCTTCAATGACAGTGGGATTACTGGACTGGATTGGCCGGCAAACTGGCCTGACCTTTGACCCCCATAGAGAATCTATGGAGCATTGCCAAGAGAAAGATGAGAGACATGAGACGGACCAATGCAGAAAAGCTGAATGTCTTCCATAACACCTCAGCAGATCCACAGGCTGATAGCATCCATGCTACGCCGCATTGAGGCAGTCATTGATGCAAAAGGAGCCCAGACCAACTACTGAGTACATTTGGAGGATTAGACTTTATACTGGTCCCACATTTCTCTATTCCCTGTTTTATTGATTTCATGTCATGTTCTAGTTTTCTGAGATTTTGAATTTAAACTGCATGCCATAATAATCCAAATTATAACAAATTAAAAATATCTCTCTTTGCATGTAATGAGTCTATATCATAAATTTGTTTCACCTTTTAAGTTGAATTACTGAAATAAATGAACTTTTGTAAGATTTTCTCATTTTTAGAGTGTCATCTGTAAGCTACCCAGTTGGCTGGAAAAGGAAGGGAAACCTTTTTATTTATTTATTGAGCTTTCTATCACACCACACGTCTGTCGATTGATACATATTGTTATAGAAATATCGTCCATCCCTACTCTGCAGCGCCACGGTTCTTTTACTTCCAGCAGTGTACGTTGACCAGATCCTAAAGCCTTGTTTCCCAACCTGCCGATTCTGGTGATTGCAGTTTCAGCAAAAGCCTGTTAATCAGCCATCAATTGAAATCATCTGTGCTGAAGCAGAGGAACATCTTAAACATGCAGGGCAGTGTACCTTGGGGAGCAGGATTTAAACCCCCTATCCTAAAGACGTTGTGAGGTAGCGAGACGTGCAGCTCAGCAACAGGCAGTGCTTTAACCTAACCTCTGGAGACAACATTTCAGCCAGAATGCCTCGAGTTTCCGCCACAGGCTCTGACTCCAGATTGGACTTGAAGTAGCTGCGGGCTAGAGGTTTTTGAATTCTTTCTCTGTTGAGAAGGTTAGGAGAGATGAAGGCTGGAAAGATGGCTTTGTAGAGCCAATAGGATTTATCATGTGTTCTTTGCTCACAACAGAGTGGATTTTTCCAATCCCTAGACAAATCTTTTTTTTCTTCCCTGTACCCACAGCTGTCATGCAGAATATCTTATCACATCGGTGGAGATGTGCGTGGGCCGCTCTGTCGCCGCGCCGGCTGAACGCCGGCCCGTAGGTGTGTGTGCTAACATGAGAAATGTAGCTTGTGGTTTAAAGGGCAGCGGGATAATCACTCTGGCACCTGCTCAGACTCCTGCACGTCGTTAAACGTCCCTCTACTCGCAAAGTCAAATACAAGACGGGCCTAATGGCTCCCGAAGCTCGTCTTTATAAATGGCTATGTTAACTACAACTCTCTCAACACTTAAGCACTTTGTACATCAAATATAATACGTATTCCTGTGGTTTAGTGGCTCCCATTAAATGTGTCAGGTTGAACCCGGCAGTGTTTAAGGAAGAAAGTCCCTGCTGACTTTCCATCTCCACTTGTCTCCAAAATAGATTTTTCACCCATTTTTCAGAACTCTGAAAGATCCAGTCCTTTATCACTGGTGGTCTGGGCTTTCCAGTTAAGTAAAATGTAAATTTACCCAACTGGAAATGTTTTGGTTGTGCTTTTTTTTGTAGGTAACCTGAGCAAATAGAGAAAGCAGCTGAATCCTAATGTCTAATATGTAGTTCTATTGTTGGCAGAGTTGTTCCATCCAGAACGGCCTGTTTAAAATGGACACATTTAACGGCTGTTTTTAAACAAGTTATAACGGCTCCATAGTCTGTACCAAACATGTTAATGACGTTCCTTTCATTACATCTCTCGCACATAAAGCGATCTCGCCAGGATAATTCTTGACACTTTCAGTCCCTTTCAGAAGGACCTGTTAAGAGGACTCTGTCACTTTTATGCAAATTAGTGGTTGCAGACCACGCCCACCCATCTTGTTACTAGGCTGCGGGTTTGCCACACATGAGAATGGCCTGGAGTTTGAATTATTGGCTGGGTTTTAACAGGTGAGGGGCGGTTATATGCTAAGTGAGATTATTGTGACGTCACAATGAGGCACTTTCTCAAACTGCTTGTAGAAGCACAAGATTTCTGACCGCAAAAGTTTGCAAACACAAAAGAAATAAATAAATAAATGGAGGATTTTAATTCTTCCATGTTTATAGAGGCAGCAGAAACCCAAATGGCACCACTAAAGGGTGGAAAAAGTGACATTTGCATAATATGTCTCCCTTTAAGATCATGCCAAAGCATCTCAAGCAGCTTTAAGAGTGAACTTTGACTAGGCTATTCCAAAGCCTTTTCTTAACCTGATTAGAGATGAACTTCCTGTTGTGCTTTGGATCTTCGTCCTGCTGTTTAACTAGGGGGATGTTGAGATTAAGGTCACAAACTGATAGACGAACATTCTTCTTCAGGATTTACTGACTCTACTAATTATGGATAGGTGCTCTGGTCCTGAAGCAGCAAATCAGGCCCGGATCATTATACTACCTCCACCATGTTTGACTGTGGGTAGCTTTTAATCAGATGTAATGGAACCAACACCCAGAGCCAGCCCTAGGCTAAGCAGCCACCTAGGGTGCCACCTATTGGTGGGGGCAGCATTGCAAGCCCCGCCCCCAAAATGAAAAATAATATATATTAGAGATGTCAAAATTAACATCTTAACACAGGTACATGAATTTGCAGAATGAACGCGATTCATATTTTTTTAAAGCAATTAATGCATGCACAGGATGTCCCGCCTTCAGCCCGCGTTGCGTTCAGTGCTCCTCACGTAAACAGCATGGCAGATCCGAACTGCATCCACGGTTCCATGTTTGCGTCTCTTCTCCGTCTCAGGCCAGATAGAGGGGTTATCAGTCTACCTCACTCCTTGCTCTACTATGCGTTTAGTATGCAGAAAGAGACGCGATCAGGGGTTGTAAACGATCAGAAGAAGTGATTGGAATGAGCAGATGTTTAAAAATGCAACAATCCACAGCGATAACTTCACATCAGGTAAGCCTTGGCTAACAAACAAGCTAACATGGCTAACCAACGCCGCAGCTTCAAGATAACAAATCACAAATCAAATAAGCTGTCTTTGTAGTGCTCTTTTGTTGTACTGACAAACAAAGCTCAACTGAAAAATGTAAAGGAAATCTTCAATGCAGAAAGTGATAGAATACAATAAAATCTGTAATTTCCCACTTATGTAACAGAATATTTTCCAGAACTCTTGAGCATCATGAAGATGTTTTCTGGTTAATATGGGATGGGCCTTTGTGTTCTTTTGGGTCAGCGGTGGTTCTGGCCTTGGAACTCTCCCATGCAGGCCATTTTTGTCTCTTTCTAATGTGTAATCATGACCTTTGACCTAGGCTTTATCAAAAACAGTTTATTTTGAATGAGTCATCTCAAGGGACTTTACAAAAAAAGTCAATAAAACTGAATTCTCCAATCATTAAAGTTTAGTAAATTTTTCAGATGGGTTAAAAATGTTTTCTGTCTAAAGTAACCCAGGCAGAGCTTTAGATAAAGTTCTGGGTTCTTCTAACCCTCCTGGATGACTTGGAGTGATTTTGGTAGGTTAGCCTCTCCTGGAAGGCTCCTCGCTGTTCCATGTTTCCTCTATTTGTGAATAGTTACTCTCTCTTTGGTTTGAGTCGAGTAAAAAAAAAACAAATTTTAATCCTTAAATTTCTTTGGATTTAGGTATGGTTTATTGCTTTCTGCTGTCTTTTCACCTGCTTCGTGTTTTCACACAGGTTCTGTTTCGGCGTCGTCTTAATTCTACAAAGCTGGCAGGATTTGGTTTGGGTGTTAAAAATGAACTTTAACAAAGGGAGAAATCACTTTTTCACATAGAATTGGTTTGTTTGGATCACTACAGTATTTTCTATTAATAAATCATATCATTTTAACCTGCTTTTAGCATTTACTCAGGCTACCGTCAGAATTTCATCATCTAAATCATCTGATAGAAAAGCAAAAGTAGAACTACTTTTGTGAGGAAAATCTGCCCTTACAGCTCTGTATAAATCAGAGAGCAAGTGCTTAATTTAGCAGTGATTTTTTTATCCACTTGTAATCACTGTCTATTGTTATTTGGCCATTTCAGTTTTTTTAAAGAAACTCCTTGAATTTATTTAAATACAAAAAAGTCTGCGTGATGTTTTTACCCATTTTTTTGAAGGACTGGGTTTAATTATAGACAGCCTGTGGATTGTGTTAGGGTTTTTTGTTTCTTTTTTTTTGTTTCTCCCATTAGCTACGCTGCTGCACAATATGTTCATACCACGCTGCCACAATTTTCCTTCAGGGCACTGTTAGCAAATTCACAGTCACACATCTCTGAATTTTTAATATATGATTAGAAAACATGGAAAGTAGCAACTTGTTTTGTGGTGATTCTTTACATGTGAGCTTATTGTCATCCTGAGATGTTTTCTTTGTTTTTCAACCACATCGTGTAGAACAAATAAGCTCAATCGCTCGTATGCTTCTGATGGATATTAAATATATATAGATATATTGTTTTCGTAATATACTATAATTTATTCTGCAAACCAAAGCTAGATCTTCACATGGACTGAGCACCAATGAAAAGCTTGTTGGGGGTATCTGGAGGTGCTTAGCAGTTTAGTTCAAGGTGTGATTGGATATAGGTCAGTAAACAGTTTTGTTTACATTACTCGGGCTCATATGAATTGCTCAGGTGTTATTAAAAGTGCATATAATTTTTTTTCGATACATAAGCAAATGACCTGAGATTGCTTACCTCATACTTTCTGCTCATGATTTTTGCTTGTTGGAGATCAGACCTTTCTCTGATTTTCTTGGTTAAAAACTTAGATCAGTCGAAGGATGCAGCCGTTGTTTAGCTTATTTTAAATTATTTTACCGTTTTTCACTGAGAAAGAAAGCTGTTGTATATTTATTTTCATCCTCATAAGAGAAACAATAACTAAATACATCAAACAAGACAATTCTTCAAGAATTTTAAACTACTAGATTTATAAATTGCTGTAGCAGCTAGCTTTGCTTCGTCGTTAATATTAGCTTATGAAACGGGACACAACTTAGTAAAAAATTCAGTTTCAGCTGTTATATATTTATTTTCATCCTCATAACAGTAACAATAACTAAATAAATCAAACAATACAATTCTTCAAGAATTGTACTAGATTTATAAATTCCCGTAGCAGCTAGCTTTACTGCGGCGCTAACATCAGCTTATTCTAGCTATTGGCTATTGGAAATTAGGGATTCAGTTTCAGCCTTTCTCCCTCAGATGCTAGCATGCTGTGTGGAGATTAACTTTTAACTGTTATCTGTTTTATTTCTGTCCTTAATGCAGTCTTTGATTATGTATTTCTGGACATGAATTGGATTAGTTTGGAATATATTCTTTGCATTAACACAGACCTTATGAACAGTGTATGTTTAACTTTTTTTTTTATGTACATATTTTCCAGGACCCCATGAAGAATAGCTGCAGCATGGCTGTAGCTAATGGGGATCCTTTCAATAAAACTAAACTGAAAAGGATGTTCTTAGTGCTGCAGCCTATGTTCAGCCAGCTGACCAGTAGTGCTCAGGAACAGGTGGGAGAGGGGAAGAGCCTTAGAACCCCGTGCTTCCTAAAATTTACAAAATGAAAAATCAAATTGTATGTGTCTCTTCTGTCTTGGAAACAATGCGAGTCTGCTCGGAATGTCGGGAATTTGTCCGCTCAGATCATATCTCATTTGCCAGATTTGCTGCTTCACTTTTACTAGCAGAGCTCGGAGCTGTGAGACGATCTCATTTATTAGGATTCAGCCCACTTCCTGACACGCTGTGTAGGCATAGCTAAGAGTGCTGGGAAACGTGGTTGGAGTTAAATAAATAAACAGATCATGCACCAAATAATTAACCTCTCAGGGTCTTTGACATGCTCTGAAAACACGGGAAGAGCAGGGAGAACCTGCGCTCTCGCCGAGTCCCTTTCTTCAAAGCTGCTCTTCACGGGTTTCTTTATATAATGATTTTAGGTATAGGTTTCCACAGTGTAATTACTAAAAATCATGTTAAAGGAACAGACGCTCACAGGAACTCAGCAGAATGTTCAATAATTTTATTATCTTCATCAGTTTACCGATTTGTGCTTGTAGCATTTAATTACACTGTAAATAATATCACAGAGACATTTTGATTTTCTAATTATGTTAAATTTGATACTGTAAAGCCTCCTGAGGCATCTCTTGTTCTCAAACTGGAAATGAATCCATCTTAAACATTTATTTCATTCATTTTCTTAATTTTCTTTCCACCATGGTCATTCAGTGGTTAGTCCCCCCGCATGGATTAGACAACGGTTGGACGGGTGAGCTTTATTACCCTTCACTGAAGCCAAACATTGTTTAAAATCCAGGTTAAGTAGATTTTCATTATCCTCCAGTGATTGGACAAACTGCCGGTTGTTTGTAAAGAGAGAGAGAAAGGAGAAAACCCTCAAGATCACAATTTTTGTATTTCTTTTATCTGCACTGAATTTTGCTCAGGAAGTCTCCGGGATGCCTTTATTTGAGTTTTTCCAGTCACATCCAGTTGGGAGAAGACCTCAAAGTAGACGCAGAGTTCTCTGGAGGGACTGTGTATCCCTTTAGGCCTGGGAATGCCTCGGGATCCTCCGGAATGAGCTGGAGAGTGTTGCTGGGGTGAAGGAGGCCTGGGTTTCCCCTCTGGATTCTTTTCCTTCCAAGACTTCCCTGGATTGATGGATGGATGGATGGATGGATGGATCCTCCTTTATTCTTGGCTATTTTTCATGTTTTACACTGCCATAATTAATTTAGGCCATTAAAAGCTGTCTGATTGTATTTTAAAATAAACGTATCGTCAATCTAGGCATAAAACCCTTTATCTTCTTTTAGTTTTCTTTCCTTTTTGAAACGACTCTATCTTCAGACTCTTGTCATTATCGGCTGTGAATATCGTAATGCAGCAGCTATAAAAGCTGAACCTCTGAAAAATAAATTACTAAAAATATAATAAAACACGTGTAAGGTAATGGAGGATGTGAATTTGAACTACAGTTTTCCCATCTGCTGACTCTGTTGCTCTTTCTGCTTCCTGAGATGACACAAGTTGCACGTTTGTGCTCCCAGGTGTTAATGTAGTGAAACTGGACATGATGGAGAAGTACTGCATAAAAATACTTTAAATCCTTCTACCAGAGAGGGAGATGAGTGATAAGAGGAAACATTGAAGCTTGCCTCCCAGCTAAAGCTCTCCATGGTGCTGCAGGACTACAAACATGCATTTATTTTAAAGGCATCTTGCTCTATAATTAATCAGCAGCTGCCATAGAAATGACATAATAGCTCACAGTTCTGTCCAGAAAAACAATAATGCATCAGTTTAGCTGAAAGAGTTGACTGAATTGAGAGTTATGTTGTGCCATGCTAATATATATGAAGTTATCATCACTTGAATACAGTGGGCGCGTTAACGGAATATTTTCTGTATCACACCGGTGTCATTTTGACAGAATAGTATTCATGCCTCTGACCACTTGGTGGAAATGCTCAGACATTTTCAACTTTACGCACAGAGTGCAGGTAACTAAATCAAACAAAAAGAAGATTCCCACGAGAGCTTCATCTCAGACCTGGACACCAGACTCCATGCATCTCTCTATCCGGGAGC
This sequence comes from Valencia hispanica, assembly GCA_963556495.2. Lineage (NCBI taxonomy): Eukaryota > Metazoa > Chordata > Actinopteri > Cyprinodontiformes > Valenciidae > Valencia > Valencia hispanica. Next base: position 3,614,447 of record OY747715.1, on the reverse strand, counting down.
TGACAGCACGTTTAGATTTACTGAGGCTTTGGAGCGCGTCGTTCTCAAGAGGCAAAAACCCAAAACCTCATGACAATAACTTCTGCTTCATATCTGATTACACACAAACAGGCTCAGATCATTTCAGTTCCAGTTGGAGCAGGAAGATGTGAGACTGTGTTCAGGCCACAGCAGGTGAACCGTTCACGGTTTCATTGCATTTTATGTATGTAGTTCTCTGTTCAGTCTGTTTGGACTGAACAATATAAAAAATAAAATAATAAATATTATTAAAAATGTTATAGTTTTAAAAACTGACGCGCGAAAGTAGATTATGACTGGATCTTTCTGACCACGTCAGTCAAAATGAGGAACAACCAAAATGTCTAGTGTGACCTCTGCTTGTATGAACTTGAACCGAGGAGCTGCTGGGTCCTGATCCTGAACCGTTTCCACTTCTTTGAGCTGACTCGTTGGTTTTGTTGCCGTTTGTGAACCCATCACTTATGTTGGTTTAGTTGTTTCTACACATCTTAGACAGTCTGTAACAGGGACTCACTGTGGCTTTAGAAACACTGCCCAGACTGATAGATATTAATGGATTCTTGACTTCGTTTAAATCAGGACATAATGTATTGCTTTCAGAGATCTTTGAGCTGTTTTCATGTCATCAGACAGGTCCTGTTTAAGTTTTGATATCTTCAGTTTCCTAGTGACTGTAACTGCTACTCGACAGGAACAGCAGGGCGTACTGATTTCAGCATGCAGGAGATCTGATTGTTTAGCTATAATTACTGCCGTACGTGTTAAAGCACTGACAAAAAGATTTTCTATGCTTTTCATTTATTATCCATATCTTATGAAACTTCAGCTGGTACGACCTGCTTGTTGAATTCTTTTCTTTTTTCTTTTAGCCTTTAAGAAAGCTGATTTTTCTGTTTCTGGATTAGAAGAGTTTTCTTGATTGTAAAAAGCAGACGATGATGCAGCTCCGCCTCAGGTTACTCATCTTACCCCGAGTTCAATCTGGAAATAAGGCGCTCCAGGTTACTGATCTGAGCTTTTCTTGTACAAATAAAATCCAATTTAAAATGAACTCCAGGATATCCCACTTAATCTAACATGAGAGATTGCACAGGTTGGATCTACTATAAAAGTAACACAGTGAAGAGAGTCTCTACCCGCTCATCTCACAGCTGACTACACGTGCAGAGCTGCATTTGTTTGGTGTGCAGAATATAGATGCAGGTGTGTAACTGTATCGCTCAACAGCAGCCTGGTTGTTAGCTAATTATCCTGCAAGGTTAAATCTAAAGACTTCTCTTTAAGCAGGTAATTGTAAATAAGACTAACAGCTGACCCTTCCAATTAATAGTTCAAACTTTTTGAGTTGATATAGAGGAAACCCTGAAGTTTTTATTTCTTAATTACCTGCAAAACGCTCAACAAGTCTCCACTTAAAGGCCATCTTGGAGAGCTTGATGAAGTGATGCACCTGCCTCATTAACGGAGAACATGATCCCAGCAAGAGAGCCGTCAGCCAAAAACAAATAGGAGCGACTCTGAAGCTCCTTCAAGAAGGGAAATTGACACAGAGTGTGGGAGGAGATGCTGCTTGTTCCCAGTCAGCTGGGTGTAAAACCTGGAGCAGATCCAAACAGAATAGGAAGATCACAAAAGACCAAGAAGGCTTTGAAACAGAAAACTCTAAGCAATAAGCCTGGAAAATAGAAACAAAATGCATGAAAGGAAAATGGGCAAAGACAGGAACAATTGTAAGTGAACTATAAAAAATGACCTGAGGGGAAAGAACCCGAACTAGAGCCATTGTTAACACCTAAACAGAAGAAAACAAGGTTCCAGTGGGCTGAAGGGAAGGCGAGTCGTGGGCTGTGGACGACTGGATTGAAGTGAAAATCAGAGATTAGTTCTGAATCTGAATGAAAGAAAGGATGCAGAAACATTAGTTTGGTGAAATCTCATGAAACACCTGAAGACGGAGCGAAAGCAAAGCGGGGGGGGGGGGCATTGAAAGTATTTTAGTGTTTACGCCCCGTTGGCACTACCTTCCATTCTACTGGGTCAGATCAAATGTCTTTTTGGTGACACCCTTCCTATGTACGAATATATATTGAGACATAATTGAAAAGATTCCAGTTAAGCATGCTAATCAAGGATGCAATCAAGCCTTCATATTACTGACAGAACCATGCTCCACCACCGTGTTTCAGTGTACTCTAGCTTGAATTCAGGGACTGGAGGGTCATCCAGACCCAAGAACATCAACCTTCCTTCATCGCTCCATCAAATGTTGCTGCATTTCTCTGGACTAGTGACCTTTAACCTCCTCAGCTCATGATTTTCTTCAACAATGAGGACATAGTCGGAGCTTCTGACGAGTGTAGAGCTGCTGAAACTCTGAACTGCTTTAAATCGAGACTAAAAACCATCTGTTTAGAATTGCCTTTGAGTAAATGCTTGATGTTATATGTATGAAATGTGTTCATGCTCTCTTGCTTTTTTTTTTTTCTCTTGCTTTATTGTGTATCATGTATAATGTGTGTTTCTTTTATGTGTTTCTTTTAAATCACCAAATCATGTAAAGCACCTTGAATTACCCTGCTGTTGAAAGTGTGCTATACAAATAAAATTGCCTTGCCTTGCCTTGCCTTCTAGCTGATAGCTTTGCTTCACATCAGCATAATACCTCCACCACTGTGCTTCAGTGTACTCTGGCTTGAATTCCGTGTTTGGGGTAGTCTGAAATTGTTTTGAACAATTCCCCCTTTAATTTATGAATCATATAAACAGAGCATGCAGGTCACGACTGTTGTCTCTGTCACTTTTCTGTTACCCTACTACAGCTCCTAGTGCATAATTTTTTTGTCATGCAGTTTAATTTCTACAGAAAACTGTGATGAATCTGCTGTTATTTTGAACAGTAATGTATGCATATTATAGGATTATTTGTCATTTTGAGAATGGGTGAGTAAGACATCACGCCTCCAGTTTCCACTGCTCACAGAGTTTTATTCAGAAGAAGCGAAGACGTAATTAAATCCCTGACCCAGATTCGTCGCTCTGGTCGTGCCTCCATTCAGCTTTCTATCTGCGCATGTGTGCACGCTCAAATATTAATGAGTTCAATCAGTCAACATGAGCTGCTGTTTAGAAACAAAACCTTGGCATAAAGCACAAGGTAAACAAGTTAATAGAAAGCCTTCTGGATTTTGTGGCGCTATGCTGAGTTGTAATAATGTTTGTTTAGCTCCGACTTGCCTCTTAGATTTGTTATTCTAGCACTTCTGTGAATGTAGAAGTGATTAAACATTAATGGCTGAATCTGTGTGTGTTTTTCGCGCCTCGTCTCAGAGGAACCTCTCAGCACAGTGTCCTATATCGTCAGAATCAACACCGTCTTCCTGCGCCAGTGTTTTCTGTTAAAATTTGCATCACCCACCTTGCTTCAACGTCTTGATTAGAGCAGAAACATGCGAGGTTTACTGTATACCCCCGTCAGTCGGGGTAGCCGTGTGATTCCTGGTATTTATCGGAGTCTTGTGTTTTACTCCACGGTTGGCTTCCACAGTGCAGCCCAGGGGAGCAGCGCTGACGGCTCCATTTTCACTCCGTTCCCTCTGCCTGCTCCTTCTTAAACACTTTGATTAGCAAAGACAACGTCGGGGTTCTCTTGGGACCTTGAACCTCTGGAACAAGGGCATGCTGGTTCCTCTGCATGCTCCCTTTGGTTCGTTTATGGATCAAGGAGCAACTGAAGGAGCTTGCATCGACTCCACTAAACAGTCTCTTTGTTTTTGATTTCAGAATGTCAAAAAAGGTGAAAGAAAAACCCCGAATAAAATGTTTTCAGTGCTGAAGGCGAGCCATTGAAAGCTCAGCATCAGCAAACCTTATCTCCTGTTTCAAGTTGCCAATACTGATCTCTATCAAAGGCTTATCAACTCCATGCAGATCCATTTTGGCTGTGTTTGCTACGGGGTAGTAAGGACCTTGGTCAATTCCCCTTAAAGCTAAAGGTTTGGTCAGAGCCAGATGCTTAATGTTGTGAGAGATATGTAAATTACAGCCTGGCTGGGTAGAGCTCAGAGTGAGTAGAGGTCAAACAGAAGCTCAAAAACAGCCACAGACGCTTTGGCTTTCTTTCTTCCTCTGCTGCAACACGAAGACCAAAATTGGATTCAGGGTAATTGGAAGACATGAAGCTAAAATCATAAAACTGCATGCTGCTTTCAGGGGAGTCAGGAGGAATGCTCCTAAACAAACGTGCTTCGTGAACACATCATTGGTATGAGGACCTCTGTAAAAGCAGGAGTTTGGTCAGTTTGCTGGAACATACAGCTGTGTGTTAACACCATGTCTGGGCAGAAAGATATCGGCATTGACCTTGGAGAAACACCTGTTGCTGCCTGACAGTCTGTCATAACGATGGAAAAAAACAGTTTCCGAGTGATTTTTTTTTTTTTTGTCTTTTTTTTTTCTCTGTTAAAACTAGTCCACTAACTGTCGTCAATGCCTCCTCCTCGTCCGCCATGGTTATTCACTCCGTAGCTGAGCTGGGAATGTTCATGAGTGAAAGCTGTTCGTCATTGGACGCACACTGTAGGACCAAAACTGTTTATATCTGCGATTTCTTATCGCCCTGTGTGTGGCCCAGTCAAGGTCCGGAAATCGTACAACCATTTTAAAATCTTGCCATGCGAACCAGCCTATCAGAGTTTCACCCCAGACACTCCAGTCTTAATAAGTTACAAAAAAACTGAACAACTGCAATGGACCCCTGTTATTTGCAGGGGTTAGGGACATTTATACCTGCACATTTTATTCAAATTTACCTTAATAGGCTTAAATACGTACAGTTGAAATCGTCTTAGCGCTACTATGGAAGCTGACATCTACAGTCTTCCTTATCTCCTCTTCTGGATTGGGTACTTGGCTACTAGCGCGTCTAGTAGCATTGCTGTACATCTGGAAGCTGAAGCTTGGCAGAAACTGGGTCATAGAACAGGATGATGGTCCGATCAAAGATGAGGAGGTTAGGATGGACAGTAGAACAGCACAGATTCATGTCTGACGATAGAGATGGGTATCGATTCAAATTTCAAGAATTGATTCGACAACCATTTTGAAGATTTAGAATCGATTATGGACTGGTACATGTTTGGGATGACTTCTTCAGAAAGACGTTTGGGAGACTCCATAACGTGGTGGGGTTCCTGAAGCAGCTAATCAAAGTAGTGACTGCTAGTCAGCAGCCAGCACATTCATTTCCTTCATTCATTCATATGCTTGCAAATGAAGCCCCCAGTCGCCTCAGTTATTTTGAGAGAACGTGAAGAATCGGCTGGTAGTTGTAGTGTTTGCTTCAGTTTCACCTGTTGGTCCCGCGGACCGCTCGGACATGCGGTCCTGGTGATGTTGCAACATGTGGCTCCGGAAGTTGGTCGGATTTACCGCAATACTTCACCTCCGTTTGGCAGGCCCGGTGAACCTCTTTGTTTCTGTCAAGCTCATCTTTCTGTTTGTCCGTTCTGAAACCGAAATGGTGCCAGACCGTTAGCCTAGCGCCGGCATTTCGGAAGCCGGCGCTAGGCTATTGGTACCGCTAGTGTCGGACCCCATGTTGTTTACATTTCTTCACACCAAGCTCTTCTGCCTGAATTCAATAACGTGACAGTGGGTGGGGTTAAAGTTCCTTTAACAGCTAAGCCTCAAAAAGCCCGTCTGGACTTTTTTTTTACCCACTTTGGCTGTAGAAAGGGGCAAACAACGTTAAATTGAGCTTTGGAAATATGAATTGATCTTCAGGGATTTTTATAGGAATCAATTTAAAATAACTATGAGAAACAATTCCCACCAGGATAAATCTTCCCTGAAGGCTCGGCCTTTTTAATTCATGCTTTACCAGTTGGCATTATGAACTGAGTTTGACTGGACTGCGCTGAAGCTACGATTCAAATGTATGCAGTTGAATTAGTCTGCCTATATGATGGGATTGTATTGGTATCTGAAAATCTATTTTTTGTTATGAATTGGCTCTGGAGTATCTGCCGTTGGGGCTAATGCAGCTGAACTGAATGCACTGATGCTTGTGGGTTGTCTGCAAACAGGTTTGTTTCTACAAGCATTTGTGTTTGTTCTGTGGTGCTGTTTTCTGACTGGTGCCACCTAGTGTCCGGATACTGTTTCTTTCGGCTGCCGGCCAGAATTCACTACCTCAACGGGAATTCAGTCCAATACTGTCTAGAAGTGTTTTAAGGACTGTTGCCTCGGACCGGCCTGCAGCATTATAATTTCTGTTTGTACGTTTCCACCCAAAGAAGCAAATTTAATGTTTGTTTTTTTGTTTTTTTAACTTTCTGACTGCTTGTTCAGTGTTCTCCTAATGAGGCAGCGTTTATTTGGATATCTCGGTGGGTGACGGTCTAAAAGTTCACAGCTTTCCAGTGGATCCCATGGGGCACCAGCCTGATCATCAATAAAAAATAGCTTTTTCCAAATCCCAGGCCCCACACATGATTTCCTACTGTCAAGCCAAATCCTGTACCTCCAGCCTGACAACGTGCAAATGGGAATGTACTATAAGAGCTCATAGCTCAACAGCTTTGTTACCAAGGAAACTTAACTGGAAGGTCGATCCCAGCTGTCCGCAGGGATGGGGAGCCTTACTGCGCAATCCCACCATTGACAGCTCTACAGAGGAATAGATGGAGGCCGGCCGGGCACTGTGTCGTGTTGAGGCTTGTGTCCGAAAGAAAAAAGCTTCTTACGGTGAGCGCAGCAGCAGGCGAGCAGCGGGGACGTAAGATGTTTACCCTCCCGACTCTTACTGTTATCCAGCTTCACCGTATGAGAATAAAGCAGCAAGGTTCTGACTGTTCTGCCCTGAAATATCCTGTTTAATAAATCCACAGTTTAGCATTAACACTGACAGTTATTAAAAGAATCCTATCTCAGCATCATGAATTCATTTTCTTGTTATTGGAGATATGGAGATGCTATCTGGTAAATCCTTAACGGCATAATCGAGGTTCTTTCTCATCCTGAGATAAGCGTTTAATTATTGTGCTATCTGCAAGGATCGAGTCTTGTTTTGTGATTCTGGTGGCATTAATGCTCTGCTACCTTTGGGCATCTTTACTTGACTTTGAAGAGGCGATCACATGATACCAGTGTGACCACTGTCTTGTTATCTATAATGATTGTGACCATGACATGAGGTTTGAAAATAGATAACAGGCCTTTTGGATTGTTGAGAGTATTTTCAGCGAGTGTTAAGGTACAGTAGATGTTCACAAACCTGGAGCTGAATGTTCTGGGTTGTTCTGAACAAATACTTCTGTCCTGTTTGGGTTTAGATGTCCTGGGGGAATCTGGATGGGGTGCCGCTTCTGAAGTTACACATTCAAAAGTGATACAGCAATAATTTGTGTTATAATCGTATCATAAGAGAATTAAATGGGAGTTAATATTTCAAAGTCATATCTGCATCCATGTTATTTGAACTAAACATGTAGCTTTGAGCTAAATATTTAGCTAATATGCAGATTTACTTACAGGTTACTTACTTACAGGTGATAAATATTCAATTTATCAACTAAATATTACGTTAGAAGCTAAATATTTAATTTGCAAACGAAATATTTAGTTTGAAACTGACATTCATAAATGAATAAGTAACATGGATTCAAATATGACGGGCTAAATAATCCAGATTATTGCTGTGAATTTTTGACTGTGTAACTTTACAAACGGTTTGTCACTTTATTCTAGAAAAAAAAAATTTCAAATGTGCATATGACTTTCTTTGTCATATGCACAGAAGCGTTGTGTTGCGGCCCTCTCCTAAATGTATGCGGTGGGTCTGTTTTCTACGCGTACCCTTCCAGAATTCAATTCAATTCAATTCAAAAATACTTTATTGATCCCAGAGGGAAATTAAAGGAGCATGGGGCAGAATGAAGAAACTAAACTCACGAGCGACGCGGCCGGCGCTGCAAGTAACTGCAGCCAGCCGCACTGGAGCGCGCACAAACGCTTCACAAAAAAACATACCTCTTCACAGTGACATACTTCTTTTTCTTAGTGCCACTTTTTAATGGGCTGTGAGTCGTTTCCCAGTTGCAGAAGAGAAGAATCCTTTCTCACAATGAAATCAATGGAGGTCTGCGACCATTTTTCTTCCTCTTTTAAAGCTGTCGAGAACAAGACAGCGCGGGAAATTCGGGCCCCGAACTGCAGCACATTTTGCAGCACACAGCCAGTGTAAGAAAAGGGAACGATACGTGGGTGGGCTCATTCTTTATGGTTTATAACGCTTCATCACCCAACAGCATTAAAAAACTGGACATGGATGTTTATTTTATTTACAAATCCTGCCCCCTGTTCCTTTAAGTCTTATAATTAATTCTTTAAGGAGTTGTGGTAGATGATGATGGCTGTGGGCAGGAAGGATTTCCTGTAGCGGTCTGTGTTGCAGCGTAACTGAAGAAGCCTCCGACTGAAGACACTCTGTTGCTGTATGACTGTCTCATGAAGAGGATGCTCAGGGTTGTCCATAATGTTTTTGATTTTGTGAAGAATCCTTCTTTGCATCATCATCTCCAGATGTTCCACAGTTGTCCCAAGAACAGAACCAGAACCTTCTTTATCAGGTTTTTTAGCCTTTTTAAATCCCTGGCTCTGATGCTGCTACCCCAACAGATGACGGCTGAAGAGATTACACTCTCCACAACAGACTTGTAGAAGATCTGCAGCATCTTGCTGCAAACCTTGAAGGACCTAAGCTTCCTCAAGAAGTCCAGTATGCTCTGTCCCTTCTTGTAGACGGTTTCACTGTTCGGTCTCCAGTCCAGTCTGTTGTCAAGGTGAACTCCGAGGTATTTATACTCCTCAACCACCTCCACTTCTTCTCCCATGATGGAAACAGTGTTTGACTTATCCCTGTTTCTTCTGAAATCTACAATCATCTCCTTTGTTTTGTTCACATTCAAGGTGAGACGATTGTTTCCACACCATGTCACAAAGCGGTCCACCAGCTCTCTGTATTCAGCTTCTTGTCCATCTCTGATACATCTGAGTATTTCTGCAGATGACAGGTCTCTGATTTGTACTGGAAGTCTGAGGTGTACAGAGTGAAAAGGAATGGTGTGAGTACGGTCCCCTGTGGTGCTCCTGTGCTGCTGACCACCTGGTTTGACACACAATTCTTCAGTCTCACAAATTGTGGTCTGTTGGTCAGGTAGTCATTGATCCAGGCGATTGTTGAGGGCTCCACCTGTGTCTTCAGAAGTTTCTGACAAAGCAAATCAGGCTGAATTGTGTTAAATGCACTGGAGAAATCAAAGAACATGATCCTCACAGTGCTGCCTGCTTTGTCCAGATGACAGTGGGTTGGTTGAAGTAGGTGGATGATGGCATCTTCAACTCCAACTCCACAGCAATAAGCAAACTGCAGTGGGTCCTGATACATTCTTGTTTGCTTACTCAGGGGTGCCAACAGGAGTTTCTCCAAGACCTTCATGATGTGGGATGTCAGGGCAACAGGTCTATAGTCATTGATGACTGATGGATGAGTTCTCTTTGGTACTGGAACAAGGCAGGATGTCTTCCACAACACTGGAACCTTCTCCTGAGTTAGGCTAAGGTTGAAGAGGTGCTGCAGAATCCCACAGAGCTGCTCTGCACAGGCCTTCAGGACTCTGGGGCTGACACCATCTGGACCTGCAGCCTTGTTCCGGTTCAGTTTTTCCAGCTGCCTCTTCACCTGACTATTGGAGACAGACAAGTGGGAGGGGGAGGCAAAGGGGGTAGCAGCATTTCCTGACTTGGTTGAAGTCAAACTTGTGGAATCAGAAGAGTCTATGGCTGAGGTGAAGGATAAAACATCCAAGGTGTAACAGGAAAGCTGTTGATCAGAGGAGAGTGGGATGTCTGTTTGGCTGGGAACAGGAGAGGGGGATGCTGAGCTAGTTCCTGAACTGAACCTGTTGAAGAATGTGTTCAGTTCATTGGCTCTGTCCAGACTTCCATCAATCCAATCCTTCCTGTCCTTATAGCCTGTGATTTTTCTCATTCCTGACCAGACATCTCGGATATTGTTCCTCTGTAGTTTGTTCTCCAGCTTCTTCCTGTATGCCTCCTTGCTGTCTCTGATCTTGACCTTAAGTTGCTTCTGTATACTCCTCAGTAATTCCCTGTCTCCCTCCCTAAAGGCTCTTTTTTTTCTTGTTTATCAGTTCCTTCAGGTCACTGGTGATCCAGGGTTTGTTATTAGGGAAGCATCTCACTGTTCTGGTGGGGATGATGTTGTCCACACAGAAGTTTATATAGTCAGTCACACACTCAGTCATGGCATTGATGTCCTCTCCATGTGCTTGGCAAAGAGTCATCCAGTCTGTGGTGGAAAACAACCCTGCAAGGCTTCTTCAGCTTCCTGTGACCATTTTCTCACAGTTCGTTTTGTCACAGGTTGCCTCTGAACAAGTGGTTTATATTCTGAACAGAGAAAAACAAGATTGTGATCTGATTGTCCCAGAGGAGGTCTTGGTTTGGACGTGTATGCATCCTTTACATTTGCATAAAACAAATCCAAGGTCTTGTTTTCTCTTGTAGAGCAGCTGTCAAACTGTTGAAATTTAGGAAGTGTAGTAGAGAGCGAGGCATGATTAAAATCACCAGATATTGCCACAAATGCATTGAGGTGCTGTGTCTGTAGCTTAGCAAAACAGAACTGATGACATCACATGCAGTGTCGGCAACGGCTGAAGGTGGAATGTAAACAACTGCCAGAATTACACTGGTGAACTCTCTTGGTAAATAATATGGACGAAAACTTACTGCCAAGAGTTCAACATCTGGGCTGCAGAGACGACACTTCACAGTAACATGTCCTGGATGACACCATCTGTTGTTGACAAGCACTGCTACTCCACCTCCTTTTCTTTTCCTGCTCGTCTTCAGATCTCTGTCTGCTCGTACAGTCAGGAAGCCTGGCAGAGAGACGTTAGAGTCGGGGATATGATCCAGCAGCCACGTCTCAGTAAAACACATAACACTGCATTCACGGTACTCTGGCTGAGTAAGGGCTTTGAGTTCATCCATCTTGTTAGCCAGTGATCTTACGTTGCCCATTATGATCGATAGAAGAGATGGCTTGAACTTCCTCTTTCTCTGTCTCCTTTTCGCTCCTGCTCTGCATCCACGTCTCCTCCTTATCAACTCTACAGGGATTTGTGGCTTCAGTTGAGGTATTATTTCAGCTTTTGCGATGTTAATCAGCTGCTCCCGGCTGTAAACCACATTGTTGCCATGGTTACGCATCATAACAAGTTGTCAAAAAGGCAAACATTTACAGCAAAAATTCTTCCAGCTTCACAGCACCAAAAATTTGAAAGTATACGGGTAAAAAAATGCAATCTTCTTTAAGAAAAAAGAGGAACCACTGTACAAAAAAACCAAAACTTAATATGTAGCCAGCAGAGCCACTCCAACATGCAGCCACCCAGAGCAGCGCAATTCTTGAATTTTTTTACGCCAACCTCAGCTGTTTTAATCGGACCAGACAGGAAATCAGACACGGGAGCAGTGTGAAAGCATGTAAAGTGAATTCCAAAATAAAAGACACGTGCAGATTTCCTGACTGCTTAACAATGGAAAAACAAAAACAAAAAAACAACATCATTACATGAGGGTTGAAGTCAGTTGGTCTGTGGGTTTAATTTGTTGGTTTTTATCACGGACGGTGAGAGAATGATCCTTAAAGTGGAGAATCACCCAGTTTATATGATACCAATGATAACTTTGACAAGGACAAAATGAGAAGGCTTGGACAGAAATATGTACAGTTTTTAGAGTGGATGGTGAGTTTGTGATACGTAATAACATAGAATAAAATTTTCCAGCATACTACCCAGTAAGTAATGCAATTGCTATTCTCCTGAGATTTTGTGATCTCCTAGGACCAGCTGGGTGGAATGCATTCACAGCCGATACGCGTCTGAAACGCTCCCGGTGGGAAGGGGACAGGCCGGGGATCTCTGTCCTTTAGTGCATCTGCAAAGTGGCGTTTAGAGTAATGGCTTCTTCTATTCTGAGCGGCCTTTCAGCCCATGTTACTGGTGGTGGCCAGTGTGTGAATGTGTGCGTGAATGACTGCATGTAGTGTGAAGCGCTTTGGGGTCCTCAGGGACTAAATGATACGAGTACGGGCCATTTACCATTTTGTTTCTACAGGACTCTTTTCACTGTGCATATTGACCCTCTCTAGCCAGACTCGGCAGCATCTTCACAAGGTCTTCTGCTTTTACTCACATATTTTACACCAATGATGCCTCTCTGACTATTCAGAGCACTCAGATTAAGGTAGTCTTAAGAGGAGCGTGTTCTACCCATCCTTGTTGTCGAGCTCTAACCTTTTCAGATGAAACAAACAAATCATTGAGCTTGAGTCCTTATGAGGGACACGCGGCTGTTGCTCTGCTTACAAGTGTTGCTTAGTGAGGAGCATTGGGTGATGATCATGGGAGGGGACATATCTTAACACTTGGTGCTAACTTTGTTATCTCCAGTGAGAAGTACTTCTCTACCGAGTTCTGGTGGTTCAGCTCCAGACTGCAGGTAAACGGATAATATTCCTTTTATAAGACAACATGTGTCTAGCTTTTCTTGTAGCAGTCTGCAGAGGAAGTTAATCACCCGTTTTTAGGTGGCGGTCTACAAAGATGTGACAGAAGAGAATCCATTTAAACCACCCAGCTCGGCCGTTTATATCTCTGTAGCTGTTGTCCGTCTGAAGTTTGCAAAGACACATGGAGGCATTGCCAAGTAAACGTGTTTTTAATATGATAACATATTCAAAACTATTATTTTTTATTAATATTCAGTCCTAACAAGCTGAACAGAGAACTACATATCATGTCAAACAATTAAATTAAACGATTGCACCTAAAATATGAACGTGAATACTGATGAATGGCCGGCAGCACCAAGTCGGATGACGCTCTGATGAAGACTGAAGAGTACTGTCAACTGTCAGCAGGTATGAAAACATCTTTCAAACCTCAGCGTTTGAAAAAGAAAATTAGTTAAACTACAAAGGCAAAATTAATCAATACTAAAACACAATCCGTTCACCTGCCGTGGCCTGAACTCACAGTCTCACATCTTCCTCCTGCTCCTCATGGAACTGAAATGATCGCCTGCTTCAGCCAAAGTTTGGAAATCAGGGAACATTTCTCCAACTGAATTCATAAGTAGTCAGAAAGACTGTCTGAAGGAGCCACTTCCTGCCCTGCAAGCTATCGCTTCAGCGGGAGGAAATCCCCCAGCATGCACCGGTGGTTGGCACGACACTGACGCGCTCCAAAGCCTCAGTAACTCTTCAACGGGCTGTTAGCGAGATGCATGGAGTACGATGTCCAGGTCTGGGATGATCCTCTGATGCTCTCATGGAATATTTTTTGTATGGATTCTATTACCTGTACTCTGTGCATAAAGCTGCATGCCTGGATCAAGAGGTCAGAGTTGTGAATACTAATGTCAAAATGACGGACGGCCTTCAGATTTTTCAGTCACCGTTTAAAGGTCTCACACACTGAGAAACCGTTTAAAACTCCTTTTTGTAATACGACCTTTCGCTCTGATCAGGACATGTATGCTGCACGTCATACTGTTTTCCCACCCCCGCTGCCTGCTTCAGCCCCAAAAAGAAATCTGAGCTGAAAACAAACGAGTCAGAGAAAACCGTATTATCTATGTAGAAAAGCATACTGGCCACGCCTACCTTGCTGGCGGGAAGGTGGGGGCCAGAGAGAGGATAGCACATCTCGGCTGGTCGAAGCTAACCGTTAACAACTCCACATCATGCCAGAACACGATCGGGCTTGTGTTATTTGTGGACATCCGCGTTGCATTTTCTTTTACCCAAGAAAGAGGAGCTGAGTGAATAATAATGAGTTAGACTTGTGATCCTGACGTTTCATCCCACCCATTCCTTCGACAAACTGCAACTTCCTGAAACTGGAGCGAGACAGAATTTTTTCCGCCACATAAAACGACTATCATTGTGCTAGAGGCCACAGGAAATTCATAGAAAAAACGTAGACCTTTAAAGGTCTCGTTCTCTGAGAAACCGTGTCATATTCTTGTGGGAATATGGCACGCACATTTTTCTTTCAATGAGAGAACATGAGGTAACGTGTAACATGATGGAATGTTGAAGGTCATGTGGATTTGGTGATGCTATGAGGTAATGCAGAATGATGGAATGTGTAATGTCAGAAAGGCTGGTTGAAGCTTAATAATATCTAGCTGATAAAGTGAATCCTTGAAGTTGCTAGGAGAACTTCTGTCTCCTATCAAACAACTTATGTGTTACGAGGGCACGAAATAGTGCGTAAAAGGAGAGTGCAGGGAGGTTTTGGAAAACGCAGAGGGTGCAGAGTTTGTGGTGAGAATGCTAGAGAGGTGGTGATCTGTCTGTACTCTGAGAGACTGTCCAGAGGAATGTATGAACAATAAACTGACCAGCTAAGGCTGCATATTTCAGATTGAAGTGTCGTGACTGTTTTATTTAACTACTGAACTCTTTTGGATGTTGGAAACGACCAACAACACTTGCATGTTGTGCTTTATGCAGAACATTTCTAAAGGGGACACAGTGAACCTCCGTCTGTTCGCAGATCTTCCGTGTAACGTAACCCTCAATTATTTGTGGATAATTTGCCTATTTGCTGATATTTTCTAAAAAGTTCTTGATGAATGAAACACCTAGGAGCAATGCTACTTGACACACAATTGGTTGGAGTTGAAAACGCAGCCAATCCCTGAGCACCAATCATTATCCTTGGACCATTGATGTTAGCTTCTTTGGTAGCGCTAAGACAGTTTCCAGTGTGTGAATTTAGGCATATTAAGATTTATGTGGTGTGTGAAGTATTAAAATGGGCAGCTAGAAGTGTTTTAGACAAGATCGTTTTCAGCTATTCACGTGTTGAGGTCCCTGAGCCCTGCGAATACCAGGGGTCCACTGTACGTGCAACTTGGAGCTGTATGCCCCCCCCCCCCCCCAGTTGACTTGTCACTCAGTCCTGCTTGGTGTTTGAACTATTACAGGGTTTTTGTAGGTCATTAAAAGTCATTTAATGGATTTTGCAAAAAAGTGAGGGCCTTATTGGCATTAAATCGGATTGTCAGCAGCATTAAAATTATTTCCGTAGTTTTCAAGAAAAACACTTATATAAATATAATCGGTGATTCGCTGTTTAATTGTATTTGATGAAGATGAGCTGGAAGAACTGAACAAGAAACAGGAGATGTTGACAGTGTATGGCAGCTTTTTGAAAGATACTGAGCAGGCTGAAAATAGATCTAGTACACTTATGGCTCAAATTCTAACAACATCTAATACCTTAAGGGAGCTTTTTTTTCATAAATTACATTTTTATAAGTTTGTAAATGACATATATATTCCTCGGTTGTCATGGGTGCTTGTTAATGGCATAATCATTTTGAAAAATGTCATTAAAAGGGCAAATATAGCTCATGAGAGTTTAGCTGTTGGTGGTGGGTTGTGGTCTTTAATCCCTGCGTATACCGGGTTTAATTCAAACAGAGCTTTAATATGATCCTCAGCTCCTTCAGGTCAAACGGCTCCACGACTCCAAGACCTTATTGTGATTGAAGTTACCCCTCCCTGGAAGTCATCCCTTAATCTTTAAAAGGTTCTGTCTCTGTTCCTTTCTGACGGTGAGACGGACTCTCAGACTGAGGTTCAGCTCTTCTCCTAGCACCTCTCATGGTTTCCGATGAAGCAGCTCCTCATCCTCTGTTTTTCCAGTCTGATTTCAACTCCGCTCTGTAGACCACCCTCCTTCCACTTATGATCTCTTTTTACAATTTAATGACAGTGATAGTTTGCCAGCATAATGGCACAAAGTAGACGATAAGCCTGCAGATATGAAGTCATAAAGGGGGATCACTTTAAATCACATTGTGTTCTCTGCTGCGCCGCCTTTTTAAAAAGCATTTAAAAAGCTAATCAAATCAAGGATTTGCACAGGGGGGGAAAAGGGCATCCAGAAAGGCAGCTTTGTTATGGAGGCCTCTGCACAGCTGGTCTCTAATCTAAAAATGAAACTTTACGTTTGAGCGGTCTGTTATCGCCTCTTGCTGTTGTGCACCAGCGCTCTTATCTTCGCTCCAGATGAAACCGTTTTCTCCTGCCTTTAAAATCGGTGATCTTGTGCATTCAGTCGCAAAGGAAAACAAAAACAAAAGGAGGACGGCTTTGCTGAGAGCAGATGCTCCAGTCAATAGGACGGCGCCGCTGCGTTTTAAGGCCAACTACAACAACATTTACACGCATGTTGGATCTCTAAACAACTTCCTCGCTTTCAGACTCGGTGAAAAGCAAACAGCAGTGAACAGAGGAACCAGGATGGAGAAACTAACACTGCTGGCTTGTTCCTTCACACCTCCTAATGTTCCCAACTTGTTTTTGGTCACGCTCTGACTTTACTCCTGTGTTAAAGGTAGAAAAAGTCTTTTTATTTTTTGTAAACTTCAAATTGAGTTTAAACCGTAGATCTGATTCCTGTTTGTGGTTTCACAGAAGCACCCTTTGAACCATCCTGAGGAGATTATAGTGTTTACCTGTAGATGATTGCATATCAGAACAAATCCATTTCCAGATGCCTAATGAGCCCTAACAATAGCCTCTGATTGCAGCCGCTCCCATCAGGACCAATGGTTCTGTTTGCTCCTCCAGCTGAAACCCAACATGGCGTCCTCCAGAACAGCATACATCACTGACACTAATCTGACTGCTTATGACTTCTGTAATATTTATTATAGCTGGACATGTAGGGTCCTGTAAAAAGCATTTGCCCCCTTCCACTTTTTTTTGTTTCAGATCATCAAACAAACCCTGAGAAAAAAAAAAAAACAATCCAAGCAGTGATTTTCATATTCTGATTTCATTTAGCTACATCAAACTGATCCTATGTTTGTTTTTTAAGTAGCTGTACATTCTGATGATCCGAAGCTTTAAGGAAAATATACTGTGGACTGGGAAGGTGAGCATTAAATTTCATACAGCAGAAAATGAACTTCTTAGTTCATGGATTAACATTGTAGTAACAGTCAAACACGGTGGAGGTAGTGTAATGGACTGGGGATACTTGGCTGCTGGTTTACTCACCGTAATTTATTCAGCTAAATAAATCAATTCAAAGAGTCAAAGCCCAAACTTAAATCTAAAGGAGATGCGGTTAAACCTGGAAAACCTTTTAGTCTGCCTGAAATAAAACAATTCAGCAAAGCAGAGAGTCTCATTGCTTTCACACCAGGGGTCGAGTTAACTAAATATTTTTCGGATTTAACCAGTTTTTTTTTGGGGGGGGGAGGTTATGGTGACTAAAAATCTGAAGGCCGTCCGTCATTTTAACAGATTAGTATTCACAACTCTGACCTCTTGATCCGGACGTGCAGCTTTATGCACAGAGTACAGGTAACTGAATCCATAAAAACAGGATTCCCATGAAAGCATCTGAGCATCATCTCAGACCTGGAGATCGTGCTCAATGTATCTCGCTAACCGGGAGCTGACAGCGTGTTGTAGAGGCTTTGGAGCGCGTCGTGTCAACCACCGGTGCATGCTGGGGGATTTCCTCCCGCTGAAGCGATGGCTTGCGGGTCAGGAAACGGATCGTTCAGAGAGTCTTTCAGACTTCTGATCACTTCAACTGGAAAAATGTTCCCTGATTTCGAAACTTTGGCTGAAGTGGCGCCTAATTCATCTGTCCAAGGCAAAAATCCAAAACCTCATGACAAAAACCTCTGCATCAATGCCACTATTTGATTAAACACAATCAGGAGATCATTTCAGTTCCATGAGGAGCAGGAGGAAGATGTGAGACTGTGAGTTCAGGCCACAGCAGGCGAATTGTTCGTATATTAAATGGAGCCATTTCATGTTTTATTGTTCCCTCTTCAGCTTGTTGGGATTGAATATTAATTAAAATGAATTTTAAAAAAAATTATTGAATATTTAGCTCGTCTAGCGGCTCCTGTGGCTCACAGTGAAGCCAAAGACTCTTCACCAATCAGCCCTCGATGGGAGTTGCTGCTGTCGCTGGTAAAACGTCCAGTTATTAGATTTAGAGGGTGATTACTGTTTCCCTAACAACCAGGTCGCCTTTTATCCCCGAAGAAATTGAATCTTCAATTAAAAACTGCTTTTTGAAGAAATCTGAAGGAGGGGCAGGGGGGTCTATGTTGACGTATACTCTAACTGCGAAGACTCTGTTTTTAATGTATTCTCTGCTATTGTCTTGTTGCTCATGTCTTATTATCTGCAGCTGTTAATACGAACTGAAAGCTCTGGCCTTGGGTTCATATTTCCAGCTGCAAACTGACAGTCCAGTGAAGCAAACAAGCTGACGGGGGAAATTAGTGATTGCTCCTCTTAGTTAACATATGTGTTAGCATATGTGCTTGTTTACTCATCTTTATTTATGAAAAAGGGGTTCCTGATGATCAAATTATCCTGCCTGCAGTCCCCCTGAGCGTAGCTACCAGCGAGAGGTTCCTCAACCTCAGTCCGGTGGAGTTCGTCGGTCTAAGCTGAGATGTAAACATGTGAAGGCCGGACCAGAGGCAACAGTTCGAAAAGGAGAATCAAATAAAAGACTGTTGAAGCGGTGGGGCTTAAGTCGGGCTTTAATTTCCTGGTCAGCCAATCAGCTCGCAGCCGTCATATAACACAGACTGATGCTCATTCACTTTCCGGCTGATGTCGTATCTTTTTTGGGGCTTTCCAGTGTGAAAGACATGGAATATAGACTCTAGATATTTTTAAATAGATCTCACTCATACACCTCACTTCCTCGGCCTGCAGATCTGTTGGACGTTTTTCTTTTTTTTGTGTGTGTGGTTATTTTTACTGATGTCTCCATTATAGGAATCTTGTCTGCATGACTGTGTAGTTTTCCAATTCATCCTCTTTCCACCAAAAAAATCGCCTCCGGAAAGACGTCAGATGTTGGATTTTCTTTGTTTTTCTCAACCATTTAATACAACGTACTTATTGAACACACATTATGTTGCACCTGTACTGTCATAATAAAAAACTCAATTCCAAATAAGCTGGAGCAGCAACAAATACAGAGATGGGATTTTAACAAAGCCAAAGGCTGATGGAAAGAAATACCAACGGTTTGCATTAAACCTGTAAACAGCTCCAAATTACACATACAGTGGACCCCTGGTTTTCGTTGGGGTTAGAGGCCACAACAAACCGTGAATAGCTTTATAGTTTAACCTTTTCTCCCTTCTGTACTTGAATGCAGCATGGGCAGCTGTTGGGAAAATCCCTTCTCATCAACGGAGATTCCACTGACTTGCATTTTATCCAAAATAGGGAGTTTGGGCTGATTGGATGCGTTCTCTGTGTAAGTTCTGGTTTGATCTTTCTTTTTTTAATGTAGCTGCATGAGAAACCATGAATGTTTCCTAATAGCCGAGTTTAGTGATAGCTGGGAGTCCTTTCTGTTTTGTTTTAGTGTCACTTTTTAAAATTGCTCTGCGCTCTGAGTTTTGCACATAAACAATCTGCATGTGTTCAGGTAGAAAACAGCTGGATTGGTTCGGTACATGTGCGTACCAAACCGAGAGGGCCGGACCAAAAGATACGAATATGCATACAATACACAGCAGCGGTACAACAGAAGGTAAAATCTACTGTATTTCCACAATTAGGGGTAGAGCCAATCAGCAAAAAAGAAAATGAATGGCACTCCATGATAATCTGCTTTGCCAAACCGGCCAAAAGTCAAGTTAAAATACTCCTAGATGTTTCTGCTTCCCAAGCTGCGGTTCTTTTGCATATTTTTGACATATTTAGACGCTACGAAGAAAATCTGTCCATTGTACGGGCTTGTTGTTGGGTGATTAAGATAAGATGAAAGATTTTTAGGCATTAGTTCCACTTTAGTAACAGTTCTACTGTCAAAAGAAATCCTTGCATCATATTTAGCGATTTTGATGAGGAAAAAAGTCTTTGCAGTGGCTAATAAGGTGTGTGTGACAGCAAGGAGTGGGCGGGTGTTAAAATTCAGCCCGGGAGCTTGGTTTGGAGAGGTCTTTTATCTGATTGTTCAAAGGATGCAAGTGGAACCATGATTTTCACAATAATATTTGGCTTGGTAGTATAACAACATAATAATGTTTTTATGCTACTAATAATATTAATAAAATGTTCGAGGGAATTATAGGCTAATAATGTTTTATTTCGTCACAACCAGAGGTGGGTATCTAGTTACCTTGAGTAGATTTTGGGAGAGAGAAAAAATACTTTTTACTTTTTCTTGAGTAACATTTCTGGATCCTCTATCTACTCCGAGTAGTTTCACTGAATCAAAACAAACATGTTTTAACCAAAAATGCACCAGACAAGGACATAAACCTACAGTTTATGATAAACTGAGACCTCTTGTTTGTAGACGAGCTTTGTTGTTCTACTGTTATTTTCTAGCTGATGAGCCATTTGGAGATCAATTAAATATACAGTAAATATTATAGCCATTCAAGAACTACAAATCATGGAGCAACTTCGATCAGAAACACCATTATGATCATCATCACCATCAAAACCAACATGATTGCAAAACCAAGAACTAATATCAGTCCGGTATATTATCTTACTTTAGATCAGTAGGGACCACAGCTGCTACAACACTGATTGGTGGCCCAATATCTTCAATATTTTAAACAAACCGAGCTTTCATTTGATCAATCCATTTTTCAGCCAGATGCACCCTGAATTGTGATATCTAGTAAGGAGCCAGGTATTCCTACCTTTCTACTCGCTCCACTGCTTTTGTGTCCAGTTAGAAGGAAAGGCTGAATGACCTGATTCAGGCCTCAGTGAGCTGCAGGGACCCGCTGTCGGCAAAGTTAGAGCTGATCCCGCTGTTCTGCATCCGCTGCTGATGACCTCTCAACCCGAGCAAGACTTACAGGTGAGACTCGAAAAATTAGAATATCATGCAAAAATTCATTCATTTCAGTAGTTCAACTAAAAAGGTTAAACTAATATATGATATAGACTCATTACATGCAAAGTGAGATTTTTCAAATGAATTTACATTGATTTAAAATGAACTTTTGCACAATATTCAATTTGAGTTTCACGTGTATGACCTGCCGGTCCGGGGCGCCCTCGTCCTCTTCACCGATCACTTTTTTTGGTGTATAAAACCAAAATGCTCCAGTTTACGTTTAGACGTGATGTCCAAAACTTGAGTAAAACTTTGCCCAATCTAATCCCAGCCCGTGTCCACGATGTTCCAAACGTGCTTGATTGGCAAGAACCCAACACAGATTAGCATTAGCATCCTCGATGTAGGCTAATGTCAATCAACACAGCGCCATCAAAGATGCATGGTCACAGGGGGCACGGTGGCGCAGCTGGTAGCCTGGCTCACCTCACAGCTCACCGAGGACGCTGTGGGTGTGTTCTGAGGGTGTGTTTGTTCCCCCACATCATCGGCACCCACACCCTGGGTGGGGTTGGCGAAAGGGCCTTTCTGTGTGGAGTTTGCATGTTCTCCCCATGTTCCCTTGAGCAGCTAATGTGAGCTACTCCCACAAAAACATGCACTAGTCCTGGGGCTGTATACTGCCTCCTCCTGGCCGGCCGGGGCGCCCGCAGGGTTGGGGAAGATCTGGCTGGAATCTAATCCCAGCCAGTGTCCACGATGTTCCAAACGTGCTTGATTGGCAAGAACCCAACACAGATTAGCATTAGCATGCTCGATGTAGGCTAATGTCAATCAACACAGCGCCATCAAAGATGCATGGTCACAGAAGGAATTAAGTAAAAGTTATTTTCAGGAGAACTCTGTATTCAGAACATTTTTTGTGAGAGATTTAACACAAAAAGCAGACAAATTAGGATTTTATTTTAATCTAAATTACTATTTTATTATAAGGACGAGCTATTTTAGAGCCCCCCCCCACTTGGTGTGTCGGTTGAGGGTTTTCAGGGGAGCCGATGTCTCCTTAGCCCCCCGTAATTCGAACCTTGCTTAAGTAGCCTTTTAATCAAATACTTTTTTAGTTTTACTTGAGTAATTTCTTGAATAGCTACGTTTTACTTTTCCTTGACTAAAAATATGTTGAAGTATTGCTATTGTTGACATTTTTGGCTACTCTACCCACATAACTTAAATGTGATTCGAGTCGGGACTTGAGTACTCCATCCCTGCTTCAGATGTAAAACTTTGGCAGGATAGCCTCTAGAGTACAGAAACCTGCTTGGTGAACAGTAGCATCAAACTTCTCTTCATGCTGAAATGAGTTTTCCACATTTTCTGTGATCCAGCGACGTTTATTAAACAGTTCTGGAGCTCCTGGAGACGGTAGCGGCACCTTAATCCAATACCTCGCCATGAAAAAGTCCTAATCTAAAATGTTAGAGTTCGTAGTACCAAATGTTTTCTTCTCTGTCTTGACCTTGGGCTTCTAGCATCACTGACATCGAGACGGACCAGATAAACAAGACGACTGAGAACAGATGTGGCTTTTATTGGCATGACAAAAGCGTTTCTCCTGATTAAACACTCACAGGATGAGCAGTTCTCCACTGCAGGGTTTTGTTTGTTTCAAGCTTCTTAATCCTGCATCTGTTTTCTGCATTAATCCAATTTAAGACCCCCCCTTTCATTCTGCATCCTTGCTTCCTGACCAGTTTGTTTGCAAGAAATAATCAAACCAAATTGGATGTGCAAAACTGAAGCTCTTAAAGATTTGTATTATTAACCAGGATCCTGCAGATCAACTTATCTCTACCTGAGGAGATACCTAAGTGGTAGAAGTTCAGACTGTAGAGGAAACCTCAAATATTTCTGACTTTCTTGTTTGCATTCCTTCAGATTCATCTCTCTCTGTCTTTGCACTTTGCTGGTTTTTTTGGCACTTAATCTACAGTCTGAAAATGGGACATGGAGAAGGAAGGAGCTTAGCTCATAATTCCCAGCATCCTTCAACCCCCAAATGTTAACATTAGCACTGACCTTTCAGTTTAATGCGTATTTAGCTGCCGGGCTCATGAAAAGTTTATTCACCCCAAATGACATCCAGCCTTTATTTTCAGAGGCTGAACTTATAAAACAGCCCCAAAGTTCTCACTGCAAGGCTCATCCTTTAAATGCCATCTAATATAATCTGAGATCATCAACACTTTTCCCCCTAATGACGACACCCTGGTCTTTTACAAGTCTGAGTGAATAAACTGCACCGCGTTTTTAAAATGTGGCCCGAGTAGCGTCCAAGTTCTCGCTCTCCACAGAGCTCCAAAGTAAAACTTTGGCTTATTGAGTAAAAGCACCATTGAGCTGGCGGCCCCATCTTTGTAATGAAGTAAACAAGGTGGCCCTGATTGAAATAGGTGGCCAGGAAATGACAGCTTCAGCCAATCACACGGCATCAACAATCTCCCCTTAGAGGAAAATTGACAGTTGCCAAAGTGGCCATTATTCCTGAGCAATCAGGCCTTGGAGGAGTGCTGACTCCAGGTAAAAAATGGCCTCGTCTCCGCAGCTATACGGGACACGGCCACAGTCGTGCAGAGAGGACCTCATCCATCTTAACAGTCTGATTAAAGCAAAGATGTGGGCACAAGTTAACGTAGCATTTTATCAAATTTAATGGTGGCATGCTCTCAAAATTCATCAAGGAAATAGCAGACGGCTAAAGTTGTTTTCCTCTGCTTGTGGATTATTAGCATAGGGTTTAAAATAAACAGTGGATGGACCAACTAGGTGACGCAGCATTAGCCCTGATGCATTCCGGGTGTGCATCCTCAAACTGTCAAGCTGTCATGTTAAGTAGGATCTATGCCAGGGGGTCTATATTAGGCTATTTAAATGAGGCTGTGGGTGATCTGTGAATCCACGGACCAGAGTCAGACAAGCAGGACATTTAACAAGAATTCATTGAGTTTTCTTTTATTATCCAAGACTGACATAAAAACCAAAATAAGATCAGGATTTTGTTGTTGTTGTTTTTTTAAAACCTGCGAGCTGCTCTCACAGCTACAGTATGTCCACTGAACATAAACCAGAACAAACACTTTAAGGGATTTAGGGCCGTTTTTAAGAGTTCACCATGAGGTGGAAAAAGTATTGGATCCAGTCCTGATTCTGTTATTTTGCTCACCTAAAAAGAAAGTAACAGTGGACCCTTCGCCACTATTCGTGTTTTCTTCCTGCGGAACATAAATCCAAATTATTAAAGGGGGGGTATTATGCTTCTTCCAGGCACATATTACCCTTCTATAGAACACTCCAATAAAATTGTCACCTTAAGTCTTTTAAAAGTCCGTCAAATATCCAAATCCACCTTAAAGAAATTTACTTCCGTATTGGACGCCTTGATTTCCGCCTGTGCCTCTCTAAGACCCTCCTACTCTTTCTGACACTCCCCCTTCAGTTCGTCACATACCGTGCATCATCACAGCATGCACGAAGTCGGAAAAAAAATCCCACAAAAGACGCGCAGCTGCAGCTGGTGTGTTATTATTTCTCCACCTGGGACTCAGCCGGAGTTGTGTGAAGTGGGTAGGAGAGCTCTGCAGGGGCGAGGCTCTTGGCTGAGTACGTAAGGTCGGAGGAGGAGATGGGTGGAAAAGGCGGGGATTGGTGGGAGCAGGCGTTTCAGCAACCCTAACCAGCAGAGACTCATAGATTACTCTAACATGAGTGAATGGGTCAGAGCAACACTTCAGTGAGTCGGGGGAACAAGGTTCTACTGGACATAAAGCTTTCAAGACTCAGTCATCAGCTGCTACAATCTGCTTCCTTAGGGCCTGAGACAGATCTCTGGATCTCACCATGGTTCTCAAACCTCCATCAACATGCTGAGTCATGATGTTCTCATCACTTGAACCTGATGTGAGATGTTTGGGCCAGTTTAGGGGGAATCAATGTAAGGGTGTCCCAGGCCGATGGTCTTTCATGTATGTGTCCCGTCCAAGACAGATTACAACCATACAATGTATTGACCCAGGACAACCAGCAGACGGTGCCGTGGGCTATTAATTTGGACATTTGGAGGCAGTGAAGACAATACTTTGATACGGTTGTATGCCATAATGGACATTAGAGCTTGGCTAAATAAAAACAAGAGCAAAGCTATCACAAGCAGGGGCGATGCTAATACATCACTAGTCTTAGAGAGGCAAGTGCAACCTTGAATTACATTCTGGTCCACACTCCATACCAGTAGGTGGAGGTAATGCACCAATTAGTTGTTTTCCAGCCGCCAATTAACATCACAAAGAAGAAGGGTGATGCTGTTTTTTTGAGGCTAACATGAGCATGCTAACAATAGTCACACTGAAAACTTTGTGGGAAATACACACGAGGAACTGCATTATTAAGGTTTTAAGCGCCGGATTATGTTGGATTGTGGATGGACTAACTATTTTACTGGAGGACATTCATTGGACCGTTTAATTGTTCGAGATGTTTCGATTTCCTCAATGATATGTGGCTTTGGACGGTGAGTTGCACATTATTTTTCTTTTCGAGTGGTTTAACAAAAGCATTTACTGTCTATAGTTATGATCGTATCCTTGATTGACATACATCATTTGAATAACAAGGATCTTAGCTTTCCAATGATGTCTAATATGTATATGTACATAGAAAGGTTGTTACAAAAAAGGCAGATTTGACCCAGAAGTATGTAACGTACTTCAAATGGGGTTAAATAAAAAGACTGTTTACTGGGAGACGAGCTTCTGTCTTGTTGTTCGGGATCAAAGCCTTATTTCACTGTAAGATCCACAACAGACCTTTTAACATTTATTAATTGTCACTTTTTTTTCTCTTTCCATATTTACATGAATCTCGCACCAACATTATTAGCTGTTCATTTCTCTTTAAATGAGTGACCAAATGAAATCATCTCTGTAGAGCACCCTGGTTTCCACCGCTCTGTCCTGCTGTCTCAATTCTCTCTGCAGAAGTGAAGTTTTGCTTTGGCGGTTATTTTAGGAAAAAGGCAGCGCCATGAATTGATAATGGAGGCAGAAGGAGCTTTGAGCTGAAGAGCTTTTCTTATTGAGGATTAGACAAAACAAGTGGCCCAGTTTTCATGCCGTTTTTTTGGGGGCGTTTTTTTGACGTCAGCTTTTTGATCTTTTGATTATTTTTCCTTTCACTTGGACATATTTCAGAATCATTCGTTCTGCTAATGATTCCTGTCTGTCGTCTTCTTGCTGTCTCATAATATGGATGCAGTAAACCACAGCATCAGACACATTCTCTATTTTCTCATCCCTGATTTCCTGTAGTCGACCCTGATGGTTGATGATGCAGAACCTCAGATTGGTCCAGTGGACGGCAGAGCTGATGAGGACAATTTTTTAGGGTTTTGTTTGTTTTTTTGTCATATTTGGTTGCAAGCAACAAAAAAAATCCTTTAACAGTTAAAGATGAATGTCTTCAGTGGTTTTCAGTCGCAGCTGGGAATAAATAAGTAAAAACAATTTTATGCTCCATCAGGTTCAGTTTATTTTTGTTGCAAACAGATTTAACATCACGTTCAAATTTTGGGGGATTTCATGGAGTACCTTGAAGTAGTCTGCGTCTTACCTGCATTATGGCCAGGAGTCTTGGCTCTTAATAACTTTTGCTAAAATAATAATGACAACAAAGTGATGTTTTTAAATATAGAGATAACAAATTCAAGTTAGTAGCAGTTTTTGATTTGAATTTTAGACAGAATGACACAAAAAGGATAACGAATATTTTTTAGATATATTTTTCTTGTCTTCAAGTTGGAAACTGTTTTTTATATATCATTTTTCACAAATATCAACATTGATTGGTTGATTTTATTTCAAGCTTGAACAAAAAGACAAAACAAGAAAACAGAAAAATGCCCAAAAGCAGTTGGTAGAAATAGAGAACTTATTCTTAGTACCACCTTTCTTACAATATATAACAATGATTTATACCTACAAATATGTTATTTGATACAACTCAGTTTAAATCAACTGCTACCAAAACACTTTACATAAATATTGATTAATAAACTGTATAAATAAATGTTTTATTTTCCTCATTAGGCTTTTTAAAACTTTGCCCCCTAAATTTAAGAGATGTAATCACAGTTTCAACAAGGTGAAATATTCCAAACCTGTGAGAAATAAACTGTTGAAACTGCATTGCACATTATTAAATGTATTCATTCATAGCAGCAGAATCGAAACCCATGGGGATTCCCCCTATATTTCTGTAACCCTCATCATCTTTCTGACCCTGTCCTCCATACCATCAGCAGCGACGTCCTCGTGCTGCTTAAAGTGACAGTGCCGGGGTATTTTTGGCGGCCTTGAGTGAAGCGTGGTTGTGCTCCATCTCCTGACGTGTCCCTGGGGAGGCGGCGGCTCGCGTTTTCTCCGGCAGCTGCCATGCACCCTCCCACCGAGGAGGAAATCTAGCTGTGTGCGTAGGTAGCAGCAGGATGACAGCACTCCGGGGATGGACAGTGGCACCGTGTGGCTCTGCTAGCCAATTAGCACAGAGTGATTGACCTATGAAACGTGCTTGGAAGAGGCAGAAACAACAAAAAAAAGCGGGAGTTGTATGTAGAGGACAGGCGGTAACCTTCAGGAGCAGTTTGTCATTTAGCAGGAAAACTCTGGCTGCTGGTTTTTCTCTTTATGGTCTTTCAAGTTTTTTTTTTCTGGGGCACGGTTTCTCTCAGGGAGTTCCTGCCTCATTTATCCTAGAATTGATTCCCATACTTCTTTTTCAAGCCTTTTTCTTTGCCTTTTGTTGCCACTCTACCCTTTCGTCTGTTGCTTTCATTTTCCTGTATTTATTTAGCTCTGACACGTCTCCTCCTACTTATAGATTTAGTGTCTCTCCTGTACTCGCTCTTTTTCAGCCCGCTATGCCTCCTTTACTTCTTCCTCCCTTGGCTCGGCGTTAGGGGGTCAGCTTCAGCCATGTGGGGCTTCATTAGGGTCTTCCTGGACAACTCTCACTTTGGTAATGAGATTTCATTATTGAACAAAAGTGAGAGCTCCCAGCTGCATCCATCTTTGTTCTGCTTTCCTCACTGTCCAAGTTCCTGCTCTGAAGTCTGCAACTAAGCATTCATATTCCATATGAGCTGGGTTTGTGAGAGTTTGGCATACAAAAGTTATTCTGTCGCATACTGAAAAGTCATATAACAGCATTTTTCATGCGTTCAGGCTTGTAACTCATGTCTGCAATACTGTACAAACTTATTGGTCTGAAATCAAGAAACCTCTAAAAGCAGAGAAAAAGAAAAGGACAAGAGGAGTGAAGACAATCAGTGCGTTTACATGCAGTAAGAGAAAGCCGAATTATTGCCTTAGCCTGACTGAAGTCGGAGTTTGAAATGTATGTATACACCTTAGTCTGGGGAAGTCGAACAGAACTACTCTTAATGGGATTAACCCACCCAGATTAGTAAATCACATTTCTGTGCATGTAAACGCCAACCCTGCCTTTACCAAACTATTCAGAGGAAGTGATGAGACCGCGGAAACGCGAACAACACCGGTACGACAACAGCACAGCAGCTACAACGAGTGTAACTCAACCATACATTACTAAATGTTCTGTGCTGCAGCGTTGTGGTCGTCCATTTCTTCGCTCATTGTTCATATCCTGCTTTTACTCAGTCTGCTTCACTGCTGTCAGCATTTGTTTACTATCTGTGTAAGGCCAACTAGAAGAATGCCAGCAGGAAAGGCCGCAATGTCGCCACCTAGCGTCGCGCAATCCAACGCACTTCATTCAATAATTCGATTTTTTGAGTGACATGTAAAATGGGATAAAGGCTCGCTTTCTGGGTAAAGTGTTAGTCCGATTATCGTCAGTTGTTAAAGCAACACCAAGTAACTTTTGCTCTCTGGGTCCCCCTACAGTTGGGAAAAATGTATCGTTTTTTACTACTGTTGTAAAATCTGTTATGGTTACACCAGGGGATTCACATTTACAAGCGATACCCTCTAACGTTACAGATTTTCACGTCTTGGGCAGCCTTTGTGTCAAATGTCTTCATCCCAGGTACATTTTCTATATTTTAGCATGTCATATGTACGGCGGCGTAGAGCTGTCATCATGTAATAAAGAAATTAGACCGTGTCACGTTATAACGTTATTGTAAAAACGTGAAAACCACTTGAAACTAAAACTTTATAATGTGATAGTTTTACGTTTTTACAATAAACTATCACGTTATGACAGCACTGTTCTGATGATCTGTGCTACCTCCTCAGAATGTCCCACCGTAGCGCGCATCTGTCAGTGCTACCCTTCGAAAAGTATGTTTACATGCCGAAAACAACAACTGTTAGCTTTGATGTTAAATATAATCATCGGAAAATATTTTTCAAGTGACGGGATTGAAGTGGCAGTTTAGCAGTAATGCCTAACATAGCAAAAAATTATGAATAACGAAAACTTTTCTTTCAATCCACAGAACATGCTACCAGTTTAATATAAAGCTAAACCAGCAAATAAAGATGCACTAAAAACCATGATCAGAATAAATTAAATAGGCCTATAGATGAATAGCACACTCTGGAAATCTGTTAGTATTTAAAACAGCTAATGAATATATACCAAGCCAGTAAGACGTAGAGCAGATAGCAGTATTATTACTCCAAAATATTAAAATGTAGTAGCCTATGATTATAAGCACAAATAGCCTGCAAAATACACTGCATTTACTGTACGACTCTAATTAATGGGACTTGTTAACATGCAGCGTAACGATATCACAGAAGTGAAACTAACGAGGGCTGTCATGTAAACTTGAAACTAGTAGCTTAAGGAAAGCCTTAAAATATTTTGAATAAAAATTAGCCAGTAATAAAATAATTTGAAAAAAACTCACCGTAAACTTCAAAGAAATAAAACAGACGAAATGGATCTTCCAGGTAGGAATTCTTGATGACAGATTTGCTGAGTAAGCGAATTGTGACGTAACATGGAAATGTGCATGCGGGTAGCACAGATAGTCGGAACACCGGCGTACAGATGAATACAATTTCGGCTCCGTCATGATGACAGTTGTTCAAGCTACCTGCTGCTAGGTATCTTCCATTTATATGTACCTGCCGAGTATGCTCCACCCAGAGAGCCTTGCAGGACGCTGCACCTACCGGCTTTTGTGAAGCCTGCCGTAAAGCAAGTCGCATTTGTAGTCTCATTTGAACTACAAAGCCGCTACCCGACGAGCCAAACTTACATAGTGCTGTTATGACCGATAGAGGGCTGCAAAGCGAATGCAGAAGTGCCGTTTCACCCTGTTATGAGTTGATCAACCATTGACACGAGTTCGGAAACATTATTTTAAGGTAAAAAAAACCTCTTTAGTGTTGCTTTAAAGAATGAAAAAAGCTTTGTGAAAACCATTGTCTGATTGCTGCAGCTTGGAGACGTAGCAAACTGGCACTTTACGGAGGATTTTAAAAGCGTTGATTCTGGTGGTGAGCTGAGTCTGCCTGCTATCACCCGGTGCAAAGGACTATTAGTGACAAAAAGTGTAATTCGAAACACTAAATTCAGGTAAACATTTAAATTTTTCTCCAGTTCTGACCAGCATTTCTAATTTCATGCTAATCCGCTGTGACCAGAATACTTTTTTTATGTAGGCTATTTCCTGTTTTTGTGTAATTTTTGTTTTTGTTAATGTATTTTTCTGTAAAACACAGCAAATCTAAACTTGGTTTATCTTTATGTAAGGGATTATTCAAGTCTCACTTTTTTCTACATTATCTGTGTTTTTCCATCTAATGTGATAGACAGCTAATGTAGCTATCAGATATTTTTCTGAGGACACTCTGTCACCAAGCATGTATTTTTCTCACTGCATGTCGTTTGGCCTTCAAAAGTCTCTTCAAGCTAAAGCCACATGTGACTGATGGATAGGAAGCTAAAACTCTCAGATGCCACTTGAAGTCTGTTTTCTTTCATTGTTTCGCTTAGACACAGAGAAACATATTATGCTGCCAAAACTAACTAGCTGCTAAGCGTTATGGTCAGAAATAGCAGCTGCAGTCACCTGGTTGGTCTGGCTGTCGACTCCCTGCTAAAGCTATCTGTAGGTGTCTTTAGGCTGTTCCTTCCCTTAAATCATAATCCTAGGACAAAGCATCTTTTCAACTGAGGGACTCAACCATGTCTCCTACACAGACGATCTGCAAAGCGAAAGTGCTGTCTACAACTTTTTCATGTGTTGCCAATAAGCAGCTACACATCCACTCCACATATTCCCATTAAAAATACTTTTTTAACAAGGCCACTTGTGATTTATTCATGTTTAATGCTTTCCAAATTTTTAGATTTTCTGGCTCTACCAAATGCTGATGCATGCTCTCTAAAGATTGTACAAGGTTCATTCAGCATCTTACAAAGCTCAGATTTTTCTAACCCAAGCAGAAATCTGTTAACCTCAGTGGGGTCGTTCATCCACTCCAATTACGGTTGTATGTGGATGTGCAGAGGCTGGCACGTCAGCCCGAGGCGGTTTAGCTCGAGCCGTGCATTTGCTGAGGCTTGTCTTTTTCTTTGTGATGTTTAATGACGGTTAATCAATTATAAGCCATATTTAGCTCTCTTTGCTTATTTTAGACCCAGAGCACTCTGAGTGTAGAAAGAGATTTAAAAGTCTTATTTTTCCCTACCATTCAGCTAAGATGAGGAGAAAGCTCAGAAGGTTAGGACCACATATCCGGAATCCGACATCAACCTTTGGGTTGAGAAGACATTAATAATGCTGAAAACTTAAATACTTCTCTGTTTTAGCTTAAGGAAACCTGCAGTTTAATGCCTTTCTTAAAACTGCTGTTTCTGTCACTGTCCACTCACAACATGGAAACCACCTATACACACTCACAGGTCACTTGATTAGGTACACTGTGCTATTACTGGTTTGGATGTTCTTGTTAGGGTGAAAAAACATAAGTAAGGTGCAAATACTTGCATTGAGGCCCAAAACATCAACCAGATGAATTGTGTGAGACATAACAGAACCCATCGTTTTTAACCTCAACAGTCTTTTTCCTGGGGGCGTCGCGTGGCACAGTGGTTAGAGCAGACACCCCATGTGCAGAGGCCCCAGTCCTCGACGCGGCCGTCCCTGGTTCGATTCCCGTCCCAGGTGACCTTTGCCACATGTCTTCCCCCACCTCTCTCCCCCTTCAAAACTCTGTCCACTATCAATAAAGGCCACTCAGGCCCAAAAATCCTTTAAAAAAAAAAAAAAGTATTTTTCCTGATTAATTCAGCTCAATTTATGACCATTTCGGGGCACTAAAGTATTTTTTTTTTTATTAATGAGATAGAAATAATAATAAAGTAGTACATCTGGAGTGTTTTTATGAGATGATGCTCTATGCCTGTAGGCATTATTAACCGGCTAAGAGTCCCATTTCCATCCATCCATTGTCTATACTGTTTAGAGTCGCGTGGGGCTGTCGCCTGTCTCTTGCGTTCATCGGGCGAAAGGTGGGGTACACCCTGGACATGCCAGTCCCTCGTAGGGCATAACGATGTTTCTTTATATTATCTCGTTAATTAAAAAAAACTGAGCTTTAAAAAAAAATTTCCTTAAATGATCTCGTTAATTCCGAAAAAACTGCTCTTTTATTATTATTTTTTAAATAACCAATTCAGAAAACAGAGCTTTTTATTTCTCTTTTTTAAGTGTATGCAATACACTTCCACATAATCTTCAAGACTGGCAAAAAATAAATAAAAATAGGAGACTGCGGCATTAAGGCAAAAGTGAAATACCCGGTCATGATGCAGCAGAATATTGTGAATTTCACAGCCTTGATCCCAGTACACATGCACTATTCAGAATGCAACCGAATAAACTGAAACACACATACTTAGAAGACAGGACAAGTGTTCCAAAGATGTTCAACAAAAACCTATCAATACCTCATGTTATGTATTTTAATCCACCAGTGCCCACGCTAAGAAAGGAAACAGTGCAACAGCAACTCTATAGAGATTTTTCCTAGAGCTTTTCATATGCAGCCCTAAAACTACTGTTTACTAATGCCATGTTTTGAAGTCGCAGCAAAAAAATCAGCGTACATACTTTCTTTTGGGGTAAACTATAATCCCATGGGACAATTATGTTGGAGCAAATTGGATATTTGGACGAGCAGCCAATGATTCTGTTTTTATTGGTAAAGACTGTTGGGCCTAATCAGATGCCCCTTCAATCTCCTGGATGCTCATGTCATTACTTCGGAGTCAGAGAGCTCTCTTGATTAATCACTTTAGAAAACCTCCATCTTGCTGATAAACTAATTACATTGTGCATACTGACCATCCAGCCTAATCCTGGCTCAAGGTATAAATCAAATCAATGCACCCACTGTTAATTTATCTCTCTCTTGACAACCCAATAGGCTCTCCGGAGTGAGCCTGCTAATGAGGACTTCCTAAAGGTTAAATAAACAAGCTGGATTTTGAAGAAGGGGCACAGTGGTGACTAAGTGGTCCACTTCAGCTGTGCTGAGGGGGTCATTGAGATAGCTGTTGGGTATATCTGACAGATATAGGCATTGCAATCGACGGAAAAGTCTTTTAGTCATGTTTCAGTTTATAAAAGTCCAACATCAGTGAGAAGCTAGTTTGTTTTGTAACGATGCAGACTTTTCCTGGCATCACAAAAAAACAAAAAATCGGTTGGGATGTTGATAGTCTAACGGTTGTTATGGAAACAATGTGACCCCAAGAGGCCAGTTCGTACTGCAGTTCTGCAACAGTGAGATTTTTCCTTACCTCCCTTATGATCCTTCTCAATGTTTGTGTTGAAGAGAAAAACCCAGGTACTGTACCAGCTTTGTTTTTGTTTTGGGGGGGGGGGCTGTTTTTGTTTAACCCTAAGCGTTTTTACGCCTGCCCTTTTTTTGTGACACCCTTTCTATACACACATACATCATTACAAAACTGAGATTCCAGTCATTCCAATGATGTATGCCAATCAATGATACAATCATAACTGTAGACACAGTAAATGTTTTTGTCAAACTACTCAGAAAGAAAGATACTGTGCAACTCACTGTTTATAACCTTGTATCATTGACAGAATCAAACCGTCCGTCACAAAAAAGTTTTAGGTCCACAACAGTCCAATGAAATGTCCTCCAGTAAAATAAATAAATCTTAAATCCAAAATCTAACGTAATCACTGGTCTTACCTCTCTAAGACTAGTGATGTATTGCTCAAAACCTTCATAATTACCTTACTTGCCTTTATTTCTCACAAAGTTTTTATCACAACTTCCGTTAACATGCTCATATTGGCCTAAAAATAACTGCAGCACCCTTCTTCTTCTTTGTGATGTTTATTGGTGGCTGGCAAACATCAAATTAGTGCATTACCGCCACCTACTGGTAAGGACTCTGGACCAGAATGTCACTCATGTTTGCACTTACCTCTCTAAGACTAGTGATGTATTAGCATCATCCCTGCTTGTGCTAGCTTTGCTCTAGTTTTTTTAAAGTCAAGCTCTAATGTCCATTTCACCATACAATCGTATCAAAGAATCTTCTTTGCTGCCTCCTACAGTCAAGATTAA
Organism: Valencia hispanica; assembly: GCA_963556495.2. Taxonomy (NCBI): domain Eukaryota; kingdom Metazoa; phylum Chordata; class Actinopteri; order Cyprinodontiformes; family Valenciidae; genus Valencia; species Valencia hispanica. The sequence continues at coordinate 3,579,796 of OY747715.1, read as the reverse complement.
TAGCCTACATCACCCTCTGCTGGTTGTCTTGGATTAATACATTCTATGGTTGAAACTTAATTTACATGGGTGTTGTAATCTGTCTTGGACGGGCCCGATACCTGATTGGACGGGCCCATAACCCCCACCCCTAGGGTGCCCATTGGTGCCCGGCCTGGTTGTCACTCTGACCATAGATATGGCCGAGTTTAGGCGAGCAATTTCTTGGAGCCAGTTCTTGATTTATGAAGATTAACGTGTATCTGGCTGACTTGAATGGTATGTTCTTCCATCATTTACATTTTGAACAGTGGCTAAAAGAAATGGGTCTTCTGTTTTACATCATGTTCATACACCAGGGAAGTGGGAAGTCAAGTCCAAAGAAATTCTTACGAGATTTGTCTTAGAGGAACTAAGACAAATACCCCACCCCCACCCCCATTTTATCTTTACTGACCACACTGGAAAGCCCACATGTTTCTGGCAAACAATAGTTTTTACAGAGTTTTAAGATTGCTTATTTCTCATTTCTGCTGCGACTCCCCTTTCCTGATTGGCCTTTTCGGTTCCATAACCACATGCTGACAGTGCATGTCCGTTTCCTTAGCAACACTCCTTTACTGTCTGTTTGTTCCTTCAGGTTCTGACCATTTGAAAGGAAACAACACTCTGTATGTAAAGTTGAAAATGTCTGCACGTCTGCACCAAGTGGTTAGAGGTGTGAATTGCAATCAGTCAAAATGACTGATGGCCTTCAGATTTTTCCATCACTGGAAAAAAAAAAGAGGCATATATTCAGTAACGTGACCCCTGGTCTAGATTCTTCCTCATCTCCGCTTTTGGGAGTACAACCAATCAGCACCAAGGAAATTGACTCGCACTCGTGGATTGGTTCCTTTACAAACAGCCAATTATGGTCAAGTAGCATTGCTTCCAGGTATTTAGTTTCCCAAGCTGCGTTTTGTTTTTCAATATTTTAAATTTGAAACATCTGAAGACAAGCTTTGTATGGATAACTTGGATTCATGTTCCACAGAAAAACTTACAAATAGCTGGGATCCACTTCTATTTATCCTTTAGTTGCACCAGGAATTTTGTGGGATTTAAAAAATAATAATAATTTCCTTGTTGCAGGGCAACCATCTTTATTCTATAGAAGAGTAATTACTTTGCTTCATCTTTGCTGTAACTTAAAGCTTTGATTCATTTGTTGCAGAGCACAGAAATGATTTAACTGCTCCTCATCCTTGAGGAAAATGGATCCTTGAGTTTGTGATTGAAGTGAAAAAGTGCGGCTGTATTCAGGAATCCTCTGCATCGAACTCGCGCTCTCCTCCGAGTTAAGTTGGATGGAGTCGTTCCTCACTTGACCTTGTCATGTTATTCTCATCCAATCAGAAGCATCTTGTCTGCCACCCTTGACATCCAAGTTTGAACGAAGTTGTTTAATGAAATAAGAGAGAGATGTTCCAATCAGAATAGTCCGATGGAGTGGCTGGATGATATAAACAGCATTAGGTGGGGCACCCCGCTTACTTTTTCATGAATAAATAACAAATAAGCGTGAATGGGCGACTAGAGACATCAGCTCTATTACCATTTGTTTGGCCGCCTCCAATATGTGGCGACAGAAATGAGAAGGGAATAGCTGCATTATGTACCAAATTCTCTATAAGGCTCCTGACCTTTTTCTAGGAGTTCGGTGAGTGGATTGTATGGAAATTAGAAGTTTTCTCCCACCGTAAAGTAGAAGTCACAGTGATTGTTAGGGAAATAGTTTCTGGAGTTTATCAAAGCTTGTTTCTAGTCTGGTAAACATCCACACAGTCTATATTTATTGAAGGCTTTGAAAGATTCCTCTCAGCTCTTTGTGCTGTCACCTTTTGTTTTTCTTCTCAGGAAACCCCTGCAGAGTAAAAAAAAACAAAAAAAACAACAAAAAGCCAATGTCACGGCCATGCAGACTTTTTTTTGCCCTCTCGCTGTTTCTTTCATTGTTTATTTAGTCATTCTCGGACGGTTTTCTAGCTAATCCCCCATCATGCCCGGCAGGGAATTCACAGGGGCAGCCGGCCCTACATCACACTGCACCGCCAGCACCGAGCTGCAGTCTGCAGAGGGTCACAGGTGGGGCTGTTGCTCCTTCATGTTAAGATCCCTGCTCCTTGCCCAGAATCCTAATTCATCTTCTTCTCACATTTAGAGGAAAAAAATAGAAGCGGAAAGTCTGTAAAAAGTGATGGAGAATTAAGTTTTTTATGTATTTTCTAACAACAAAACATTATTTTTAATACTGCAAAAAGCCACAGCACAAAACAAACACAAAGCAACCAACTACTTACAGTTGAAACCAGGTGATTACATACATTGCATAAAAAAGAAAGATTATTATCCCCAAAAAAACAAAGAAATCACGCACAAAGAGGAAGAGAGAGTCTGGTTCATTGTTGGGTTCACTTTCCAGGTGCCTGAAGGTGCCACGTTCATCTGCTTTAACAATTTAATCTAAGCATGAACTTCATGGGATGGTCCAACCATCACGCTGTTCAAAAAGGAGATGAATTTGAGTCCCAGGGATTCATGTGTTGTGGTCTGAAACATGTTATCCACAGTGAAACAAGTCCTGTACAAACATGGGCTGAAAGGCCCACGCAACCTCAAGTCAATGACTCAATGCAACCTGCTAGGATTCCTTAAATAGGAAACTAACTCAAACTTTAAACTAATTGGAATGTTTGTATGATTGTATTGAAAATACTTTTCTTGTGTAGTGACTTGAGATGACACCTGTTGTGAATCGGCACTATATACATAAACTGAATGCTTAGGTCATCCGGTCAACTACTCTCAACTTTAATCGTGGGGTGAAAGAGCCTTCTCAGTCGGTGCCCCAAAACTGTGGAACTCCCTTGCAGTCAGGCGTCCTCTATAGCCTTTTTAAAATCTTTGTTTAAAATGTATTATTTCTCCCTGGCTTTTAAATCTTAGCCTCAGATCAGTTTCTTCTTTTCTTCGAACATTTCTTATGTTTCTGCTTTTCATTTCTTGTCTTATATTTGCTCTTAACCATTTGTTGCTATTGTGGTTGTTTGTTTATTTGTGGTATCTTTCCCCTTACTGTTCAGGCACGTTGGTCAGCCGAATGGCTGTGTATAAAGTGCTATACAAATAAAGTGGTATGGTATGTAAACATCTGGTTTACAGCTGTAAATATGAAGGATTGCTGGTATTGATTGGCAGCTGATTTATTCATGTTTACGTCTCTCAGTGTGAGGCATGGCCTGCATAGCGATCTGACACAACCTTCTTAAGGTTATGTAGGCACAGCTGGGATTTTTACTCCATGCTTCGGCGCCCAGTTCTCTGTAAACTTGAAGTGACATTGTTTGTAAAAGATGTTTCAGTGAACGACCAATGAAATCACAGCTGGCTGTTTAATGACATGAAAGAGGCCTGTTACAGGGTTTTAATCGTACATATCACTTGTTAAGGTGTTGCTAAGATGGGAAAAGCGTTGGATTTAAATTGTCATATTATTCCCAATTGAGCCGAAGATGAATTACTGTCTGTCCCTTCTGTTTCTGACCATGCCTCAGCATCCTTCTACTGATCGTTGTCTCACCCCTAAACATGTCCAAATGTTCTCGGTCTGGACACTCTGACTTTATCTGCAAAACATCTAACATGAGCTGTCCCTCTAATGTATTAATTCCTGATCCTATCCATTGTTGTCACTCCCAAAGACAATCTCAAGATCTTGAGTTCTGCAACCTCCAGTTCTGCTTCCTGTCTTTTCCTCATTGGTACGGTCTCTAAACCATACAGCATCGTTGATCTCACTACTGTCTTGTACACCTTTCCTTTCATTCTTGCTGAAACCCTTTTATCACACATCACACCTGACCAACCAGCTTGCACACACCTCTTTTCCACACTCTCCGTTGCTGTGGACAGTTGAGTCCAAGTACTTAAAGTGTAACTCATCCCCTATCAGAGTTAAAACTCAACCCACATTTCCTGTTTGAAAAACGGCTCAAAATGAGGCATTGCCTGGCGGACCAGCGAGGGGGAGGGCTGGGCGTGGTCTGCGCTGTGATTGACATGTTTTCAGCTGAGCTGCTGCAGCTGCACACAGACAGCCAGAAAGATGGAGCTCAATAGCGACGCGAGCTCCATTGCCTCAATTGAAGTTGAGGATTTCTGTCCACCTCCTTTACCAGAGGAAAGAGAGGTAGGGAGGAAGGTTCTGTGGAGGACGCGAGCTGCCCTGAGCTGTATCGTTTCAAGGCGGTGGCTCGTGAGTTACCTGAAGCAACAGGTGCCGAGCCTGCAGCGGCATCACGGCATAGAATGGGGCCCATCTCTGAGTGGTACATTGTTGTTAGCCATAGCTAAGGCTAAATTTAGATTATCTCGAGCAATACCGTGTGACTCAACAGGTGCACCTGCGGCCACTGTACCTCATTGTCTGCAACAGAAAATGTATGTTGCAAAGAGGTGCCCAAGGTATAAATCAAAGTGCACTAAAAAGATAACTCTAAGCCCTGATGTCATTATCCATTTACTGATATCAGTTCATTCCTTTGTCATAGGTAATGTGCAGATGTCAGCAGGAAAGGCTATGCTAAAGAATCTAACTAAATGCTAAGCTAACAAATCACTTACATGATAATGAATGCTGTAAACACTCGCCGGAGGTGTGGCCTAGACTGGGCTTGTTTAATACTCCACGGTAGCATGAAGGCTGGCCTCAGTTACCACCCGCTGACGTCAGAAACCCAAGCTGAGCCAGTAGCAATGCCCGATTAAAATTCAAGTGCAGTGTAACGTTTTAACCTGAAGAGGGCACTCCACTAATGGTTTTTGGTTAAAAAATGAATATTTTTTGTAAAATGTAATAAATTACAAAAAATAATGACCGGACATGTTGACAGCACTATTAGACACAAATTTATACAGTAGTTTATCAGCAAAAAAAAAGTTTATTTTGGGGTGAGTTGCACTTTAAAGTCCTCTACCTTCTTTACTTCCGCTCCCTGTAACTTCACCGTTCCACTGGTGTCTCTGTCATTTACACACATGTATTCTGTCTTGCTGCGACTAATCTTCATTCCTCTCTTTTACAGTTGATACCTCCACCTCTCTTGCTCTTCCTCTACCTGCACCCTGCTTTCACAGCAGATCACAATGTCATCTGCAAACATCATAGTCCATGGAGACTCCTGTCTCAACCACAGCACACCTCACTGCTGTCTCACAGCTCTCATACATGTCCTGCCCCTCTCTAAGACTCTTCTCTGCCACTCCAGACGTCTCATGCAATACCACAGCTCTTCTTTTAGGGCCCTGTCATACGCTTTCTTTAAATCTACAAAGACACAATGCCGCTCCCTCTGACCTTCTCTGTACTTCTCCATCAACATCCTTAAAGCAAAAGTTGCATCAGTAGTACTCTTTCTTGGCATGAATCCGTACTGCTGCTCACAAATGCTCACTTCTGATCAAAGCCTAGCTTCCACCACTCTTTCCTACAGCTTCATTGTATGCCTCATTAGCTTTATTCCTCTTTAGTACCACGATTCTGTACATCTCCCTTGTTCTTAAAAAACGGCTCTAGAACACCATGTCCTCCATTCCTCCGGCATCTTATCACACTTCAAGATCTTGTTGAAGAACCTAGTCAAAACCTCTACAGCAACCTCTCCTAAGCACTTCCATACCTCCACAGGTGTGTCATCAGGACCAACTGCCTTTTCCCTCTTCATCCTCTTCAAAGCGTTCCTCACTTCATCTTCACTAATCTCACCTACGTGCTGATCCACTACAGTCACCTCCCCTACTCTACATTCTCTCTCATTCTCGTCATTCATCAGCTTTTCAAAGTACTCTTTCCATCTTTCCATAACAAACTTTGGCACCTGTTAGTACATTTCAATGCCTATCCTTAATCACCCTAACCTGTTGCACATCATTTCCATCTCTATTTCTCTGCCTCGCCAACCTGTATAAATCCTTCTCTCCCTCCTTACTGTCCAACCTAGCATACAAGTCATCATACGCCCTTTGTTTGGCCTTTGCCTCCTCTACCTTCACCATACGCTGCATCTCCCTGTATTCCCGTCTACTCTCCTCAGTCCTCTGTGTCCCACTTCTTCTTAGCTAACTTCTTTCTCTATATGCTCTATGACTTTATCTTCCCACCACCAAGTCTACTTATCTACTTTACTACTTCCAGATGACACACCAAGTACCCTCCTACCTGGCTCCCTAATCACATTAGCTGTAGCTGTCTGGTCATCTGGGAGTGTCTCCTGGCCACCAAGAGACTGTCTCAACTCCCCCCTGAAAACCTCACAACACTCTTCTTTTTTCAGTTTCCACCACCTGGTCCCCTGCTCTGTCTTTGTTCTCTTCACCTTCCTCACTATCAGTTTCATCCTACAGACCACAATCCTATACTGTTTAGCTACACTCTCGTCTATCACTATCTTGCAGTCACTAATCTCCCTCAAGTCACAATGTCTACATAAGATGTAGTCCACTTGAGTGCTCCTACCTCCACTGTTATAAGCCACCCTATCGATGTCCCTGATTCGTCTGGAAGAAAGTATTTACAACAGCCATTTCATTCTTTTCGCAAAGTCTACCACTATCTGTCCTTCTATCTCTTCACCTCGATTCCCTTCACCAACATGTCCGTTAAAGTCTTCACCAATCACCACCCTCTCAACTCTGGGGATACACTGCATCAAATCATCTAGTTCACTCCAGAATTTCTGCTTCTCTTTTAACTCACATCCTACCTGTGGGGCATAATTACTAACAACATTGATCATTATGCCTTCAATTTCAATCCTCAGACTCATCAGCCTATCTGACACTCTTTTCACTTCCAGAACATACCCAACAAACTCCGCCTTCAAGATAACTTCTCCCACTCCATTTCTCTTTCCATCTACACCTTGGTAGAACAGCTTGAACCCCTCTCCTAAGCTTTTAACCTTGCTACCTTTCCACCTGGTCTCCTGAACACAAATAATATCCACCTTCCTTCTCTGCATCATGTCTACCAGCTCTCTAGCTTTACCTGTCATGGGCCCAGCATTTAAAGTCCCTACTCTCAATTCCAAACTCTTGAATTTCCTCTTCTCTCTCGACTGCTTACGGACACGTCTTCCTCCTCTCCTCCGTCGACCAACAGTAATCCAATTTCCAACGGCATCCTTTGGGTGAACAGCACTGATGGCTGTCGTCGTTTACCCAGGCCTCAACCGATCCAGTATGGAGTTCATGTTTGTGATTCGCATATTTGATTTGGCTTAGCTTTTACGTTGGATGCCCTTCTTGACACAATCCTCTGCATTTCTCTGGACTTGGGACCGGCACAAGTCATCACTGACCCCTCATGGTTGCATTTTTCTGACCATGCCTTTCTCTTCTTATTTGTAGTTCTATTGTGCAACAGTATGTTTGGTTTGGCTATCCATAACTATTAGTGAATACCAAAGGCAATAATTAATTAACTAAATTACTAATTTGTAAAAAAAAAAATTTAGTCGGGGCACCACCTTATATCAAGATATAATCACCAAATAGTTTTTAGTCTCAGTTATTGCTTGTGAATACCTGCCTTATAAGGTAGATATTTAAAAACAGTATATGAAGAATTAAGCTCAGCACTGAAGTTCTTGAACATCATTGCTCTACACATAGACATGGAATAAACTCAAACAACTCTCCAATATCTTCTAGTTAAAATACTTCAAACAACCTCCCTCTATGTAGTAACTCCAGTAAGCTGCTAAGTAAAAATGAAAGAAAGAATGAAAATAGCTAACTACCAAAAAATAAAACGGTAAAATGAACAAATAAAAATATAACCAATAAAATGATGCAACAATTTGCAAAGACTTAGGTGCACGTGTTCATTACAGTTAGCAAAATATAACATTTTCAAAGAAAAAGTGATTTCTAATCCATTCTAGCTGATGAGAACAGACTTTTTTTTAAATTAGGAAATGGCAATAAATTAAGTAAATTAACATTTGAAAAAGCCGAACCTGTGACAACAATTTCTACCTTTTGGATCTACAAATATGTACAGATCCTTGACTCTGGTGTTTGTTTCATTCATGTATTACATGTTTAATTCATTGTTAAATAAGCAAAGGTAAAAAAATAAACAGAACATTTTAACATTTTTAAGTGGAAAACAAAAGGAAAAAAATCACCCACGACTGATTTCAATTTGGCAAAAATTGGCCAAAAGTTTGGACATCTCTGATATACAGTTAACTGTTTTTCTTATAATACTATAAGTAATTACACATTAATGTAACCTTTTTGCATGTTTACGGAATAATAAAGGTGCTTTTGAGCTAACCTGATAACGCTCTGCATGTTTTCCTCCTGCTGTCTAGAGATACTTCACTTAGTGGTGGATTTAATTTGACGCCGATGAGAAACTGCAACCGTTTCTCGTGCTTTGTTCTCCTAGTAAGCCCACTATGTAATGACCCTGAATGCTTTGAGTGTGTGTGTGTGTGTGTGTGTGTGTGTGTGTGTGTAATGCCATGATGGATGAAGGTATGCCTCATTCTGCTCCCACTGATGCCGTCCCATCTGCTGCTACTTTCTTCCACCCGCAACCTGCTTTTAGCCTCGGTGCCCCCGCCTGGCTCGCAAATAGTCGTTGTCACTTCCATCAGCTGTAACAAATGCATGATAGTCAAACACAGACATTTATTAGGAAGCACGGCTTCCCCTGCAAGTGTCAGAGTTGGAGTACATCTCCAGCACATGTTAGTCATGAGGAATCATGACATTCTTGAGATGTCACCGACCCTGCTTCCAAAGGTCAGAAGGTTCTAGAGCCAGTCCAGAGCCATGCTTCTTATGGAGGCCGTACGCTATCGGCAAAATATGTTATTGCAATAGTTTAGTTGTAAATTGCAATGATGGTTTTGATTATGATTCATCACTATACCCCCACCACCTTCTGTGGACTTCAGCATCTCAGCCATTAAAGATAGACATCCGGTGTGGAATATCTGGGAAGTTGGTCTATCCAACCTGCCAAATACATCAATAATATGCACAGTGTGAATGTACGACTATTAAAATATAACATTTGACCAAATATTGTGTTCAGTTAGTGCTGCGTGGTCGCAGTATTGCACACACTGGTTGTCTGATAATGATGTGCAGCTGTAGTTCCATCACAGCCTAGAAAAAGACGGCAGTTTTTTAGTAATATAAAATTTTCAAATATGGGCTTATTGAAAAGTTTCTAAGTTTCAACATAGACTGTTTTCAGGTGGTTATATTGTTGCATAATCTATCTATCCAGCCACTTACTATTGCTGCTTATACTGCTTTATTCATTGAAGAAAAACAACCAAATCTCCTATCGGTTCTAAACGTTCCACTTTTTAGAACATAATCCAATCAAATTAATTTTAGAAATTGAAAAAGATTTACTAGAGCATTGCGCTAAATTTTATTTTAGAAGATCATAAAAAAGTCTTGAAAAGGTATTGAAAAACCTGTTTAACTAACATTCTTCTGGGCCTAGTTGGTCTAGATGCTGTTTTTGGGGCTGAAAACCTGTGTGTGTCTCCCTGTGTGAACTTTAAAGAGAGAACCTAAATAGTTCTTGTCTTTGAAGAGCTGATCTCCAGGTTAACTCGGTCTTGTCGCTCTTTGTGTCCGAAGTGCACTTGTAGCTGTAGTCCTCTGGCCACTGAGGGAATGTCCTGCAGGAAGACCTCGGTCAGAGAGCGGGAGTTGCAGCCAGAGCTTTTGAGCCAAAAACATGACCAGGCAGGGGAAAAGCAGTACAGAGCAGGGAAGATGTGGCATCTGGGATTCAGGCAGTGAGCAGAAGTCCTGGAGAACAGATCATTTTCAGGCTAAAATGCACAACAGGGATCTCAAGTTTTAACCTCAGTCGACCAAAAATATCCCAACCACAGATTCCTTCCCGTTTTCCTTTGATGCAACAGATCAGTTGGACTGTCTTCTGTGGTTGACTGACGCTGGTCTTGCCTTCATCTAGAAACGCCACAGCTGAGTTGCTGAGAAGACATTTAGGATGCATGTACACCAGGAAGGTCCGTTAGTTCACTCACTTTGGTCTGGACCAAATGTTTGTTGTTGTTGTTTTGCTGGGGTTCCTATTCACAGTTTGTCAACAAAAAGACGCGTGTGCTAAGGTCTTTCAGGGAAAAACCAGGAAGCAATAAACAATGGAGAGTGGTGTTCTTAGTCTTACTGGTGTTAAGATTAATACACAGGGGTCACATGAACCTTGCATGGTTCATCTGCACTCGGCCCAATGTCCTTTTTTACTTTTGCTTTTAACTGTGTGTGTGCATGGGAGATGGGTTGGGGGGAGGGGGGTATAACTGTGACCATGCTTTTAAATCAGTGGGGGAGGGAAGGGAAGGTGGTTTTATGTGGGGTCATTTTAATCTGTAAAGCACTTTGTGATGCAACTTCTTGTATGAAAAGCACTTTATAAATAAAATTTGATTTGATTTTGATTAAATTAATATTTTCCATATTAAACCTTTTTTTTCTATCTAAAGGGTGTCGGTAATTTTGACAGATATTGAAACCTCTGATCACTTGGTGCAAATGCGCAGACATTTTCAACTTTACGCACAAAGTACAGGTAACAGATAACTAAATCAATCAAAAAAAGATTCCCATGAGAGGATATGAGCATCATCTTAGACCTGGACACCGTACTCAATGCATCTCGCTATCTACAAGCTGGCAGCACATTGAAGTTACCGAGGCTTCAGAGAGAGTTGCTCCCAAGAGCCCGATGTCGTGCCAACCACTGGTGTATGCTGGGGGATTTCCTCCCGTTGAAGCAATAGCTTGTGGGTCATAAAACGGCTCATTCGAGACAGATCGCTGCAGTTCAACTATGGATGCAAAAAAAGTGCATGCAGGGGGATTTCCTCCCACTGAAGCAAACAGAAAAGCTCAGTTCAGAGAGTTTTGCCGTGTTCGGATCACTTCATTTGGAGAAATGTTCCCTGATTTCAGAACTATGGCTGAAATGGCGCTTCAGCCTCTGTTACACACAGGTGGAGCAGTTCAGCTCCACAGCAGGCGAAATCTTCATAATACTTGCATCTTATTAATCTGCTTGATGTGTGATGGCACGATGTGAATTCTCTGAACAGTTCATATTAAATGAATATGTTCTCATCATTGAAAAAAATTGACAGGTAAAAATTTATGACAGATTTTTTTGACACCGTTAGTCAAAATGAGCGACTACAAAAGATTGTAGCGCAACCTCTGATACAGCTACAGATCTTAACAAATGTTTTATCATCACCGTTTGATGCAACATGAGGTGTACAATAAGATACAGATAGATGGACTGTGTAGAATTAAGATAAAATTATATGAATGTTTTGAGACTAAAAAGTTATTTTTTGTTTTGTTTACTGGATGGGATGAAGTTCAGTCGCTTTCACACCTGATTTGCTCCTCACCAGGGTTCGTTTGAACCGCTCCGAGACCACCTCTTCAGCTGGGTCTCGGTTTGCTTGTTTGATGCGCACCAGAGTTCGCTGGGTTGTATTCGAGCCAAAAAGTGTCGGACCAAGGGCGGGAACAAATTTGAGTTTGTTTTAAGCAAACTAAACCAGGCTGGTGTGAATACGCCCTTAGACACATTAAAGGTCCTCGGTATCCAGAGTCTGATCCTGGCCGCTCCTCATGTCTGGCATCAGTGTTTTACTAATGAATAAAATATAAAACGTGAATAACTTGAATGTTTTTGAGGAGAACCTCTTGGATGAAGACTAAAAAATGAATCGATTGGTGTTGAGAATAGACGTTCGTACATTCTCTGTGGTGGAACGCCGATGCTTTGAACAATGCATCTTAGATCCCCGTTTGAACTTTTCCTCACTGTTTGTTGCAACACGACCGGTTCCAACGTTCCTTTAAAGTCTTCGGGTCACTGATTGGCGTGCGTTCCCCTTGAAAGCAGAATAAGAACACAAGCGACTTAATGATGACTTCTTCCCTGCTGCCTCCCACACAAAGACCCACTGAGTACCCTGGCTGCTGTATATTTTATCATCTCCTGGAGATGCAATGCAGCGCCAGACTGAATAAGCAGACTGGGAAGAAGATGGCTTTCCCTGCTGCTGTCAGACATGTGCCAGAACTAATCTAGTGAAGCATCTTGTTCCTTAAATTTACAATATGCAGCATTTTTATACAGCGACGAGCAGATTCAGCAGCATGCTGAAGAGATCAGGGATCTGGTAGATTGGGAACAGTTGTGTAGGCATTTGTTGAGTAACTGAAGAACGTTCTGGATTCATGAGTCTGTCAGCAGACGGGTGTCATCCATCAGGGGGTTTGAACCCGAGGACGATCTCTCCTTCATCTCAGGCAGCTTGAGGGACAACAAGTCTGTGTATGTCATTTTAAAGGAACATTTATTTCCAGATATCTTTATGTTGTAAAATATGTTCTAAAGAGAGATTTAGATACTATTCTAACTATAACATATTGATGTGTATTTCATTTATTTGCACTACCACAACATTTTAATCAAATTTATGTGACTTTGAAAATGTAACAAAAATAAAATAACTTAAACCTTAAAAAAAAAATCTGAAAAATGAGCCATATTTAGCTTAGTATAAAGTTAGAAAACTACGTTAAAAAAAAAAAGGTATTTACCAGCTACACAGAAGTCACGATTCGGTAGGTTTTCGGAACACTTTCATCAAGAAAAATACATGTGAATGTGAAATTTTTACTTTGATCAGCATTAAACAAAGAACCTTTTTCCTGAATTCATTCCTTTTAATTTCAGACATTATTTTGATTTGTTTTAAAATAAATAAAATGGTACAAGCAGATATAGCCAAAGTAGAAAACAATATAAGCACTTGAACACAGTCGGCGTTAATGTTTAGAAATGGTGAAATAATACTTTGTTATAACAGTAAAAGTACACATGTGTACCAAACTGACAGGGCCATACCCAAAATGCAAATTATTTACATTATTATTATTTAATTATTTACAAATGTTTCCTGAAAGGAATATATATTTTAATATAAAGTAATGATGTCCCAACGTTCAGCCATGCGGTACCACAAAAGTTAGATGTTTTCTTTTTAATCCAGATGTACCTGCTCAGGCTATCAAATTAAACATCCCATATTTTAATAATTTGAACTAAGTAGTGTGACCTTTACAAAGAGGATCATCTGTAAATGAGTGTAAAAATGACAAGGGTTTCGCATGTTTAGCTTATTAAAAAAGGGCGTTCTGTTTGTAACGCGCTAAAGAGCTGATGCCTGACTGTAGCTTAGTGTATAATAAAGCAATCAGAAGATGGTTCAGCTAAAGGAGCCTGGTTGTGTGAAGAAGACAAACAGAAATGGAGCTCATCAATACATCATATGGTTGTGTAGAATGTTCAGGTTATTAATGCATGTGGTCAACAGATATACAGACAAAAAAAATGATATGAATATCATGAGATACAAATAATAATACAAAAACAAGCACAATTTATTCTCAAAAAGTGGCAAGAGATTCAGTCCATTTCGTTTGACCCACAACAGACCATGTTTCTATAAAGGTCATGTGTTTCAGTTTATATGTTAGTTCGTGTTGGGTTTAATATTTCCTACCACAATGCAGCGGTGTTTGGGCAGCTTGCCATCCTGTGTTGATCAGGACTGATCACGGGAAATTAGAACCTGACCTAAACGAGGTCAAAAAACATAAATTAACATTCACAATTAAGTTCATACAGCTGTCTACTGATCACAAATAAATCTATGAATAACACGGTCAAATACACAATGCTGTATTTCATACAACAAACTAACCAAGTAAAGCATAACATTTCATTCAAATAACAAAGTTAATTCAAAATCAGAATAAAGTCAAAACATTTGTGGGTCCCATCAAAATGAATTAACAATAAAGGTAAAAATCATCAAGAAATATTCAAATATACAAATAAACAAGCATTAATTTTTTGCATGTTGTGCAACAGAGTCAATAATCTACATGAGTTTAAACCAATTCAAAAGTACCAAAAATGGATCTAATATTTGACCATAACAAAAGCAAAAAACAGTTGTTTGATAAAGAAAATGTATAATCAGAACTTAAAAACTTTAGCATCATCTTATACGAGGTGTGAATGGGCGTCGTCCGCAAACAACATTTTCATTAATAACAACGAAACAAATAAAGCAAACAACTCACCGTTGATTGGATTCTGTGTTTCTGTCAGTAATGAGCCATACGCTGACAGAGCAAACCAGTCACAGAGACGGCAGCAGTGATGAAGGAGGAAGTCCCAACAGGTCACCTTGGTACTTATAAAAGGTTCATTCCCTCCACAATCAAAGGATGACCAGAAGTGGGGTCTGATTTTACGCTGGTTACATGTTTCTTGATCCGTTTTGGGTACACAATTTTCTGTTTTTTTTCTTGCATCTTGCGTAGTAAAGCATGGTGTTGGCAGCATTGTGCTGTGGGGATGCTTTTCTTCAGCCGGCACAGGGAAGCTGGCACTCGCTTGCATCACAGTGCTACTGTATGAAACCCACAGGCATGTTCTGACTCCAACTAATATGATCTAATCCAACTGTTTTTAAAATATGTTCACGACCCTTTGACCTTTGCTGAAAAGGCAGAAAATACTTTACGAGGACATAATTGCAAAACTAAAGATAACATGAGTGAAAGGAAGTGCATAAAAAAATGTTCTGTCACAGAAAACCAACAAGTCATCATTCTGAACATGCCAACCCATGTGGAAGCATGGTGGAGGCAACATTATGCTGTGGGACAGGGAAGCTGGTCAGAGGTGAAGGAAGATGGATGGAGCTAAACCCAGGACAAGAAAACCCATTGGAGGCTGCAGAAGACCTGAGACTGGGGTGGAGCTTCACCTTCCAGCAGGACGACCAGCCTGAACATGCAGCCAGAGATATTATGGGATGGTTAGGATCAAAGCAGAATCATGTCTTAGAATGGCCTAGTCAAAGTACAGAACTAAATCCCAGTGGGAATCTGTGCCAAGACTTGAAATCTGATGTTCACAGATGTTCTCTGTCCGATCTGACTGAATTTGAACAGTTTTGAACAGACAAAATGTCACAGGGTAGATATTAAACGCCGGTGCAGGTAAACCCCAGCTGGATCTACAGAGGACCGACTCAGGGAGGCTGATTGCAAATACAAGAAAATGTTGAGCACCATTCGTTATTTTTCTTTTACTTCCCTGATGTGAAACATCCCTTTGGGTTTGTGGTTGGAATGGGACAGGATCTGATGAAGCTCCAGGAGTATAAATACTTTTGGGAGGCTCAGTGATCCTCCAGAAGTGCTTGGAGACAGAAGCTGATGAACAGGGCTGCAGCAGTGAGGACAGGTCACAGCTGCACACCCTCGCCTTCAGCTGCTAACCCTCCATGCTTGGCTCCTCCTCCTCCAGACCTCCTCCAAGGCAAGCTGTCCCAGATGAACGTGCCTGATCCCATCTGCAGGTTGGATCACTGACTTCCAGACTGATGGGATGTGATGCAGCATGTGAGGCTGAGGAAGAATGTCTGGGACTCCCGGACCATCAGCAGCGGCGCCCCTCAGGGCTGTGTTCTTTCTCCTCTGCTCTTCTCCCTGTAAACGAACCGCAGCACCTCCGACCACCAGTCTGTGAACCTAATTAGGTTTGCACACAGCACCACTGTTATTGGACTCATCTCGGAGGGGGATGAGTCTGCCTACAGGATGGAGGCTGAACGTCTGGTGTCCCGGTGCAGCCACAACAACCTGGTGCTGACTGATTCATTCCACTTCCTGGGCGCCACCATCACCCAGGACCTGAAGTGGGAGCCCCACCATCACCTCTGTCATAAAGAAGGCCTGGCAGAGGATGCACTTCCTGAGGCAGCTGAATAAATTCAACCTGCCGGCACGGACGATGATGCAGTTCTACTCAGCAATCATGGAATCCATCTTCACCTCCTCCATCACCGTGTGGTATGCTGGAGCTACCATCAGGGACAAACACAGACTGGAGCGTGTTGTGCGTTCTTCGGAGAAGGTGATTGGCTGCAGACTCCCATCTCTGCGGGACCTGTACACCTCCAGGACACTTGGGCGAGCAGGTCGGATCACAGCCGACCCTTCTCACCCTGGACACAGACTGTTTGACCTGTTCCCTTTAGACGTAAGAACAGTTTCTTCCTCTCGTGAACAATAACCCTGAGACTGTTCCCACCACCCGCTCCGTTTCAGTCAAATGACCCTGTGTTGTTGTTTCTGCGTGGATCATAACCTGCACTCATGTATATATTAATCTGTTTACCCCATTTTAGTTTAATTTATTGCATGCTTAGAAGTGTTTATTTTATGTTTACACAAAGTACCGCAGCAATTTCCTAATGTTGTGAACCTGTTCACACATATATGGCATTAAAACCTTTCTGATTCTGATTGGCTGAAACCGAGTGTGATGGGAAACCTGTCGCTGCAGACTGTCCATTCGCACCTCAACTGACTGGCTTCGCTTCCAGTTCCCAGCTGGTCCAGAACTGACCCTCCATCCTTCCTGCTCCTCCTCTTTCTCTTTTCTCCTTCTGACACCTCAAAAGCTTGTCTTCCCCCCCACATCGCTGCGAACTGAGCTACCTTTATTACTGCCAGGCCGTGGGAGGAGAGGAGCTTGCCCACTCAGCCATGTCAGGTTGTACTCCAACAAATCTGAAACAAGAGGGGCTCAGTGCAACTTGAGCAAAAGGCAGAGAAGGAGTTAGAGAAGAGTTAAGGTTTGCCAAGAAAATCGCTCAGAAGCTCTGCCATCTTTCAGCTTGTTTTGGGTGATCTAACACCTACGACATTTTTTAATGATAAAAATGTAAGCCATTGTCTAAATTTACGTCTATCTGGAGCTTTCTTTTCTTTTTTTCACCTGACAGTATTTTAAATGTGAGTCACTGAGGCGAAAGTGATCATCAGTCTGGTTTTATGGATGCAAAGCAGCAAGTTTTTCACTTAACAACCAGCAGCAGTCGTGTCTTTCTGCGGAGGAGTGTGTAGAGTCCCAGAGCAGCACTATTTTCTTCCCCGTTTTTAAATCTACAAGTACATTTTATTAGCTGTGTTTTTTTGTGTTTAAGGGTGTGCATAAATGTGTCTCTGTGGGCGTATGAAAAGCACCCGGAGACAAATGAGTTCCACTGGCAAGAAAAAAACTGAAGGAAACGGTGCGTTCTCCTCTCGCCACTGAAGAATCCTTGGATTCCAGACAGCGAAAACATATTTAACAAATGATTTCATAAGAGCAAGGCAAAAAATAAAGAAATGAGCACAGGCGAGAAACTGATGACATAGATGTTCCACCCGGATCTTTCATCCAAGTGTGAGCATCTCGCGCGTCTCGGGGACTCTACGCGCCCATTAGTTATTTAGCTCTGCTGCACGCCAGCACACGGAACGTGGGGAGAGGGGATCCGCTGCCAGCGTTGTGGTTGCTCAGCGCTGACTGATTTTTGCTAAAGTACTAAAGGATAACAGAAATCTGAATAAAAAGTAGTGTGGGTACATGCAAAAATCATTTTTTACAGAGACTAGAGAAGCGCATCAGAGGGGGAAGACTGCAGAGCAATTCCTTTCTTCTGAACAAGAGGATCTCTGTGTGATACCCCATTTCACTTTTTCTGGCTGAGGTTAACACATGCAGGATGATTACCCTCAACTGGAAAAGGTAGTTACTGGGGGTGAAACGGTACGTGTATCCGTATTCGCATTTTTCGGAATGGCACAGAGGTGTACTGAGTTTCCACATGGAAGCATACCATAATTCTCGGCCGTGCGTCTCACCAAGAGATATTTTACTGGAAAAGTACCGAAAGTTAGAATTAGATAACATCGGGGGGTGGAGTGGTCTTTTTAATTCAAGACGTGCTTTATTCTCTTTCTTTTTTCTTTTTTTTCAAACTGCCTGAAAATCATCAGTAAGGCACCAACACGCCAGTAACATGTCTGGTTAGAAAATAAAACGTACTTTAGCCTACCAAAAAAAATTGGTCGCTATATTCCTCTTCCTCACTAAAGCCACTGAATTCGCCTTCTTCAGTGTCTTTATGTCCTCTGAAAGCTTTTGTCGTCTTTCTACACAGACTCGGTTCTTCCTGCGGCCTCCTCCAACGTCTCATCATCGATTCACTGAAGCCAAGCTAACGTACAGTAGCTCTGTTAACTTTTTTGACTGCCAGCTCCATTGGCTTTAAAGGGGAGGTATTATGCTTCTTCCAGGCACATATATAGCACACTCTATAGCACACTCCAATAAAATTCTCACCTTAAGTCTTTTAAAAGTTCGTCATATATCCAAATCCACCTTAAAGAAATGTACTTCCGTATTGGACGCCTTGATTTTCGCCTGTGCCTCTCTAAGACCCTCCTACTCTTTCTGACACTCCTTCAGTTCGTCACATACCGTGCATCATCGCACCACGGAGTCGGAAAAAAAATCCCACAAAAGACGCGCAGCTGCAGCTGGTGTATTATAATTACTGCATCTGTGACTCAGCCGGAGTTGTGTGAGGTGGGGAAGGGTAGGGGAGCTCTGCAGGGGCAAGGCTCTCGGCTGAGTATGTAAGGTCAGAGGAGGAGATGGGGGGAAAAGGCGGGGATAGGTGGGAGCAGGCGTTTTAGCAACCCAGAGAACTACCAGCAGAGACTCAAAGATTACTCTAACATGAGTGAATGGGTCAGAGCAACACTTCAGGTATGTTTTTAATGAGGGAAAGATATCATCTCAGGATATTAAGCTTCAGAAAGTCAATTTTGCATAATAACCCCCCCTCTAACTTAAAAGCTGCATTTCCATGTGTTTTCCATGATGAGGGTGTGTGCATGTAAAATACTGGTAGTGTCTTCTTTGGCGCATAATGTTTCCCCACATGTCAGTCTCATTTTTACGCTCCGTGCTATAGTGCCTCCTGGAGGCCGTTAGCCAGTAAAAAAAATCTGTAAATTAGTCGCATCGTTGTATAGGACGCAGGGTCCACAGCGTGTAAAAAAAGTAACGGCTTGTAGTCCAAAGATTACGTTAACTCCGTTGAACTTTACCCAGCAACACATGCGATTCTTTAAACAAATCAGTGAAGCCCTCTGCTAGTATAAGTTATGGGCAGTGACTCCTATAAGGGAGAGCAGCAGCTTGAACGCCCGCTTCCGTTGTTAAACCTTTCGGCTTCCCGGTGTTACAGAACAACGCATTTTCATGTTAACTGGTTACCAGTTTCTGTTAGCATCGGTTGCTGTTAGCAACCACAGATGTTACCGAACCAAAGGACCCCGCTTAGCTGCCCTCAGTGGTGCCATTCTCTGAAAGTAGCAATAGTGTAGGCAGACTGCACATCTGGCTTTAATAATGTGTGTTAAAAATGCTTCTTCCAGGGATTAGTCAGTGACGTTTGCGTTGTTTTGCTGCAGCTGCTGAAAGCTGAATGGAAGGAGTACCGCCCCCACCACAGTCTCGCACATAAAAACTAAAATAAAGTTATTTGTCTAATGTGTTTTCTTTATAAAAGGTCAAATGAAATTAGAACAATATGAAACCAATAGAAACGCTGAGGTTAGAAACTGGCTTCTCGGTGAAAAGGAACTCTGCAGCTGTGATTAAACCATTAGAATAGCAATGCGCTTTAGCCCCGCCCACCTCACCTGTATAACTCCTGCAACATCCTGTCAGCTGGCTCAGGTAACAGCTTAACCCCGATTAACTTGTTACTGTTGACACAGACAGTAGGGCGGTCTGAAATATTCATTTCATTTCCCACATTGTCTTGACTTTGACAGAAAGCCAAATTATTGATGTTGCAGTTTCCTAAAAAGAACATATTTCAACTGTTTTATGTTATTTATCTGTTTTATATTTGATTGTATACATTTTTATGTTATCTGAGAAGATTTTGTTGGAAAATTTACTGCAAGTACAGTTTGATTTAAAATGACATTACACAAAAACAGTTTTGGGGTTTTTTTCACTTTGTTCCCTGACTGTACCATAAATAAACCGAACCGTGAAATTGAAACCAAGGTACGTTTCTTCCGTACCATTACACCCCTGTTAATTACTGTCATTAAAAAAAGAAAGTGTCCTTGACTGTCAATACAGTGACTGGAAAAGCTAGGAGCCTTTGCGGTTGTGTCAAACATAAAAGCAACTGTCAATCTGGATAGGGTTATAAATCCATCATTCTACAGAGAAAGTGATTCTTTACAACTAAGAAAATGTCTTTAAGACAGCTGCCTTTCTTAATCTCTCAGGGGACAACAGGCCAACAAGTTCATCACCAAGGTCGGAACATGTAATCCGTCTCAGACTCTACAGGCCTCAGTTAGCAGGTTAAAGGTTAAAGTTCATCATAGGAAAATAAGACCAAACAAGTATGGTTTGCTTGGGTGGGATCTCAGGAGAACAGCTTGCAAAGTTGCATCTAAATGGAGAGAATTTAAGAATAAATGTTCTTTCAGACAAAAGTTGAGATGTTTGGCCATAATCCATGACTCCATGGGTTTTGGAGAAAACCAAGGTTTTTAACTGTCGAGCACAGCGGTGGATGGGTGATAAGGGCTTGTTTTGCAGCCACAGGACTAGTGTACCTTGCTGTCATTAATTCAACCATGAACTCCTTTGTAAACCAAAGCAATGTGGGGTCAAACGCGTGGTCATCTGTCCGACAGCTAAAGCTCGGCCCGAACCGGATCATCAACAGAACAATGAGCCTAGAAACACAGCTGCAATGGTTCAGTCAAAGTCCAGATGTTAACCAAACTGTAATGCTTTGATTGGAAGTTTTTTATTTATTTTTTAAAGTGGGTCAAAACTCCTACGATAATACACACCGATAGTCGGACACCTACGCACTTCCAGATCAGTTTGTTTGTGGGCTGATGGATGTTTGTACTGTCTCTAAATCTCGACTAATAACTCCTCCTCTCTGTAACAACGAATTCAATCAAATAGGTTAGTTTCCAGTGCAGCGGTTCAGAGTTTAGCCTTCAGTGCCTTTCCGCAGCAAACCATGGCGGTGTGACGAGGAGCACCCAGCGGAGCAGCTCTCTGGGGCTTCCACATAAAAGACTTCTGCAGCTGTTCCTCCATTTTACAGCTTACCACCCTCCACCCCCACCTTCACTCTCCCATCCCTCACTGTTTCATGCAACATCACCTGGGGGTGTGATTAGCAGAGTCAATTAACTCACACTAATCAGGCTAGAACACAGACTGACAGATGTAGAGTGACAAAAATCACTTTTTCTTTGGCTACTAACTTTTTGTCTTTCCCCAAGCGATTTCACTAAATTAGTGAAGTCTTGCCACAATTTATCATCAGGGTAATTGTTGGTGTGTAAATGTATGCGTTTCATGCTGTTCTGATTAGTATATCCTTCACGCTTTTTAAGGTTTTTCAGGGAGAAGCAGATGGTCTACCGAGGATGTTCTTTAAGAAATACTTCATTATATAAACCTATGCTTTTTCTCTAGATACTTGCTTTAATATGTAGAAACAAGATTGCAGCTCTCATGACTTTGCTCAAGAAATCTTCTGCAGATAAATATCCAGAAATCAATCACCAATCCTGCTTTTAGCAAACAGAACTCTTGAAAGCGACAGCCAGGGTGACATGCTAGTAAAAAATAAAGCTAAAGCTAGCTAAGCTAACAAACAACAAGAAAAAAAGCTAAAGCTAAGGCAACATGCTAGTTTGGCTGCTAGGTTAGAAACCAAAGCTAGCTAGCCTTGCGAAGCCAACAAACAAAGAAAACAGGTACAGCCAAAATGAACGTGCTAACTTTGACTAATAGAGTAGAAACCAAAGCTAGTTAGTCTTTCTAAGCTGACCAACAAAAGACAGAAAAAAGCAGATGATCTAACAAACTCCAAGCGTTACATACATATTTGCACCCCTTACAGATTTCTTCAGCTTTTTGTCAAACAAAAACGTTTCAGATCGTCAAACTAATTTTATATCAGTCAAAGATAACCTGAGCAGTTTTGAAATAATTTCTTCCAATAATGGATGAAATTCTTACTAATTTTGAGTAATTACAGTGGCTTGCAATAATTACACACACCCCAGTTTTCAGTTATTTATTTGTAAAAAATGTTTGGAATCATGTATGATTTTCGTTCCACTTCTCACGTGTTCATCACTTTGTTTTGGTCTTTCACGTGGAATTCCAATAAAACTGATTCATGTTTGTGGCTGTAATGTGACAAAATGTGGAAAAGTTCAAGGGGGCCGAATACTTTTACAAGCCACTGTACCCACTAAACTTAAAAACTGGTGTTTCCACCATTGACATCAAGTGTTTGATGGAATTTTGACCCTTTCTGTGAGACAGAATTGTTTTAATTCAGACAAATTGAGGGTTTTCCAGCATGATCGGCCTGTTTAAGGTCACAACACGGGATCTCAATAAGCTCTAGGTCTGGACTTTGACTAGGCAACTCCCAATCCTTAATTTTTCCCTTTTTTTTGACCCATTCCAATTCACATTGCAAATTTATGTCTAGAAAATATGTGTACAGACAAAAGTAATCACCAGAGGGGAACCTTTTGAACAAGTGGACGCCTTATTGCCTTTCTTCAAAATCTAGAGAAAAACATGCATTATGTGGAGCTTAGTCAAACCACTCATACAAATTGAGAGAGGGCAAACAAAAAGTTAGCTCAAGAAGGAAACATTGCTAGATAGTGTACTATTAATGGCCGTTTATCTTGTTTTTTTTGGGGCGGGTGGATCAGTGTTAGGCAAAAACTGCAGAACACATGGATGTGTTGGCAGTGTTTCTCAGACACCAATGAAGCCAAAACTGAAGATTTTTTCTTTTTTTGCGTTGTAGCTGCAGTCCAAGCTGAGATCTTCACAGGGAAAGGAGGGTGCTCCTACCATGTGTTAAACACTCCCAGTTAACTTACATTTTGGCAGACCGACTGACTGGTTGGCAATTTGTTCTGACACTCCATCACAGATGATTTCCTTTGGCCAAAAGTGAAGTTAGCTGTAAGATGTTTTCCAAGCCAAAGGTAAGGCATCCTGGAAGAAGATCAAGACAAAATAAAATCTAAAACAGTTAGCAATAGGAAGTTTCTAACTGACAGAATTGTGTAGGTAGTTCATTAAAATGCAAAAGAAATTTTTTATTAGAGATCTCTTCCGGGGTTTTTTTCCTAAATGTTTCAGATAATCAAACAAATTTTAATATCGGGCAAAGATGATCTGTTGCTGAATGATGATTCATCTAATAATGAATCAAAAATCCCTGAACTTCACAGGGGGTTCCATCCTCGCCAGCAAGTATTTGATGGAATGTTGGCCTACTCTGCTTGGCAGAATTGTTTTAATTCACCCACATTGGTAGTTTTTACAGCATGAACAGCCTGCTTCAGGTCACAAAGAAGCATCTTGATCTGATTGTAGCACAAACGTTGGCTAGACAAATCTACAAACTTTCATTTTGTTTTCTTTCTAGCTACTGAGAGTTGGACTTAACTGAATGCTTTAGATCATTGTTCTGCTGCACAACCCGAGTCTGCTTGACATTAAAGTCCTAAACTGATGACCAGACATTCTTCTTCAGGATTTTCTGGTAAAGAGCAGAATTCATGGTTCTGTCAGTCGTCCAGGTCCTGAAGCAGCAAAGCAGCCCAGATCATCATACCACCACCAACATGTTTAATCGTCAGTATGATGTACATTTTCTAAAATGCTGTTCCAATCCTCTCTTCCTGGTTGAATGATGGATTGATGATGCTTTTAGATGTTCCGGGTTCTTCTGTAACCTCTTGGATTAGTTGTTGATGCTCTCTTTAATTAGTAAATTGATAGGTCAGTCTCTCTAGGGAAGCTAGTTCCACGGTTCCATGGATAATAAGGGTGTAATGGTTCACAGAAATAACTGTTTGGTACGTTTTCAGAACACTATAATCAAGAAGAATAAATACAAATGTGCATGTTACTTTTTTTTTTTTTTACTTTGATTAGCATTAAACGAATAACTTCTTTTCTGAATTAATTCCTTTCAATTCCTGAAATTTATTTTATTTTATTATGTTCTTGAAGAAAAATGTTGAAAATATAGAACTGACTGGAGATTTGATTTGATTTTTAATTAATAAATAAAGCAGACATAGCCAGAGTAGAAAACAATATAACCACTTGAAAACAGTCGGTGTTAATGTTTAGAAATATTTAAATAATACTTTGCCCATATTAGCAAATTAAACATGCTTAAATCACCTAAGAGTGCTTTAGATACTTCGACAGCCTAGTATACCAGCTGTACTTGAATGCAGCATGGGCAGATGTTGGGAAAATCTCTTCTTATCAACGAGGATTCCACCGACTTGGATTTTCTCCAAACTAAGGAGTTTGGGCTGATTGGATGCTACTGGTAGCCATGTTGGACGTCAGCTGGTTTTTCTCTAGTATCAGTGATGTTTCCATTCAGCTTGACATTGTTTCAGGTGAGTCATTCAGTTCAGTACAGAGCGTGTTATGGACCTTATTGCTGTTGAAAGATGCATTTGCTGACAAAGTTCTGGTTCGGTCCATCTTTCTTTTTCTACTGTAGCTGCATGAGAAACCATGAATGTTCCCACATAGCAGAGTTTAGTGATAGCTGGGAGTCCTTTCTGTTTTGTTTTGGTGTCACTTTTTAAAGTTGTGCTGTGGAAACATTGCTCTGCGCTCTGAGTTCTGCACATAAACATTCTGCATGAGTGCAGGTAGAAAACGGCTGGATTCGTTCGGTACCGAACCTATAGGGCCGTACTGAAAAATCCGAATACATGTACCGTTACACCCTTTAGTGGATTATAGTTCTCACTCTGGTTCTGTGATGTTTTACAGCCTGATGACTTTGTGACAGTATTCAAACTGATGGATGTCAATAATTTTGTTCTCATCCGTTCTTGAATCTCTTTTGTTGCACAATGTGTTGCTTTTTGAAACATTTAGCCTACTTCATGCTGTTAAACAGGTTCTGTTTAACTGATTTCTTTACTCTACAGGTCTGGCAGTAATGGAACCAGGATGGGATTTATGAAATTATGCTTAGCTGTCAAAAATCATGACTAATCATAGTTAACTATTTATGAAGGGGGTTGATCTTGTTTTCAGACATGGCCGGGATGATTTGTAGAAAATTTTCCCTTCATAAATAAATCATAATTTAAAAACTGCTTTTTGTGTTTACTCTAGTTATCTTTGTTTGATGATCTAAAACATGTGTTTGGCAAAAACAGAGCATATGTTTAGGGAGATAAACACAGGAACAGGGATTAAGATAAATTAAAGTATAAAAATAAACAGTAAATTAATGTGCTAAGATTAAATAGTAAAAGTGATAAAAATATAATCATATAAAACATGCAGAGCAATTAAACAGACAGTAATAAATAATAATCAGTTAAAAGCTAGGCTAAAAAGGTGAGTCTTGAGCCTGCTCTTAAAAACATGAACGTTCTCTGCAGCCCTGAGGTTCTCTGGCAGCCTGTTCCAGAGGTGAGGGCCATAATAATGGAAAGACGCCTCGCCATGCGTGTGTGTCCTGACTTTTGGGGTGACAAGGAGACGGCTGCCAGAGGAGCGCAGAGACCGCAAAGGTTTATATGGTAAAAGCAGTTCAGAGAGATAAGAAGGCCCAAGACCATTAAGACACTTAAAAACCATTAAAAGAACCTTAAAGTTGATCCTGAAATGTACGGGGAGCCAATGCAATGATTTTAAGACCGGTGTAACGTGCTCCCGCCTCCTGGTCTTCATCAGGACACGTGCTGCTGAATTTTGTAGTAGTTGTAAACCTGATATACTCTTTTTGGGAAGACCAGAAAGCAGGGCATTACAGTAATCAATCCTACTGGAGATAAAAGCATCAGTGTCTCCGTGTTGGACCGAGAAAGAATGGGGCGGACTCTGGCAATGTTCTTTAGTTGATAAAAAAAGATTTTAGTAATATTTTTTATGTGCAAAGTCAGGATTAGCACAGAAGTCTCTGCAGACTACAACTTAATGTGAACAGCGTTTGTGGCAGCTGCATTAATGCCTGACTAGATCTGGTCATAAAGCTCAATGTACGATAGGACCATTTCACCTGTGCATTAATCGTTTTCTTCATAATGGACTGTTTTGAGTTGTCAGGCTTAGATGATCCATTCACAAAGGAGGTTGAAAACATGCTTAATTTTTCATGCACATGTTTTGCTTTTCCTTCTGCACATACGTCACAAAATGTGAAGATATCATCACATAAAAAGACGCTCTTATAGATTAGAATAAAGACTCCTCTGGTGCCCTGAATCTGCTCTGCAGTTTCCAGATGTGAAAGCTTGTCTCTTATACTGAGAAATGCATACGGCGTGTGGAAAAAAGCTGTTTATGTGATGTTTTTATATGATTTATTCGCCATTTGAAAAGAAAATTACAGATTAAAACATTAGGTGTCATGCATAAGTATTGCCTCCGTTCTGTAGCTTAAATCGTGACGGATTTCCTTTCTAAACAGCGCGGCTCAGAACTTTGCTACTTCAAAGTTAAAGAGGCATGTGTTTAATTTGGTTGCTTTGTGCGAAGTTAATGCTGAAATGTGTTTCTGCAAAGCCATGTAATCCTTTATGTGATCAGGAGAGCATGAGGTTTTGAGGGTTGGAAATGATGTGGATTGGGTAATCCCCCCGAGGTCTTCCTGCACTCGCAAAATCACAGGCGTCCCCCACGGTCTTTTTGCATGTGGTTAGATAATGATGTTTCCCCTCTACGCTGCGCTGCTGGTCTCATGAATTAATAAGTAGATAAAAAGTAGTTTTGATGCTGAAAACAGTTGCCATCAAGCAGAAAGTTGAGTGGGTGGGTTGAGGTCGGCCTGTGGATGACGGAGTGAGCTGCATTTCTTCCCTACAATTTTTCACATTAAGCATAGCTTTAAATTAACCATTACAATATGATATGCTGTTGCATTATTTTTTCACTTGCACAATGTAGCTGACAACTTACAGTGCTGAAAATGTAGAAGCAGACTTTACATGGTCGTGTTTAATTAATGTGCTCAGGTTTACTGCGCCATGGAAACTATTCATGCCTCTGTAATGGGATGTTGTAACTTTTGGCTGTATTTTCTTATCTGCATATAAGTACTAGGTAAAACACAGGGAAGAGTGTCTGTGCTATACATCAACAATGTGGTGCAACTCGGAGTCTTGCTCCAACTGTTGGAACGGACGGGTTATCTTGAGGGCAAGGAAAGGGACTATGTGTTTTAAGATAGTCATAAAATGATGTGGGCTTCCTGCACCCAAGGGCGTAGAATTAGCATGGACGGAAGGGACATCTCCACACCAATTTCCAGCAATTATTGAATTGTCCACACATATAATTTGATTTCCTCGAGAAAAGAAAAACAAACCCGATAGAAGGCAAAAAAGAGAAGGAAAAATACTGATCTACGTCTCATTTACCTAGAGGTGCAGAAAGAGTTTAATTACGTTCTCTACTGGAGTCCTACCTCCCGTAAAATATATGGCCCATGTGATTGGCTGTGCCTTTCCCTGCTGTCAGGTGAGACTCTGCAGCTATGTTTGGTTGTTAGCAGAGCCAAAACTGCAAGGAGAACTTTCCAGTCCGCGAGAGGACTCAGGTGCAACGTGGGCGACAAATGAGTGTCAAAAGCGAGTAAGGATGGCAGCAAAAAAGAAGAATTTGGACATGAGGAATTTTTTTTTTAAAGAAACCTGTAAGTCACTTAATGTCAAGTTCGCTAATGAAATGTGTCCGTCATAATAACATTACTGGCAATGCTACGCTTTGGCGCACATCATACAGTGTAAAATTGTATGCAACTATGAATTACGTGGTTTGGAAACTAACTGCACAACAAGTTGCCAACTATTAGTTATCTTACACCATGCATCTAAGGAAGGCGCAGGTCTGTGCGCGCTTCCCCCAGGCAGCAAGGTGGGCATGCACTGTGTGATTTCTGTCATATTTTTTAGCCCAGTTTCCAGTCATGCAACAATTTTTGCGATCGGTTCGTCTTCAAAGCTGCATAAAAATAAATATGTTTCCCCTATAGTTTCTGCTTGCATATCTAATTTCCCTCACATATGTTTTAAATACAGAATAACTGCAGTAAATGTATACAGTTTACTGGTGCAGGTCCTGCACTGGTCCAATTTTACCAACCCCCATGCATTAGGATGATTTTTTTAACCTGACCTTTTACCCACAGTCATCTCCAGATTAAATCCCGACCCAACCTGCCCGTTGATTTAAAACCGCCATCGGTCTGTGTCCGCCGCAGCAACGCGCTCCAATCCCTCCGTAACTCTCCATGGTGCTGTCAGCTGAGCTCCCAGATAGCGATGCTTTGAATACGTGTCCAGGTCTGAGATGATAATCACTCAGAGGCTCTCATAGGAATCTTTTTTTGATTGATTCATTTCCCTGAACTCTGTGCGTAAAGTTGAAAATTTCTGCGCGTCTGCAACAAGTGGTCAGGGATGTGAATTGTAAACTGCTTGTTTAAAAAAAAAAAAAAAAAGAAAAACGGAAAATAACGTGACCCCGTATTACAATAAATTATTTCCCTTTTTGTTTCTCTGGAATGTTGCACAGCTGATTCTTATTTTATGCAGAACTGTAGTGAAGTCACAGTTAAAGTTTCTGTGCACAGAACGGCGAGGGTTGCAAGGGAAATGCTTTTGCTTTGTTTGTTGCTCATTCTTCTTCTGGGGCGAACATATTATTAATGTAGCCAACATTATTCTTTGTGCTACGATGTGGATAAACATGATGTTTCCCTGACAACAGTCTAATGATGGTTTTCAGCGCCGTTTGAAAAACAAAATACAATTTTTACACCAGTTATTACACCACAGTGTATATTATAATAAAACGTCAGAAGGATAAATACCTATATATGAATGATTATTTATTGTCCCCACCAATCTTCAAACCACACTCATGTTTATGGTTATTGTCCCCAGCAATTTTAAAAACAAACCTACGCCATTGGCTGCACCCCTCCAAAACTCAATGCCTCGCAGAACTTTCTGACATTTTGTCGCATTGAAATAACAAACGTCAACATATTTTATTGGGACTAAATGTGACCGAAGCAGACTGCAACTTTTCCCTGTTCCTCATGGTCTGAACTGGTAAGCACAGTGTGGGTCTACAGCCAGAAGTATCTGACACTAATAAACCAAAAACAGAAGTATTTTGCGCATATCTTTCTAACTGAAGGTCCAGGCGTGCCAAAAGTGTTCCAGAAAATGTAGCCTCTCCAGGGTGAATGCATAACGCATCACTGCCCCCGTCTAATTTAAAGAGTCCCAACCATAATCATAACTGTCTCTACGTTGTATTTTGTTTGTAAGTGTTTTCTGCCATGTTGCCAGAAGGATCTCTCACTGGTTGGTAAATGTCTGTAATAATATAACATCTGGGTTTGGATAAACACAAGTCCTGTGATAAAGCCCCACCCCTCATGTGAGATATCAGCATTTTCAGCATTTAATGAGCTATTCCATGCATCGACCATCATAATTCTGCGCCGCGATTGGTTCAAAAGACATATGTAAGAATAGGGAGGGGACTTTGCATTCATTGGACCCTTGTGGAAGTAAAAAGACCATTTTTGGTGGAGATGGCTCTGTTCTGTCGATGATTTGCAGCTTCGAACTGTAAGTCTGGCATTTTTTATGCTTTCTGAATGGTTTGACAAAAGCGTTTCCTGTGTCTACAGTTAGAATTGTACTCTTTGTTGGCAGACATTTTGGGATCTCAGCTTTCCAATGATGTATGATATGCATGTGTACATAGAAGGGGTATCAAGAAAAAAGGCAGATTTGACCAGGAAGTATGCATTGTACCGATTACAGGACATAACATAATACCAATCCTCTGGCGGTAATACGTTTAATAATATTCTTTGATATTTCATTTTCGTGGTGCAGCTTTATTGATTTGTTTCAGATCATTTTATATTAAAAGGCAGCAGCATTAAAGAAGGCTGATGTGAATTTTGACGAGGTGACCTGCAGCGGTGAGTTGGACTTGTTGCGATGACGGACCCGCCAGACGGCACCTCTCTCTCTCTCTGTTCTGATGGATAAAACAAGTCTCGTCACCGTGTCGCACTCCACCAAAGCAATTTACCTCGCCTTCTGCTCTGTAGCTTTTGTCATTTTTCTGAACACATGGGTGGGGAAGGAGGGAGTCGCCGGCTGACAGCTGCAGACTTTTTAACTGTGGAGCTTCCCTTCAACGAGTTTCTTTCAAAGATGAAAGTGCTGCACGCCTTTATCCCGCTTCCATATTTGATATCCAGGCAGGGGTTCCTGCTCTGTTCTTGTTTTGAAGTGATGTTGGTGTCATTTGATCTTGGCAGATGCTGAGACATCTGAGGCCTGATTGGGTCGGAAAAAAATAAAAGGCTGTGACGAGCGCGGTTTGACACCATGCTAAAGTACGTGCCACTCTGCTTTGAAGAGACAATTAACATGGGAGCCAAGTGCTGTTGCCTTTTTGTCTCCTCCGTCCTGTCACAAGAGCGGTCCTGCGTCTTTCTGTTGTGTAGGCCGCAATTAGCATTACTCCAACTGGAGAATTTGTTTCAAAGATCCACAATCGGCATTAGTCCGTCAGAGTCTGAGGGCTAAATCGCTCCGTATGATGAAAATTGAAGGCAATATCTGACCCCCCACCCCTTCCTCCCCTTCTCACCGCTCTGAAGCAGTTCCTAATTTGGTCTAAAGCAGAACTCATTTGGCTGAAAGTAGCCAGAGGTAGCTTCCCTGACATGAAGGGATAGAAGTAGGGTAAAGTTTAGAACAATCAAGCTGGAAAAAAAACCAGGACATTTCCTCCTTTCCCAGCTAATTAGTTCATGCCCACATATCCACCGTCTCCTAAAAGTTTCTAAATCTGCGGATTGGCCTCATTAGGGGGAGCAGGGCGCCGCAGCCGGGAATATGTGTGATCAATAGCCCAAAAGGGAGAGCAGCCTCCATGCTGATCACTTGCTAAATCCCGTTTCTGATGGCGCTTGTTGTTCGGCACCAGCAGAGCTAACTCAGTTGATTAAATATCCACCTCCTGATACCCTCCCTTCTTCCTCCCATCTCTGCAGGCCTGAGTGATTGCCTGAGATGGGAGAGAGGAGGAGGTGGAGGTGGAGGAAGGTTGTGGGAGAAGAAAGAGACTGATGGAGGAATAAAGGCAGGGCAGAAAAGGGGGAAAGATCAATTGTGGATTTAGCTGAGAGCAGAAGTTGGCGAGTGCATTCAGCCCCCAGCAGATAATATGATTATCCTGGGAGGAGAGACAAAACAAAGTGCCCCACCTCGCTGCATTATGCAAAGCAAGATGTAAGAGGAGCCTCGTCTTCCATGCAGCCCTTAATTCAACTATATTTACTGGATGCCATGGTCTCTTCTTTCATCTCTGCCACTGGCTTAAGAAATATTAATAAATAAATCAGAAAACTAATACCATGGTCCGGGGTGTATTATATGTAGGGGATGGCAGGAACGCGGTGGAACTGTGCATTATTTGTCAGTGGGAGTGAAAAATACGAGGAGGTGGCGCATCAATCAAAGATGCCGTTTTAACATGACGGCAGCGAACGCCGTGGATTAGCCACCCACTGTGGGGAATCAGAGAGGAACAAACACATGCGAGAGGCCGTCTTTTTTTCCCATCTCCTCTCCGTCTTTTGTCCGTCCTGTCACCGCGAGCCTGGAAGTATTTATCGGCTGATGAATGGTGGATTGTGTTTCCTGTTCCCGACTTGTATTATCGCTGTTGTTCTGATGTTCTTAACGCTGGAAAAGGAGGGGGGGGATAATTGGAGGAAGATCTTGTTAGGAGCTCACAAGAGAAGGCGCTACATGTCAGTGTTGATTTGTAGGATAACTCGTTGGGAGCCGTAAAACGAGCATTTCAATATTGATCAGGTGGAGGAATTCACTTGAAGCTTTTGT